>CM061134.1:44040868-44580115 GCA_030789695.1 Scilla litardierei
ATTAAAACGTAAGACCTACTCAAGGCTTAACATTCTACGAAACGAAGCTAGAAGACTATAAATTAAACTTGATGAACCGTCTTCAAAAGCTTCAATCGAATCTTCATGACTTCAATAATGGTCCATAAGCTTCAACGAAGCTTTAGGCATACGATCACGCGCTTTGAGAAGTCTCGAGATGTCGCTTTAGATGTTCATATGAATTTGGCGACGATCTCCATAACTGCGCTCACAAAGAGTTAGTTCACGATATATTTGTGTTTGTTCATCATCCAAAACCAAATCCGGGGAGTCCAATATCCAACATTCTCCCCCTTTTTGGTGATGATAAACCAACATAAATAATAATCAAAAATAATGATTCAAATGAAATTTACTTACTCCCCCTGCATTGATGATACGTTAATTCCAAAATTAAATAATAATCATACGCATCAAGCAGACGAGTAAAGAATAAAATGTGAATCAAATATTGAATATCGGATTTGAAATCCATTTTTATATCTTAACTCCCACTGAATCTAACATATCAAATTAGATTCTTGGAAAAATGCTTAAATTATCATTTAGCTCATCGTCATTATTATATATCTCCCCCTTTGGCATTAGCAAAAAGAGCGGGAGGAGATCAACGACAACAACAATGGCTTCAAATAAAAGCAAGGGAGTCGTAGAATACGACCACGGTCCAAATGACACCAAAGGAAAATACGAAGGAAATCAAAGCGTGTCAATGAGACCAAAGTCGATAATCGATAAATAAAATCAGCAAAAACTCAAATCAATTTTACGAATTGAGTTATGGAATATACTCTCCAATATCAACATTTTTAGTTAATTTAGTGCATGAAAAACAATTCTATGTTTTCATAGAAATAATTTCTATTTAACCAAGTTATTATCGTCGAGCGACGAAATCAAACATCAGAGACATAAAAAGAATATAATGTGCACAAGAGAATGAAATGTCAACATCGATGTATATATATATATATATATATATATATATATATATATATATATATATATATATATATATGAATCATGAGTACATCAAAATGATACATCGACAACATACATAAAGGCGATCCAACGATCGAAGCACAAAATACATCATATCTCACAGTTGATATCAGAGTATCATAAAACATACAAAAATCTCAAAACATCATATGAGATACATCAAAATACATCCAAAAATATCAAAAATCATAACCACCCTCTATCCTACCCAACTCTCTCACTACAAGATCTATCATCCAAAGTGCATAGGAGAGTCCTCAGAGAAGCTCAGGAGGCAGCGGGAGGTCCTGCAGCAGCAGCAGGCTCTGCAGGAGGAGTGGTCACCGGATCAGCAGAAGTGTCCACGGGAGCGACGTGAGTGGCCTCGGGAGCACCAGTCGAAGTATCCACCGCAGGAACGGTGGCAACAGGAGTACTCTCGGGGTCACCAGCAGACGAAGCAGCATCACCAGAAGTACCCTCAGGGGCACGAGCAGCAGCAGCACGAGCAAGCTCATCGATCTCATCCTCATCCAACTCATCATCGTCAGAAACTGACGGTGGGATGTCAATACCCAAATGAGAAGTGATACAAGCAAGAATCTCCTCAGTACGAGCATAACGAGACTCCACACGTTTCAACGAACGTGCGAGGTCAGTAAGAGTAGGAGAGGGAGCAGATGAGGCTGAAGCAGAGGCTGAAGCAGACGGTGTCGTCCTCTGAACATGACAAAGCGCCGCAAGAGACTTCTTGACGGCCGTCGCATTCAGAGGGGGACCGAGGGGACGCTCATCATCTGGAGGAGGTGGCACACGAAAGTGACGGAAAACAAGTGTCAGAAGGCATGGATATGGGATGTGAGCAGATTTTGTGGACTTTCGGATACACTCGAAAGAATCCATCTTATCGAGAATGATCCTAGCCCAGTTAATCTCGGTCCCCATGAAGATGGCGTAAATAAGCTTAAGGAAAGGCTGGGATGGCAAGGAGGATGAGCCGTACTTCGAAAGGAGGCACGACTTCAAGATCAGATTAAGAACCCAGCCATTCTTCTTAAATGACTTCGAGGGGACGCCAATCATGGCAGGAGGGATCACATGGAAAATCTCAGAAAGCATGACCTGGTCAAGGGAAGAAATGTCATCGACAGAGATATCGGAAGGGAGGAGGCCAGACGAGGAGCAACCAATCAACTCCCCTAAGATTTCTGCCGTGAGGACAATCGGTGTCCCCAAGACAGTCGTCTCAATGGAGTGGGTCTCGTTGTACTGACCCCTGGCACGGTTTACGTAGAATACCTTGACCAGACGGGGGTATGGATATGGATTCGCCTTAGGGTCATACCGAAGATAATCGATAAGACCGCTAGATGAAAGAAGATCAGCTAGGCCAGGGAAGTCAGAGAACTGTACGAAGTGCTCCAACAGCAGCGGGCAGTGTTCGATACGGTTATATGCCACGAGACACAACAGGTCATCGCGACATAAAGAAATATCGACACCGCCAGCTGGCATCGGAGCCTTCCCCTTAGGCTGTCGAGTGCTAGATCGGAGTGGAGGAGTAGGATCTCGAGTGGTGTGCTCGGTCTCCGGAATGTATTCCGTGTCGAAATCAGAAGGAGGTGTGGGTGCACGGAACGAAGCAGGAGAGACAGGTTTCTTCCTAGGCTTGGGTTGAGATCGGGGCTTGGCGATCGCCGTCCTCTTCTTCTTAAGAGGAGGCGACGACGACGATGGATGGGTGGTCTTAAAGCGGCGTTTGGGTTGTGACGGTTCCCTAGGATGTGACTCTACGGTCATAGGGGACGAACGAGTGGGATCGATCGGAATACGTGTTCTCGCCATAAGCGCGACGAGACACGAGCAATCAACCGAGAAATCTAAGCTCAAACCCTAAGAACAACCCTAGGCCGAAACCCTAGCAATGAAATCGATTGAAACCCTAATCCTAGATGCTGAGAGAGGGAAAAGATGGATACCCTAGGTCGGCAGGAGGAGAGGGAGAGATCAGTGGCCTGAGTTGGTTAGAAAGATGGCCGGAAATCGATGGGATCGACGGAGAAGACGGCGGAATACGAAGGGGTTCGGGGGATTTTGAGCTGAGAGAGAGAAAAGAATCGACTAGAAATGATATTAGTCGGTTCAGATGAGCTTTAAGTCGATCAGAATGCGAAAAGACGCAACTGTCCCTGAGCACTTAGTCGGTCAGAGTTCAAGCGCTGATCGACTAGACAACCATCTAGTCGGTCGGCCAATGAGCTTGAACCGACTAAGTGCAAACAGTAACTGAAGCCAAATTTTAGGGCTTGAGTTAGTCGGTCTGAGTTCATTCACTGACCAACTAGATGATGATCTAGTCGGTCGGTCAATGAACATGAACCGACTAACAGAGTTCAAAAATTTTAGAATTTGAAATCTTGAGTTCTCTCCTAATCACACTTGGACAAAACAACGAAAAACTCTCACTAATCATTATACTACCCCATTAAACATCAAAAATCTGACATTTGACGTTTACGAACAAATCGAGCGAAAATTCCGAAAATTCAACGAAAAATCCAGAAAATTCCAATACATCAAGAATGTGCAAATATAATGAAATTGAATAGCTTGCAAGATTATTGAACATAAAAATGAATCCTAAATCTCGGATTCACCCATAATCCCCAATTCTCGACGCAACCACACAAAGGAGTCTTCCTTTAGGGGTTTCGTGAAAATATCGGCGATTTGCTTCTGGGTTTCAAGTACACTAATATGATGTCCTTTTTAGCAACATGATCATCTAAGAAATGGTGACGGACATCTATGTGTTTAGAACGGGAATGGTGTACCGGATTCTTAGAGAGGCATATTGCACTTTGGTTGTCCACCATGATAGGGCAATTATCACAGTTTATACCAAAGTCTTTAAGAGTGTGTCTCATCCAAAGAACCTGAGCACACGCGGCACCGGCGACAATATATTCCGCCTTGATGGTTGAAAGTGATACGGAATTCTGCTTCTTGGAAAACCAAGAGACACGAGAATTTCCTATAAAATAGCAAGTGCCACTAGTACTTTTCCTGTCGGATTTGCATCCCGCATAATCTGCGTCGCTATATGAGATTAACTCATATGTGCTAGATTTTGGATAAAGTAATCCAAAATCAAGTGTGTAACTTAAATAACGGAAAATACGTTTTACCGCTACTAAGTGAGATTCCTTAGGTTGAGACTGATAACGAGCACATACACATACGACAAACATTATATCGGGCCTACTTGCGGTAAGATATAGTAAACTACCTATCATACCTCGATATAGACGAATGTCTACATCTTTACCGCCCGTATCCTTATCAAGATGCGTAGTGGTGCTCATCGGAGTCTTCTTCCAGGAGGCATTTTCCATTCTAAATCGCTTTAGCAACTCCACCGTGTACTTTGTTTGGTGGATGAAGATTGCATCGTTCATTTGGTAAATTTGGAGACCTAAGAAATATTTGAGCTCACCCATGTGGCTCATCTCAAATTGATCCTTCATCACATTAGAAAACTCTTCGCAAAGAGTGAAGTTAGTAGCACCGAAAATGATATCATCAACATAAATTTGAACTAAAATTATATCATTATTCGAGTACTTTCAACTTCTCCCATTTTAAAACCTAAATCCAAAAGAAAATTCTTTAACCGTCATACCAAGCTCAAGGAGCTTGTCTCAAACCGTAAAGTGCTTTCTTAAGTTTAAAAACATGATTTGGAAAATTTTCATTTATAAAACCCGGAGGTTGAGAAACATAAACTTCCTCAACAACATCTCCGTTTAAAAACGCACTTTTAACATCCATTTGAAAGAGTTTAAAATCTTTATGGCATACAAAAGATAACAATAATCTAATAGATTCTAATCTAGCTACCGGAGCAAAGGATTCTTCGAAATCAATACCTTCCTCTTGCCGATAGCCTTGAGCTACTAACCGAGCTTTGTTCCGGACGACGATTTGATTTTCGTCGGTCTTGTTCTTGAAAATCCACTTCGTTCCTATAATGGTGTGGTTCTTCGATGGCAATGGAACAAGCTCCCAAACCTCATTCCTCTCGAATTGAATGAGTTCCTCTTCCATGACAAGGATCCAAGCACCATCTTCGCATGCTTCATTAATATTCTTTGGCTCAATCGAGGAGGCAATGGCACAATGAGAGAAGTAGTTGACTTGCGATCTCGTCTTGACACTATCAAGGATATTGCCAATGACTTGCTCATGAGGATGGTCACGAACGGTTTGAAGCCGTTTGAGAATTCCCTGATCACTAGGAACATTCTCAAAAACTTCATTAGTCGGGTTAGTATCAATAGAATCAATAGAATTAGAATTCCAATTGAATCACATAAAACATCCATGGAGTCATCATCATTAGTAATTCTAGTCGGGACAAAACCTTCATTAAATGAAACATGAAGTAATTCCTCGATTGTTGAGGTTCGTTTGTTGTATATCCTGTAGGCTTTGCTACGAGAGGACTATCCAACAAATATCCCCTCATCGGATCTTGGATCAAATTTGTCCAAACTACCATACGTATTTTTAATAAAACATTTTGCACCGAAAACACGAAAATGTTTAACTTGAGGCAACCTACCAAACAACAATCCATAACAAGTTTGTTTAGTGCCGGGCCTCAAAAGTATCCTATTAAACACATAGCAAGCGGTATGTACCGCTTCCGCCCAAAATTGATGGCCAAGTTGGCTATCATCAAGCATAGTGCGAGCACATTCCACTAGCGTCCTATTCTTTCTCTCAACAACACCATTTTGAGGAGGTGCGCGAGGGAATGAAAAGGTGTGTGTAATATCAACTTCATCACAAAAAGTTGAGAAAGACTCATTCTCAAATTCCCCTCCATGATCACTACGAATAGTGACAATGCTGGTTCCAATGAGATTTTGTACTTTCTTAACAAAAATTGTGAAGTTTTCAAAAGAATCATTTTTATTACTTAAGGAAAATACCCAAGTAAATCTAGAAAAGTCATCAACGATGACAAGTCCATATCGTGCATTTCCTAATGAAGCAACTCTAGTTGGCCCAAATAAATCTAGATGTAATAGCTCTAGAGGCCGCTTAGAAGAAATGCTTTTCTTAGGTTTAAAAGACGATTTTGGAAGCTTGCCTCGTTGACACGAGTCACAAAAGCTTTTCTTTTGAAAGACAAGCTTAGGGAAGCCTCTAATAGAATTTAACTTGGAAAGCTTAAAAAGTGTTCCAAAGTTCACATGACCAAAACATCGATGCCATAAGTGTTGTTCACTTGTGTTGGCAATGAGACATTGTTCATGTGATCTTGGATGATCTTGGATATATATATCCTTATGGCGTGTGCCGGAAAATAATAATTCATCATTATATTTTCTTAAAATATGGCACATTCCTTTCGCAAAGCTAACTTTGTAACCTTTGTCACAAAGTTGGCTTATTGAAATAAGATTGTGGTTTAATCCTTTAACAAGGTAAACATCACTTATTAGAGGTTTGGAAGGATTACCCACTTTTCCAACACCTATGATGGTTCCTCTCTCGTTGCCTCCAAAGACTGCCCGGTTTCCATTTGCAATGGGCACCACTCCGGAGAGCAATTGAGTGTCACCCGTCATGTGTTTTGAACACCCGCTATCGAGTATCCAAATATTTTTGGAGCCAAATTTTGATTTGTTGCTCCGTTTCTTTCTCTTTCTCTTGAGTACCTAAAGATAGAAAATATCGTATCATGGTACCCAAGGTCATTGGGTCTAAAAAGATTAGACCTTTGGAAGCCAAGTCCAATTGGACTTAGACTTCCCCACATAATTATCACTATGCACAACATTCATGAAATAAGAATTCATGTAAACTTGTTTTTCATCCATGCTTGTGTCCTTTGGGATCCAAATTATGAATATTTTGGGAGCCCTAATCATATTGGGTGCATGCATGCGTTGTTGATTTCTACGTGATGCATGACGTGGATAGGCATAAGAAACATGATGGAATGGTGCATGATGATATTTATTCATACGATGATGTGGGTGTACATATGCATGTGGAGGAACACGTGCGTGAGGGTGTCTCACATGGTGTGCACGTGCCCGTGGACGTGTAGCATAAAAATCATCATATGTGTGAGCCGGTGGAGTAGGACGTGTGTTCCTACGTGGCATGGTATTTATGTACATGTAGGCATGACCCTTCTTTGGAGGTCCACCCAAAGTGGGTTTCCTTCCAAATGAGGGTGTGTACGAGGTGGAAGCACCATTGGTAGATGAACTACCAATAGAGTGTTTGCTACCACTCGTTGAAGCATCGGAAGTTGGCCTAACAAAGGTAGTGGCCGATTTGGATGAACTTCACATCTTATACCCCAAGCCAATGTGGTGATTGGCCGGAAGTAAGTCATTTAGGATGTTATCCAAATGTTCCTTACCCTTATTGAATTTATTAATTCGGCCTAATGTGCACTCATATTTCTCAGTGAGAGAATGCATCGAAGCATCCAAAGTGGACACTTGCGATGTGAGTGCATAAACACGAGATTTAAGATTCTCATTCTCGATACTCAAAGTTGAGTTCCGAGAAGTTAAATCCGATATCTCATGTTCACTCGATTCCTCAATATGAGCATGTTCAAGTTGAGATTTGAGATTCACAATCTCATTTCTTAACTCTTCAACAACGGTGTCGTTGTTGGTGATGATAGGTTTAGGCGAGGTTTGGATGCTAGCTAAATCATCTTTTACTTTAGTATATCTATTTACTAATTTAGTGTATTTAGACCATAATTGCTCATTAGCATTTCTAAGGTCATCCATTGTTACCTCATCGTCGCCTTCATTGTCGCTATCATCGGAGGAGGAATCTTTATCTTGCTCCTCTCTAGCCATGAAGCACGTGTGTGCTTGCTCCACTTGCTCATCATCCGACTCTCCGCTTGAGGAGTCCTCGGAGTCGGTGAATGTCCCGACAAGCCCCCTTTTGTACCCTTTCTTGTACTTCTTGGACTTGTCGAACTTTGGCACCTTCCACTTCTCCTTGTGTTTATTTTGAGGACAATCCGCTTTCATGTGTCCTGGCTTGTATTTGAAACACAAAGGAGAGGAGGCGTTAGTAGAACTAAACTTCGATTTGTTTTGAAATTACATTTCCGGAAGAACCGGTTGAACTTCTTTGCCATGAGGGCAATGATTCCAAGTCCAACTCGTCTTCCGAGTCTTCATCATCCGTAGATGTGGATGTTGATGGAGCGGCCTTGAAAGCAATAGCCTTTTTCTTTGGCTCGTCTTGCTTCAAGTAGGACTTCATCTTGTCCTGCAACTTCATCTTGCTATCCTTGCGTACCTCATATGACATTAAGGTACCCATTAGTTGAACAACGGTATAGGTTTTCATGTCATTACCTTCCTCGATGGCGAAGGTACGTTTCTCCCAACAAGAAGGAAGTCCATCGATGATCTTCGAGACTTTCTCCTTTTGGGTGTAGGTCTTACCAAGAGCCTCCAACTCATTTGTATGTCGACGAAGCGAGCATACTACACCTTCATCTTCTCACCCTGTAGCATATGAAATAATTCGTAATCTTTATTAACTACAACGAGTTTAGAGTCTCTTACCCTACTCGTTCCTTCATGCAAGATGAGGAGGGAGTTCCATATTTGATATGCACTGTTACATGTGCATATCTTATTGAAATCCTCGGGCTCCAAGGTGCATTGCAAGGCGTTCATTGCCTTGGCATTACTTACCTCCGTGGCGACCTCCGCGGTAGTCCACTTCTCGAAATCTTCTTCGGTGGGCTCGACATACTCCTTCATCGTGGCTCTCCATAGTGAAGCACTCCAGAGGAAAGTTTCCATCCGGCATTTCCAGTACCCATAGTTGGTACCGTTGAAGAAGGGAGACCTCGTCGAGGAGTGTCCTTCCATCAACGAAGACGCTCCTTCACGGTTCCTGAAGGTGTTGTAATCTGAAGGTGGACGAACGGTCTTGTTGTCGTTGGCAGACATAGCTATAGACTTGGCTCTGATACCAAATGTAATGCCCTGCTAAGCTACTGTACAAGTACTAGAGGGGGGTGAATAGTACTTTAAAATAATTAAGAAGATAATTCCTAATTACCTTGCAAACTCTACCAATCAATGCGAAAATGCAGAAATGTAAATATCGACAACAAAGAAGACAATTGCAAACAAGCAAATTAAAGGGTTCGGATCCACCCAAGTCTCCCTGACTTGTTCCCGGTGATCCTACGTCCCAACCACCCGGATCCCCTCCGGATACTTGAGTTAGAAACCCTAACTCAAGATTTGCACTATGAAATTCTTGTAGAAAACCTCTACAAGATCAAATCATACACAAATGTAAATGTGACTCCCACAACCCGGGATCACAAATAAAGTCTCACAACCGAGAGTGAAACACTTACAATATCAAAGTAAATTGAAATAGAAATTCTTACCGACAAAATCCTATGCCTTGAGTAAACTTACGATTTAGGGCAAAACGGATTTTGGGGAAGATGAAGAGGCACCAAACCCTAGCTCCAAGTAGATGACCAGCAATGGAGTCCTAGGTGGATGTTGGTGACCTAGAATCAAGCACTTGGCTTGGAAGGCTCACAATCAATGAATCTCTCTTTTGAAATAAGAGTGAGGGAGGGTGTAACGGCCACTTTTCATGGTACGTTGTTCGTGCACGTGCTTTTGGCCGTGCACGTGTTTGTTTTAGATTTTGTTTGTTGGTGAACACTTTCGTGTGATATGCCGTTGTGAACGTCTCTGAGAATGTTAAATAGTGGCACTATTTTGGAACGACGTTTCTAGAGTCGTTTTTCCACAATTTTAACTTATTCGATGAGACGTGGCGATTTTCACTTTTGACGGGAGACGTTTTTATTTTTAGTTTCGTCGTCTGACGTCAAAATTGAGATCCGTCTTCTTAGTTAGCTCACTCTCGTCATCACGATCACCCCGATATTTATTTTATAATTTTTGGAGTTTATTTGACCACTTTTATATTTTTAACAAGTTTTATATTATTTTTAATAATTAATTTTTAAATTATTTTCGGCCAAATAAAATTTATTTGAGTTTTAAACGTATTAAAGAATTTTTGAGCCAATTTTCAGCTCATTTGGACCAAGTCAAATCCTTGGGTGAGTTGGAGAAGTTGAATTTCAAATTTTAAATTATTTTAAACTTCTAATCCTATTAGATTTAGCCCTAGACCAAGTCAACCCATCTACACTATATAAGCAACCCCTAGGAAGACCTATTTTCACAAGAAATTAGCCCTAGCCTCTTCCAAAACCCAAATTGGACGTTGCGACGATTCGTCGCAACGTTGCGACGATTCGTCGCAACGTTGCGACGTTCAGCCACCGCACCGACCGAAGAAATCGCCCCCGTTTCCCCGCTCCGACCGCTAGCCGCTCCGCACCCAACCCCGCTCCGCATCGCTGCAGCAGCCGCCGCCCCGTTCCCCCGCTCTGACCGAGAGAGGCCCTCGGTCAGACCGAGAGCACCAACCCCGCACAGCGCTCCGCACCAACCCCCGCTTGTCGCCCCGCTCCGCACCGCGCCCGACCGACCTGCTTCTACACACCGATCGGTGTTGCAAGCGTTGCAACGTTGCAACATCTCCCCGCCCCGCATCCAAGCGCCTGACCGAGCCTCTCTCCCGCACTGACCGAGAAGAAACCTCGTACCACAGCCACCCCGCAGCCGCTGCACACCCCAAACGTCGCAGCCCCGCATTCTCAGCGCACGACCGACGGATCTCCCCGCATTGGCTGTGTACGACCGAGAGCCACTCGTCGCAACCCCGCACCCGTCGCACCATTTGCCACCGTGGCACCCCCTCAAGTTCTCCAGAGTTATTGTGGGTCCCCCAAAGGTCCCTAGGACTACTGTGGGCCCCACCTAGGTGCTTGCTCTTCGAGGATTTGCCGCGTACGACGTCGTCGCACGTCGTAGCCCGTCGTCGCACATGCGAGCTTTGGAATCTGGAATCGTCGCCCCGGTCGATTGCTTTGAAATTTCCACCGAGGAATCTAAATGGAATCTGGACTTGGAGCGCGATATTATTATTCCAACCCCCGGCGTCGCTACCCGACGTCGGTGTAGCTTTCGCGTCGTGTTGAGGTAACGCTTTGCACCCCTAGGACCCCCAACCCAATGCATGCTAATCAAGACTAAAATCAGTATTTTTAAAGTATTTTAAATGTTTTAGAATCCACTAATCAAGATTAATAAAACGGATGTAGGCCGGTGGACTTGTGCACGTAGGATTATTGTGTTTTGGACTCGTTGGACGGTGTTGCTCAGACGTGATACTTACAGGCAAGTGAAACTTGCCAACTCTTGTGTATGGCCATGTTTTTAGGCCACTTCCTTGTTCCTAGCGTAAAAGAGACTAGTCAGTGAAATGATAGCTGGCTAGACGCCTACTTGATCTAGTTTGACAACGAAACTAGATCCGTCACCTAAATGATCTAGCTTGACAACGAAGCTAGATCCAACCCTTTAAACTTGTTGTTCATGCATACTTAACTGTCACGTTTACTTTCTTTACCTGTACGCTTTACTACTTGCCATGTCATGTCATCCATGCATTGAATGTCGCATTCGTAGCACACGCTACATACTTGTACTTGCTTGTCCCGGGCTAGGTGCACCCCTATGCCATACTTGTTAAAAACACTTCCTGGCTCGTGATCCAGAAGCGAGCATTCCCGTTCGGGGGTAAGGCCCTGGCTCGATACACGTGGAGGGGTAGGGTTGAGCGACCACTCAGCGTAGAAGTGTGCCCGTACAGCCTCTTCAGCTGTAAGGCGTGAACTCTGTGCACGAGGTGCTTACTTTTCTTGTCTTGTACTTGTCTTGTGAATGATTCATGAAATACTTGTCATCCATGCCATGTTTAAATGACATGCTCGTACTTTACTTTACTTTACCTTACCTGTTGCACTCATTACTTTAACTGTCATGTCATTGCATCATGCTAGAACTGCTAGGTTGCTTTACTTTTACCTACCTTCAGTTTCCTTGCACAAGTCTCTTGTAGACTTGCTGACATGTGCCCCTTGCTCTTTTGGGTGTCACATGTTAGACCCTGAGCCAGAGACCGTTGCTGAGTACGTGATGTTTTGGTGGCGCTGAGTCTGAGTCCATGATTGCCCAAGAGGTTTTTGGTGGATACCGGTGACCATTCTTTGAGTCCTTGATGAGATTTCTTTTGTTTAGGCCTTTTGTTAGTTGTTGGTGCGTGGCACCTAGGCTTTGTACTTTTGTTGGCCGTGTTTGGGCCTTTAAACTTTTTTCTTTTCAGCCTGGTGGCTTTTCTGCGATGTTGGAATTTATATTTATGGATATTCTGAGATTATCTTTTGTCTCATTTCATTATTATTATCTTGTTTCGTTCGCGTTGCAAGGACCTGCAGTTTTAAATTTGATTGACGCTTATCGGACTTGCAGCTTTGTAGCTTCAAGTCTGAGCGGACCTTCTCACGCTTCGCCTCCATATTTTTGGGAAGCGGGACGTGACAGGTTTTGTTGGTGGCCCATGCAGGTCCAGTCTTGCAATTGCGAGTTAACGGAACAACGATAATAACAGAATGTCCATTAAATAAATTGCAACATCCGAGTCAGAAGCCCTGAGTCAAGTTGTTTTCTTAGGACACTAGGTGATAAGAAGGCTTAGTTAGACGTCTGTGCTTGCTAGTTAGAGGCCCTGATTGTAGCTAGACTCCCTTTTAGCAATTGATTTAATTGTCGTAGGAGTTACCTTAGTGGTCCTTGTCTACCCCTGACCATATTAGACTTCTAGAATTTCTTTTTGTCGTTCGCTTGGGTTCATCGATTTCGGACCAAGCTGAACGCATTTCGTTCCGTCTAGCTCCTTAGAAAGTCTTAGCGCTTAGTTCTTAATCTTTAGTGGTCGACCGTAGGAGTTTCCCCGTAGATCCTTCAGATTCATATCCTAGGCGTATGTATGTTCTGATCACCTGACCAAATTCCCTTGCCTCGATACACGAGATCACCTCATGACGATCGTCGTCAATTTTCAAACATCTCCATTGCAAATCTTGAACCTTCTGAAAATATTTTTCAATCTCCTCTTCCACTAAGTCTAACTTTGTTCAAAATTTTAAAATACTTATACTTCATACTCCTTCATTGATTTAAATTTTTAAAACGTTTGTCGGAATTTTTGAATACTAGCTTATAGTATTTTCCCAGCCTATGTTTTTCGTACTTATACAAATGCGTCGTCCCTTCATATATTAATTTTATTCTGAATCGTACTTTCATTCAACTTGTAATTTTCCCTCATGATTTATGCCATTCATATACTTTTCAAGACACATGGAATTTCAGCTTTCAGCAAGTTGGTTTTGCTCGTCGATTTTTGCAAAATTACTATTTTCATAACCACTTCCTGATTTAGACCCTCCATGATTTGATTTTAAAGATTTGCTATTCGATCTTGATAATTCTACTACTAAGTCATTATTATTATTTCTCCGTGCACCATACATACTTTCAATTATTTTTATATTCGTACCAGACTGGTTGTGCTCGTATATTAAGAACCTTGTGTAAATCAGTTTCCCATTTTTGGCAAATCCTGATTCCTCTAAAAGAAGTTTCAATATTGATTTTCCATAGCCTAAAAGTTTTGAAAGCATTTAACATGAGTTTAAATTTTTCCGTTACTTGATTTCATTCTTCGACTTTCCAAAACTTTTGACAAAATTATATTAAATTACTGACGTATAAATTTTCTAAACCACGTCCTTAATATTCGTGTAAATGATTTTACTTCCTTTTATAATGATTTTTAAAACCAATAGACCATTTTCTCTTATTATGAATGTTCGACTCAAATTTATTTTGAACAACTCGTTTTATCGATCTCCAAATATTTCTTTTCAGACTGGGATTTCAACTTTTGAAGTACAACAGTTTTCAGATTTCGCGTATTTTAGCTTGTGCTATTCACCCTATTTCCTTTTCTGTATCCTATTTAAGCATCACTACATCTCCTTTTCCTTCAACCTAAACATCACCATTGAGCCAATGTTTTCCCTAACCAAGCCGTCTCCTTGTATTTGTCCTATCTGAACTCGTGCTTATCGATCCTTCCCTCGTCACGCTCGCGACCTCCCTTTATTGCTTAGGCCTTAGGGTCCGTCAATGTCTGTGTCAACCCTTAATTGTTAGTAGGCCCTTGGAC
Source organism: Scilla litardierei (assembly GCA_030789695.1). Lineage (NCBI taxonomy): Eukaryota > Viridiplantae > Streptophyta > Magnoliopsida > Asparagales > Asparagaceae > Scilla > Scilla litardierei. The sequence continues at coordinate 44,055,122 of CM061134.1, forward strand.
CTTATGACGTAGTCGTAGTGCACGTACCCAAGTTGAGTACGTGAGCTTGAATGAGTATACCCCCCATAGTATATTGATGCTTGCCTATTGTGTGGTATATATATATATATATACTCGGAGTTATTCGTGATATTATGAAGTTGTTGTGTGTTAGTAGTTATAGATTTTTGTGTGGATAGCTATACTATACTAGGGATGCCTGTGTATATAAGAGTTAGCGTTGAAATATCTAAGTTGTGTATGTAGTAAGAGATACTTATTATGGTTGAAATAAAATGATTGGTAAAGCTATGTATATGCTAGGTGTGATGATAATAGGTGTACATATAGATAAGTAAGTAGGCCTATTGAGTGACCTATATATTAGTACGTATGTGTATGTGCTCGTATGTAGGTATGTATTGTGCTTAGACGTAGGAAGTTATGTTTCGTTGCATGAGTATATAAGTGATATACATATGGTAGTAGGATTATAATTTTGATTGGTATTGTTTGCTTTCGCGGGATGTTGCATTCGTGCATACCGTGAGGTATACACGACTATTGCACATCTTAATTATGTATGTGTGGATGTGTTAGTATACTAATTATAGGTAGTAGGCTATGGTGTGAATATATATATATAAGTTACATGTGCGTGTGACTATACGATGAATACGTATGCATGTATTAGGGAGTGTATTATAATTATACGAGTGTTGATGTCTGTACTATTATTATTATGTTATATAAATTGATTTAACTATGTGGGTGTTATCTGACTAAATATTAAGTGTGATTGACCTATGGTATGTATATGGTTGTAATGGTAGACGTATGAATATTGGAGTGGTATTGGTATAGGTATGAATGCCGTGTTACGTATATAGAATATTCTGATGTATGTATCGAGTCTCACTCAAGCTTGAGTGGGTATACTCTAAGCATATTGAATGTATGCCTGAAGTTTGAATATAGCGATGTTTGATGTATGTATAGTGATAGGAGTGTTTGTGCCTGGTTGTGTTACGCACATGATTGTGGGTCGCTACACCAGTATATAGTTAAAGGTGTTGGTCTTGTGGTATAGCTAATTACTAAGGACTTGCTCGTGTGAACGTATGTGTACTAGCTAAAACTAGGTGTGTATGTGTGCTAGTTATATAATGGTATGATTGGTGTATGTAAATGAAATGTTAGCGTGTATGGGTGTGCACCATGCACGGGTAAGTATGTGCTTAGTTATAGGTATTGATGACTATGATATATGTGGCGTGTCGTAAATACAGTTATAGGACCGTACGTGATGTGAATATATGGTGAACTTGATTTAATAATGGTATGGTGTGACTATATGTGTTGAGATGTTTGGTATTGGATGAATATTAGAGGGTAGTATACCTTTGATGTTTGTGCATAGGTAGCTATCTATACGTAGAGCAATGATTGTATTCGCTAGTAGGAGATCATACTTATATGAATATCTGAAATATTGTTTTGTGATTAGGTAGGTAGTAGTTATATAAGGGATGCATGCTTATATACATGATTGAAATACGTGTATGAAATTGACTGACTATAATAGGTATAAGTATATGACGTATGTGAATGTATATATATACGTGTTGGTAGTGTTAATGTCTGACTACTTAGTGCATATATAAGCACTTGTAATGATTATACCTGGTTTGAAATATAATGTGACTTGATTTGGGGTAGTTATTAGAGCAACTAGATATATTAGAAAGTCCGAGGACGGACTTTATTCTAAGGTGGGGAGGATGTAACGGCCACTTTTCGTGGTACGTTGTTCGTGCACGTGCTTTTGGCCGTGCACGTGTTTGTTTTAGATTTTGTTTGTTGGTGAACACTTTCGTGTGATATGCCGTTGTGAACGTCTCTGAGAATGTTAAATAGTGGCACTATTTTGGAACGACGTTTCTCGAGTCGTTTTTCCACAATTTAAACTTATTCGATGAGACGTGGCGATTTTCACTTTTGACGGGAGACGTTTCTATTTTTAGTTTCATCGTCCGACGTCAAAATTGAGATCCGTCTTCTTAGTTAGCTCACTCTCGTCATCACGATCACCTCGATATTTATTTTATAATTTTTGGAGTTTATTTGACCACTTTTATATTTTTAACAAGTTTTATATTATTTTTAATAATTAATTTTTAAATTATTTTCGGCCAAATAAAATTTATTTGAGTTTTAAACATATTAAAGAATTTTTGAGCCAATTTTCAGCTCATTTGGACCAAGTCAAATCCTTGGGTGAGTTGGAGAAGTTGAATTTCAAATTTTAAATTATTTTAAACTTCTAATCCTATTAGATTTAGCCCTAGACCAAGTCAACCCATCTACACTATATAAGCAACCCCTAGGAAGACCTATTTTCGCAAGAAATTAGCCCTAGCCTCTTCCAAAACCCAAATTGGACGTTGCGACGATTCGTCGCAACGTTGCGACGTTCAGCCACCGCACCGACCGAAGAAATCGCCCCCGTTTCCCCGCTCCGACCGCTAGCCGCTCCGCACCCAACCCCGCTCCGCATCGCTGCAGCAGCCGCCGCCCCGTTCCCCCGCTCTGACCGAGAGAGGCCCTCGGTCAGACCGAGAGCACCAACCCCGCACAGCGCTCCGCACCAACCCCCGCTTGTCGCCCCGCTCCGCACCGCGCCCGACCGACCTGCTTCTCCGCACCGATCGGTGTTGCAAGCGTTGCAACGTTGCAACATCTCCCCGCCCCGCATCCAAGCGCCTGACCGAGCCTCTCTCCCGCACTGACCGAGAAGAAACCTCGCACCACAGCCACCCCGCAGCCGCTGCACACCCCAAACGTCGCAGCCCCGCATTCTCAGTGCACGACCGACGGATCTCCCCGCATTGGCTGTGTACGACCGAGAGCCACTCATCGCAACCCCGCACCCATCGCACCATTTGCCACCGTGGGCCCCCCCCCCCCCCAAGTTCTCCAGAGTTATTGTGGGTCCCCCAAAGGTCCCTAGGACTACTGTGGGCCCCACCTAGGTGCTTGCTCTTCGAGGATTTGCCGCGTACGACGTCGTCGCACGTCGTAGCCCGTCGTCACACGTGCGAGCTTTGGAATCTGGAATCGTCGCCCCGGTCGATTGCTCTGAAATTTCCAGCGAGGAATCTAATTGGAATCTGGACTTGGAGCGTGATATTATTATTCCAATCCCCGGCGTCGCTACCCGACGCCGGTGTAGCTTTCGCGTCGTGTTGAGGTAACGCTTTGCACCCCTTGGACCCCCAACCCAATGCATGCTAATCAAGACTAAAATCAGTATTTTTAAAGTATTTTAAATGTTTTAGAATCCACTAATCAAGATTAATAAAACGGATGTAGGCCGGTGGACTTGTGCACGTAGGATTATTGTGTTTTGGACTCGTTGGACGGTGTTGCTCAGACGTGATACTTGCAGGCAAGTGAAACTTTCCAACTCTTGTGTAGGGCCATGTTTTTAGGCCACTTCCTTGTTCCTAGCGTAAAAGAGACTAGTCAGTGAAATGATAGCTGGCTAGACGCCTACTTGATCTAGTTTGACAACGAAACTAGATCCGTCACCTAAATGATCTAGCTTGACAACAAAGCTAGATCCAACCCTTTAAACTTGTTGTTCATGCATACTTAACTGTCACGTTTACTTTCTTTACCTGTACGCTTTACTACTTGCCATGTCATGTCATCCATGCATTGAATGTCGCATTCGTAGCACACGCTACATACTTGTACTTGCTTGTCCCGGGCTAGGTGCACCCCTATGCCATACTTGTTAAAAACACTTCCTGGCTCGTGATCCAGAAGCGAGCATTCCCGTTCGGGGGTAAGGCCCTGGCTCGATACACGTGGAGGGGTAGGGTAGAGCGACCACTCAACGTAGAAGTGTGCCCGTACAGCCTCTTCAGCTGTAAGGCGTGAACTCTGTGCACGAGGTGCTTACTTTTATTGTCTTGTACTTGTCTTGTGAATGATTCATGAAATACTTGTCATCCATGCCATGTTTAAATGCCATGCTCGTACTTTACTTTACTTTACCTTACCTGTTGCACTCATTACTTTAACTGTCATGTCATTGCATCATGCTAGAACTGCTGGGTTGCTTTACTTTTACCTACCTTCAGTTTCCTTGCACAAGTCTCTTGTAGACTTGCTGACATGTGCCCCTTGCTCTTTTGGGTGTCACATGTTAGACCCTGAGCCAGAGACCGTTGCTGAGTACGTGATGTTTTGCTGGCGCTGAGTCTGAGTCCATGATTGCCCAAGAGGTTTTTGGTGGATACCGGTGACCATTCTTTGAGTCCTTGATGAGCTTTCTTTTGTTTAGGCCTTTTGTTAGTTGTTGGTGCGTGGCACCTAGGCTTTGTACTTTTGTTGGCCGTGTTTGGGCCTTTAAACTTTTTTTTTCTTTTCAGCCTGGTGTCTTTTCTGCGATGTTGGAATTTATATTTATGGATATTCTGAGATTATTCTTTTGTCTCATTTCATTATTATTATCTTGTTTCGTTCGCGTTGCAAGAACCTGCAGTTTTAAATTTGATTGACGCTTATCGGACTTGCAGCTTTGTAGCTTCAAGTCTGAGCGGACCTTCTCACGCTTCGCCTCCATATTTTTGGGAAGCGGGGCGTGACAGAGGGATTCAAGATTGGAAATGAATGAGCTTTGAATGAGATTGAATGCTTCGCTTTTGATCTCTAAACTTCTCTTAATATCAGCCTTGAGTGCAATGAATGCAGCACTCCAAGTATTTATAGGATAGTGGAAAGAGAGCAAAAAATCGTGGCATTAAATGCTCCAACGGCTTTATTCTGAACCAAACTAGTCGGTCAAAGAACAACCACTGATCGACTAGTTCATCAACTAGTCGGTCGGTGAAACAACATGAACCGACTAATAGGTGAACAGTGAATAGATGAAGTTCAGACTTAAAGAACTAGTTGGTCCAAGAAGACTTGCCAACCGACTAGTTTCACAACTAGTCGGTCGGTGAGTGAACTTAGACCGACTAAGAGATAAAACAAATAGTCTAAGAACAAATTGATTTAGTCGGTCCAAGAACAAATGTTGACCGACTAGTTCATCAACTAGTCGGTCGCTAAATGTACATAGACCGACTAACGATAAACAATAACTTGGCATGTACAGGGAAAGCTCAACTAGTCGGTCTAAGAAGGATCACTGACCGACTAGTTCACCAACTAGTCGGTCGGTGAGTCAACGTAGACCGACTAACTGTAAACAGTAATGAGCTTATAATTGAGAAGGCAAACTAGTCGGTCCAAGAAGCTTTGCCGACCGACTAGATCACCATCTATTCGGTTGGTTCTTCTTCTTGAACCAACTAACATGCACAAGAAGTCGCGAATCGAAGCGCAAAGCTTCGGGAAAGTTCGTATGGACTTCTACTAAGATCCTAGCTCTAAGATATGGGCGTTATGAAGATTAAAACGTAGGACCTACTCAAGGCTTAACATTCTATGAAACGAAGCTAGAAGACTATAAATTAAACTTGACGAACCGTCTTCAAAAGCTTCAATCGAATCTTCATGACTTCAATAATGGTCCATAAGCTTCAATGAAGCTTTAGGCATACGATCACGTGCTTTGAGAAGTCTTGAGACGTCGCTTTAGATGTTCATATGAATTTGGCGACGATCTCCATAACTGCGCTCACAAAGAGTTAGTTCACGATATATTTATGTTTGTTCATCATCCAAAACCAAATCCGGGGAGTCCAATATCCAAAACACCACAGTACCATCTACAGTCTCCACCTCTTCACCCCCACTCCCCGCACCGGTGATGCCTGCCCCCCACATTTCCCGACGTATGGGATCCAGTTCCGAGACTCTGCACACCGAGAGCGCTTTTTCAGGCTCTCCGCGCAACGCCTAGTGCCTACGGTGTTCGTAGACGTCCCCGCACTTAGGTCCCTGGGAATCCTACAGGGAGTCCACCACCTGTACCATGCGATCGGTTTCGACCGATTCCTCGGAGTACACGCCCCCACTTTTACACACATTGCTCTCGAGGGCCTCAGTTCCCTTGCTCTTACCCCGGCAGAGGACGACATCACCTTCCGCATCCTGGATCACGACTGCACCATCACTTTTGCTATGATTCGGGAGTATTTCCACTTCCCCGCTGTCCCAGAGCCCAGACTGGCCTTCTCCCTACCTATGGCGTTACCGATTTTGATGCACGCGCCTTTTGGGAGCGTATTTCTGGCCTCCTACAGTACCACCCTAGCCGGGCAAAGGCATCGTGCATCGTGCACCCATGCCTTCGATACGCCCAGAGGCACCTAGCATGCACACTTTTCTGCCGACCGGAGGTCGGGACCATGTCCCTCTCCGAGCTTATCCATCTTATGGGTATGACCTGGCCTACCCAATTCCACCCTGACGGCTCTCTGCGACCATTCATGCTCTCTGACGCAGCCCACTAGCTATGTCACAAACTTTACCAGACAGCCATCAGCTACCACTCCACAGACATATGCTGTGGTGCCTTCTTCACTATTTTTGCGAGGATCCTTGATATTCCCATACCAGCTGACCTACACCGTCCCCCCGGCCCGACACGCTTGACCATTGGCGTGCTCGAGCACATGCACATTATTTGACCACACGGTATTCGTCTCTGGTTGTACCTCGTCGGCACCACCCATACTCCTCACATGGTTCTACCCACCCCTCACCTGACTCACATTCCCACCATCCAGCTTGACTGGATGATTCCTCAGGTTTTCCCACTCCCTCCCATCCACGTTCTCGAGCCCCCTGGAGCACTGGTCGAGGCACCTGTCGATGACCAGGTTTCCCGCTCCCCGGTGTTCGAGCTTCTTGATATCGCTGCATTAGTTGCTGGCCTCCCCGTAGCACCTGGTCACCCATCAGTTCCTGGAGCCACCTCTTCTGCCACCACTTCCACCACCTTTGTATCCACCGCCACAGTCGAGTCCTCGGGGACTATCTTCACCTCCTGCCCCGAGACTCAGATTTCTTCTATCTCTGTATCGTTGTCAAAGGGCACCGATATACATTTTGATGACACACCCATAGATCTTGACTCTCCTGTCCACGATCCTGCCCCCACCCTCCCACCTCTGTCGGACCTTATATCTTCAGTCTCTTGCTCTTTAGGTCCCCACATTCCACTTTCTGGCCCCACTTCATCTACTTCAGCTGCCATTGTTACCGAGAGCGTGTCGACGTCTGTCTACACTTCAGTGTCTTCTACAGCTCTTCCTACCGCAATCTCTGACCTACTTACGAGCTCACCCTCTCCTACTTTCCACGATCAACACCGTGCTTCAGTTACACAGGGCCACTTCATAAGAGTAGTATCTCACAGACATTTTCCTAGCTCTCCGCCTGACTCACGTACTACCGACGCCCGCCTGTTCGCTTTAGAGCAGTTGACTTCCCACTTACGGCGGGATTTTGATGACTTTTTTGCTGCGACTGTGACACACAGATCCAGAGTCGAGTCGGATCTTACATCTATCATAGACCTCCGTTACCGTGGCACACCTACTGTCATACTTGCACACGCTCCTCCTTCCAGGCCGGACACTGTGACCCACTCTACACCACTCAATGCTTCACTTCCTCAGGCTTCTGCAGACTGTTTCTACCACTTTTGAGCCTTCTGTTACAGTAGATCCACTTTCGGCCCTGGTTTTATATTCTGCTGAGCCCTCCCCTGCCACCGTCGATATCACCGCCAGCACACCCCATGAGTTCCGACCGGACCTTCCACCCACCACTCCTGGTCCACAGCAGATGGACCCATCACCACCCCTCAGACGGTGGTGCCTCTGCTTGATGTAATTCATACCCACTTTGCCTCCCCTATATATTTTGTGCACATCTGTCTTTTCGGGGCCCTACTTTTACACAGCTTGGGGGAGGCACCACTCATGCATCATATCTCATTGTGCATTGCATCATATCATATTTTTGTTTTTATTTCCTATTTCTTTCATTACATAGTTTTTATTTTATTTCATTCCCCCCACCCACCCCACCCCTTTAGCATTATTTCCCGCACGCGAGCGATTTCTTAGCAGTGAGGACACTGCTAGGTTTAGCTTGGGGGATGAGCGCTACCGCTTTATTTTCGATTTTTTCTTTTACATTTTCTTTCCTTATTTCAGTTTTTATTTCACTTTTCCACCGCTTTTCACGTCGTTTTCCTTTTTCTCGTTTTTGCATCATATTTTCTATTTTTTCCATGCATGCATTTCTTTTTCTATATTTCCCCCTTTTCTCCGCCTCTTTTTCTTTCTAAGGATGTTTCCGCATGATGATATCTCTCATGGCCATATTGGTCTTTTGCGATGCTCATCTCTTGAATGCTACTAGGGTAAATTTCAACTTTACTATCTATATGCGTGCATTTCTTTTGATGATCTATCTGATTTAATACTTGAAACGAATTGAAAATCGAATGCATGAATTAGTATCTAGTATGATTTATGTTGCGAAACGCACCCAGGTTCACGCATCACTAGAACACTTGGAGCATCTGTTTTCTTATCTCAGTCACTTCTGATTGCATGCCTGCTGATATTGTGTTTACTACTGCATGTCTTTTTCAGTATTCATCTAGAGAAATGAAAATATCCATGCTATATATGTGTTTAGTTAGGGTTTTATTTTATCAAACTGTTATGTGATCACTCCTTATTTTACACCTTTTTTTCCGCATGTTTGCATGCCATTTAGATCGCCCAAATCATGTTTTTCACGATATATCGACGATATTGCGATGCTTTTCACGATTTGTTGTTTTTGTCGCATTTCAGGTGATTTGGCGCGATTTGGAGTGATCTCGAGATGCGCTTACTCTAGACGGTCACCGACGACCTCCCCGAGGGGTATTTTGCTGTTGGAGAGGAGCGGAAGAAGAATGGACGTCGCAGGAGCGACGAGTAGGCCAAAATAAGCAGATTGGGCATTTTTTGTGTCCCACTCGGCCGAGTGGAGGAGCCACTCGGCCGACCAGCGAGACACTGCTCGGCCGACCAGTTCAGACACGAGTTACCTGTGCACTCGGCCGAGCACCGAAGACCACATCGGCCGAGTGACGATATCACGTCCGCCCGAGTGGCGCCCAGACGAAGCCCTTCCAAAACATCGAAGTTACTGTTTTTCGGCTGCCTGAACTTCAGAAGACCCACTCGGCCGAGTGGAGAATCCCGTCCGCCCGAGTACAATGAAGTCATCGGCCGAGTGACGACAACTCACTCGGCCGAGCCGCCCCCGAACTGAAGACCCCTAAAAGCCCCGACTTACTAGAAAATTGCAGGGTTTTCACTCGGGCGAGCGAATTTTGTCACTCGGCCGAGTGCGATGCGCTGCCTGTAGCGAAAACTGCGGAAAACAGGCTGTGCAGGGGTATTTTGGTCACGATTTTTGGACGATTTTGAGGGCTATTTAAACCCTGTTTCTGCCCTAGTTTAGGGAGCCTCTCTCTTAGATTTTTTTGCAGCTTTTTAGATTAGTTTTTAGCTTTATTCTTGTGATTGGAGAGGAGACAAAGATTGGAATTTTGTTGGATTAATTGAAGAACTCCATCGGTTTGCATCTCTTTTCCTTAAAAATTCTATTTTTATTGCTTATCTTAAATATTGTGATGAATTTCATTGCTTATTCCATTGATTATTTTTGTGATCTTGCTATGAATTGTGAGTAGTCTCCACGTCTCGGGGCGTGGGGATGAACCCTACAAGCCCAATTTCATATTTGTGATGAACCGATAGAAATTGTGCTAGAATTGTTATTAGGGATTAGATTGAGATTAATTTACTACGGATGGCTAGGTATTCATATCAATTGGGATTTGCAAGAGATTGGATCCCAATTTGATAGGAAACCCTAGAAATCCGAATTGGGTTGGAATCGGATTTTTCGAAGTATCGGTTTGCAAGAGATTGGACCGATACTAGGATTTCCGATTGCAATTCCATGCCAATACCCGTTTGCAAGAGATTGGACGGGTAGGAGCTATCCCAATCTAGATCGCGAGCCGAGTTTGCAAGAGATTGGGCTCGGTGCGCGATTGGACGATGATGTTGATCCTAATGCTAGCTTTCTCAGGCTAGGGTTTGCAAGAGATTGGACCCAATCCTAGGATAGCTATAGACCGGCAACAGCGCGAGAGCGTGAGCTTGGTTCTAGATTCAGTTGCAACTAGTTCATCCAAATTCTCATTCAAGCAATTTTGATACCGATAAACCACATTTATGAGATACGGTGAGTAGCGGGGATTCCCCATTCCCTAGACGTCTTTATTTGATTTGATATTTCGCATTTTTGTCTGACGATTATGACAGGATCGCCAAAGGTAAATCTCTCTTCTTGAATAGCCAGGTTGGTTGGAACAAGCACGGTCATTCGTCCTCCCTGTGTTCGATATCCCGCTCGCTGCCACACCGTGCGCTTGCGGTAAAACTACAACCGTTCTTTGGGTGTATACTCGGGACCGACCAAGTTTTTGGCGCCGTTGCCGGGGAGCGCATTTTGACGGTGTTCGTCATCGACCACCCGGTTACTTCTTCCTTCTCTCTTTCTATACTTTCTTCTATTCACACATTCTCCCTGTATTTTGCATAAGGTCTTTGCAGGAAGAATGGAGGATGCAATGTCAATGATAGGACTCAGTCAGGAAGATTATGACTCCTTCACAGACCTTCTTAAGGAGCTCGTCGACGAGGTCCACACTACCGGGGCCTTCGCCATCGATGTCAAGGACCCCGACGAACAACTATTTGCTAGTTTCGTGATGGACCAGATCTCCCCGGAGGGGACTATCGGGGGCAATGTCAGAGTTGACGTGATTGACGACAAATTATATTTCGAAGACGGTGGAACAAGTTACGAGGATCACTATACTTCGGAAGGATCTTCAGAGCAAACCAACGTTCAGGGAGTTACACCCCATGACACTTACTCTTGCTTCTATGAATCGTCTGACGTGTTTCTTGATTCCAGGGACGAACTGGAGCCGAGTGAAAGCTCTGACGAAGCTAGCACAGGATCAGAGAATGCTTATTTCGATGCATCATCCTCACTTAGCGGTGAGTTTGACTCTTCACAAGAGAGCGCGCCACCTAAGCACGAGCTAGACCCGGATGGCAAAGAAGGAGCAGAACTCATGCGAGCCGATGAAGTAGAAGGAGAGGCACCTCTTCAGGTAGAACTTAAACAGTTACCTCCGAATCTAAGGTACGCCTTTTTGGGTAACAAATTAACTTTCCCGGTGATAGTTAACTCCCACCTAACGCCGGACCAACTTGAAAAACTCCTAGATGTTCTTAGGAGCCATAAAGATGTCCTGGGATACACTATCTCCGATCTAAAAGGGATAAGACCTAGGCTTTGCACGCATAGGATCCATTTGGAGGATACCGAAGCCACCTCCATAGATCCTCAAAGGCGATTAAACCCGAACATGAAGGAGGTGGTTAAAAAGGAAATCCTAAAATTGCTAGAAGCCGGTATAATGTATCCTATCTCTGACAGTAGATAGGTTAGCCCCGTTCACGTCGTCCCCAAGAAAGGGGGATGACTGTCATAAAAAATGAAAAAGGTGAGCCAATATCTACGCGCACTGTCACGGGATGGCGAATGTACATTGACTATAGGAAACTCAATAAAGCCACCCGAAAGGACCATTACCCATTGCCATTTATTGATCAAATGCTTGAACGCCTCGCAAACCATAAATACTTTTGCTACCTAGATGGGTATTCGGGTTTCTTCCAAATCCCTTTGCACGAAGATGACCAAGAAAAGACAACTTTCACTTGTCCCTATGGCACCTATGCCTACCGTAGGATGCCGTTTGGCCTTTGTAATGCTCCCGCCACTTTTCAAAGATGTATGACATCCATATTTTCCGATTACATTGAAAATATTATGGAGGTTTTTATGGATGATTTCTCGGTTTATGGAAGTGAGTTTGACTCTTGCTTGGAAAATATCACTAAAGTTCTAAAAAGGTGTCAACAAAACAATCTCACGCTCAATTGGGAGAAGTGTCACTTCATGGTCACGGAGGGTATAGTTCTCGGGCATCTTGTTTCCTCGAGAGGAATTGAGGTAGATAAAGCAAAGATCGAGGTAATCGAAAAACTTCCTCCTCCGATTAATGTCAAGGGCATTAGAGGCTTCCTTGGTCATGCGGGGTTTTACCGCCATTTCATCAAGGACTTTGCCTCGATTGCCCGACCACTTACTTCCTTGCTCGCTAAAGATATTCCTTTTGATTTTTCAGGAGAATGATTGCAAGCCTTCAACACCTTGAAGGAAGCGCTAGTCTCCGTGCCCATCATACAACCGCCGGATTGGAGCCTCCCTTTTGAGCTAATGTGTGATGCTAGCGACCAAGCCATTGGAGCGGTATTGGGACAAAGAAAGGATAGGAAGCTTCATGCGATATACTATGCGAGCAAGACATTGGATGACGCGCAGAAAAACTACACAACTACCGAAAAGGAGCTTCTAGCGGTCGTTTATTCCATAGAGAAGTTTCGCTCCTACCTCCTCGGTTCCAAGGTGATTGTCCACACCGACCATTGATCGCACCCCGGATACACGTCCCGAGGCGACGGTTGTAGTTTTACCGCAAGCGCACGGTATAGCGGCGAGCGGGTATCGAACACAGGGAGGACGAATGACCGTGCTTGCTCCTGATCCACCTGGCTATTTAGGAACAGAGAGAGATAATTGCCTTGGGCGATCCTGTCACAATCGTCAGACAAATTTGCGAAATATCAAATCAAATAAAGAACGTCTAGGGAAAGGGGAATCCCCACTACTCACCGTATTTCATAAGTGTGGTTCGCCGGTATCGAAATCGCTAGAATGAGAATTTGGATGAACTAGTTGCAACTAAATGTGGAACCAAGCTCACGCTCTCGCGCTGTTGCCGGTCTATAGCTATCCTAGGCTTGGGTCCAATCTCTTGCAAACCCTAGCCTAGGGAAGCTAGCATTAGGATCAACATCATCGTCCAATTGCGCACCGAGCCCAATCTCTTGCAAACTCGGTCCACAATCTAAATTGGGATAGTTCCTACCCGTCCAATCTCTTGCAAACGGGTATCGGCACGGAATCGCAACCGAAGGTCCTAGTATCGGTCCAATCTCTTGCAAACCGATACTTCGGAAATCCGACTCCAACCCAATTCGGATTTCTAGGGCTTCCTATCAAATTGGGATCCAATCTCTTGCAAATCCCAATTGATATAAATACCTAGCTATCCGTAGTAATTCGATCCCAATCTAATCCCTAATAACAATCCTAGCTCAATTTCTACCAATTCAACACAAATAGGAAATAGGGTTTGTAGGGTTCATCCCCACGCCCCGAGACGTGGAGACTACTCACAAATCATAGCAATAGCACAAAAATAATCAATGAAATAGGCAATGGAATTCATCACAACAATGATATAAACAATAAAAATAGAGTTTTTGGGGAAGAACAATGCAAACCAATGTAGATCTTCAATTAATCCAACAAAAATCCAAGTTTTTCTCCTCTCCAATCACAATTAATAAAGCTAAAAAGTAAACTCCAAAAAGCTGCAAAAAATCTGAGAGATGGGTCCCTAAACTAGGGTAAAAACAGAGCTTAAATAGCCCCAAAAATCGTCTAAAAATCCTGACCAAAATGCCCCTGCACAGCCTGTTTTCCGCAAATTTCGCTACAGGCAGCGCATCGCACTCGGCCGAGTGACAAAAGTCGCCCGGCCGAGTGAAAACCCTGTCATTTTTCCAGTAAGTCGGGGGCTTCAGGGGTCTTCAGTTCGGGGGCGGCTCGGCCGAGTGAGTTGTAGTCACTCGGCCGATGGCTTCAAGGCACTCGGGCGGACGTAATAATCCACTCGGCCGAGTGGGTCTTCTGAAGCTCAGATGGCCGAAAAACAGTAACTTCGACATTCTGGAGGGGCTTCGTCTGGGCGCCACTCGGGCGGACGTGGTATCGTCACTCGGCCGATGTGGTCTCCGTCGCTCGGCCGAGTACACATGGAAATCGTGTCTGAACGGGTCGGCCGAGCAGTGTCTTGCTGGTCGGCCGAGTGGCTCCTCCACTCGGCCGAGTGGGACACAAAAAATGCCCAAACTGATTGTTTTGGCCTCCTCGTCGCTCCTGCGACGTCCATTCTTCTTCCGCTCCTCTCCAACAGCAAAATACCCCTCGGGGAGGTCGTCGGTGGCCGTCTATCGTGAGCGCATCTCATGATCACTCCAAATCGCGCCAAATCACCTGAAATGCGACAAAAACAACAAAGCGTGAAAAGCATCGCAATATCGTCGATATATCGTGAAAAACATGATTTGGGCGATCTAAATGGCATGCAAACATGCGGAAAAAAGGTGTAAAATAAGGAGTGATCAAAATCCCCCAAGCTTGCCTCTTACTCGTCCTCGAGGAAGATAAGTAAAAGGCGAACCCGGTGGATTCGGAATACGAAAACGACGAAAAAAAAAAACGAAAAAAATGAAAAACGAAGAAGAATGAAAACCAAACGAAAATAAAGAAAGAAAGAAAGAAAGATAGGATGCTAGATCATTTTCTCAGGACGTGGGTTTCACTTACTCTTATAGCATGCATCGAGCGAGAAATACATGTCAAAGAACCTCATTTTGACATCATAGTATAATAGTGCAAGTAGAAAATAGAAAACCCACGAACAATGGTATAATCATGAAAAACGGAATAATTTTAAAATTAACATCGCCTGAATCATCTAAAGCGGTATACAAATCTCAGATCACACACTTTTCAATTAAACGCTTTCTATCTGGAGTGTAAGAGTATCACATCATAGAATAGAGAGAATAGAAAAGTATGGATTTCATGAAATGAATGCTAGGCTTAGATTTCTGGATTTCGTAAAGCTAGAAACAATCTCACCGAGTATAAAATATTACTTAGCCTAGGTTGTCGTGCAATGTCAAGTAGTCACTCTCTCACACATCAATGGATCCCCTCCCCCAAGCTTATCTAAAAGCGTGGTGGCACAAAAATATTTACATCCCCGTTTTTATATAGCTCCAAAGGCAAAGAAGAGAAAGAAGAAAGAAAGTAAGCGAGATGGGATCTTTTATTGAGGATTTTTCCTCTTTTCTCTCTTTTTTTTATAAGATATATACAATGATCCCAACTCAAAGAGCGATAATGATATACAAGAATGTTCTCCTCTCTTTTTATTATTGTTTTTTTTTTCAGAATGAGAGGTTTGGAGCTAGGAATTAATAGCGGGGGAAATGCCATAAAATAGAGTCACTAAGGGGAGATTCACCAATGATCTTTAAAAGTAGAGAAATGATGTTCAAGATTTGTGGAGAAAGAAATAAATATAACTCTCGGCTCACTCTATAAGACATGCACGACAACTTCAGCGGGGTAATCTAATCTACTCAGTTTCGATCACAAAAAAGCTAACTAATCCAGATATATCTTAGCTAATCATCATTCAATCATCCGGAAGTGAAGTGTACAATTCATGCATATAGAAGTGATAAAGGAAAAGAAGTCAGTACTCCAGACATAGGCATTCAATGCGTGAATCTTGGTGTGTTTTCTGTGATAGCATACATATGAATATTCAGGCTCAGCTAATAATAAAATTTCATCCATTTTCATGAGGGAAAAAAAATGTGGGTTACTACTCCTAAATGCAAAGCAAGTCATAGCATATGATATCAGAAATGAAGTCTAAGACACGACAAATATAGCATGCATATAGAATAAGCTAACTCCACGTGGACATCATCACAGAAAATTCATCTCTAGCATGAGATGAAAAAGAAGGAAGTAAAGATAAAAGGAAAATAGAACTATGCAATGCGGCACACAGGAAAGTAAGGAAAACGTGATGCATGGCAAAATAAAAGAAAAATAATGAAAAATGAGTGCAAAAGTGAAAAGCGGTGTGAAAAACTGAAAATAAAGGTGGCAAATCGAAAAAGAAAGTGAGAACTCACTCCCCCAAGCTAAACGGCACAGTGTCCTCAATGTGCAAAGTGTGGCACACAGAGAGAGAAGTAATGTGAGGGGCAAGTGAGGATGCATGCATGATGGGAAGAAAAAAAAAGATAATGAAAGGAAAAAAAGGAAATGAAAATATGATGCGGAAATGATGCATGCACAGATAGGAGTGATATGAAAATAAATGAGGCACCAAAAAAACTCTCCCTCTCTCCCAAAAAGATATATATAGATGTGATCAAAATGAGAATCCCAAGTAAATATGATACGATAAGCACAAATAGATATGATCGAAAATATAATCCCAAAATAAGTGAGGGGAGGGGGGTGTACAAAAGTGCATCAGGACCCAGCAGAGACGGGCAGCACAACGGCAGGAATGGATCAAGGCATCAAGAGTGCCTAAGAAAGCGGTGCCGCGCCGTCTCCGTCCTGAGGCGGAGGTGGTGGTGGTGGTGTAGGCTGGACAGGCTGCTGAGCTGGGGTGGGCGTGGAAGTGGAAGTGGAAGCAGGTCTAGTGTGTGTGGGAGGGTGTGTGGGAACCTGCTGGGTGGGCGGGGGTACGCGCGGAAGACGCTCTAAGATCTGTGTCAGGCAGTAGTGGATGTGAGGGATCAGGTCAAAGCGTCCAGCCATCGCGGAGACGGTGGCGGACAGGGTCCTAAGGTCTCCTCTAAGACCACTCACCGCCAACTCAAGAGCACGTATGCTCTGCAGTACAGTGTCGGGCGGGGGTGGTGCAGAGGGACGCACCTGTCGGGGCTGCGCAGGGCGAGGCTGGCGTACGCGAGTGGAGTATGTAACGGGCTCAGCAGGGAAGGGGACGAAAGGTGCCGCGCCTGGAAATGTGGGCCGGGCCTCAGTGTGAGGTCGGGACGGGCGGTGGGAAGTGGAGGCAGCGGCAGCGAAAGAAGAGTACAAAAGCGGCTGCGAGGCGGCAAGAGAGGTCAGTGGCCCAGAAGTGTGGACAGACGCCACGACGCTCTCGGAGAATACGGCAGCTGTGGAGACAGAGGAATCTCCCGCTGGGGCGGAAGTGTGTGGACCAAAAGGCGCAATCCCAGCGGAGATCATGCTAGCCATGGTCTCCACGACCGCGGCGAACGAGGGCTCTCCACTCTCAACAAAGGTCTGCGGGCGCTGGGGGAGAGCGGAGCAAAGAGGCTCCACGGACAGAGGGCCGGAGGTGGCAGCGGGAGTGGTGGGGACAGCCTCGGAAGTGGTGACAGTGGTGGAAGTGGGCTCAGCAAAAGTACTCTCGACACAGGCAGAGGTGGGGACAGAAGTGTCAAGAGCAGTGGAAACGTCAGGAACAGGCTGAGAGGCCACAGGGTCGACGGGGTGGGCAGCGGGCTCGGCAGGGTGCGCAGCAGGGTCTGCGGGAGCAGCCTGGGCAGCGTGGGCAGCGTGGGCCTGCTCGGCCTCCTCGGCCTCGAGCACGTACGCAGCGGGGATGAGGACATCCGCCGCCGGAATCCAGTCAACGTGGGCTGGTGCAATCAGAGTCCGAGCCGGGCTCGGGAGAATCATGTAATCGGCCCCATAGGGGCCGTGCAACCAGACCCAGTGACGCTCACCATGCGGACGAAGCATCTTCATCCGGGCCATAACGTCTATCGACAAAGAGGTGGGGCCCGATACTCGCCGCAGGTCGTCGGGGAAGTCCTCGCCGGTCATAAGAGCCAGCAGGGTAATCAGGCCGCCGCAGCATATCGGTGAGCGGGCGCCCACCGATACAATGATGCGGTCTAAGTACCATGCCGCGATATCGATCACGACGGCGGGGACAAGCTCATCTCCATCCCTAGATAGAGCTCTGGGACGGGTCATCGCGTAGAGCATGTAAAGCTCTGGCGTAGACATCGTGCCCGGCTCATATCTGGCCAAAAATGTCGTCGCCATAAGGCGCTGAGCAATGCGAAGGCAGGGATGTACGATGGCTGAGGCCTTGGCCCTACTAGGGTCAAAGGCGGCGTGGAGACCCGTGATACGTGCCCAGAAGGCACCGGCGTCGAAAGAGGGTGGAGGGATATGTGTGGGGCCGTAACCGCGATCGGCACCGGGGACGGCGGGCCAAGAGAAAAATGCTCTCATCATATCGAGAGTGACCTGGCACTCTCGATCCATGAACCGGAATGAGCATCCCTCATCGGTCCGGGCGATCAAACTCAAAACCTCAAGTGTCGGGCGGGTAAAAGTATCCGCCGACACCTGAAGGAAGTCGCGCCAACCCACGTTGTCGTACAACGTGAGTATCCCCTCAAGTACCGCCAGGCGTCCTAGGTCAGCGAGGTGTGCGAACCTGGAGGGTACGATCGAGCGCTGGGAGATACGCTCGAAGACGGCGCGGTGTGCGTCGTCTCGGAACGTAATCCCGAGCGGCCCGACCAGTGGGGCCGGTGGTGGTGGCTGTGGATCGGCAGGGAGAGGCTGTGCGGGCTGTGGGTGCGCTGCAGGCTGTGCGGGGTGTGCGGGGCCTGCAGGCTGTGCTGGGTGTGCGGGGGAAGGAGGAGGAGACTCTTCCGTCTCGTGGGCGGGGCCGGCGTCATCCGACCTCTTCCGCTTAGCGGAAGGTCTCCTCGTCCGAGGCCGTGTCCGGGGCGGCATATCGGCCCCGAGCGCGCCGAAAAGTGAAAAAGTGCAGCGTGTGCAAAAAGAGTGGAAAGAGTGTACCAAAACACGCCGCGAGTGCTAAGCGGTGGAAGCGTGCGAAGTCCGCGCCTCCACGAAATCCAAAACAGCCCGTAGAAGCTCCCCTGAGCTCCCCTAAGCTCCAAAAAGCAACCTGCGCATGGAAAAGCGATATCAGCGAGTAATAATCAAAATGTATGGAGCAATAGGGGTATAACAGATAGATATGGGAATTGATTCGGGTCAGGGGTTCGATTAATACACGGATCCTCGAAAACTACGCAAAAAGAGAAGAAAATGGGCAAATCGAGCTATACCGGAGGCGATCGGAGACGAGGTCGCCGGCGGCGACTCGGGCGGGGCGCGGCGTCGGTCGGCCGGCGGTGGCTGGCCGAGCGGCGGCGCGCGCGCGGGCGTGGTCGGGCGAGTGAGGGTTGGGCGAAGGGGAATCGGGCGAGGGTAGGCGAAGGGGCGCGGGCGGATTTGGGAATTTAGATTTCGAAATCCGCGCCCCTTCGTCACTTATATAATAGAAAGTTACGACTCGGCCGAGTGACGTGGTCACTCGGTCGAGCGAGGCAATAGAAATTTTCTTCCCGATATCGCTTCGGCCGAGTGGCTTTGCCAGCCTCGGCCGAGTGGAGTAAGTCCATACGGCCGAGTGACTCAAGCTACTCGGCAAGAGTCGCCCTAGGAGGGTATCCGTTTTACTCGGCCGAGTGAATATATGTACTCGGCCGAGTAGCAGTTATATCGAAATCGAGAAAATAAACAGAGAGTTGGGTACAGCAGACTTCCCTCGTTCGTGAGCGGCTCGGCCGGACGAACTTCTGGACTCGGCCGAGTGACTAGTATACTCGGCCGAGTGAGCCTTGTATTCTGCTATTTGTCTTCGTTTGGGCTCTAAACTCCGTCTTTCCTTCTCCAGTCGATTTCATGCTCCTCCTAAGCGTCGAACGCCTTCTTGGGGCGCTCCTCATCGTCTCGTTCATCCTCCTCATGATGATCTACCTATCTTCTCTCCTGTCAAGAAAAATAGGACCCGTTATCACAAAATTTTTGGTCGGGTGACTCAAAATACTAAAAATTTCTAAACGAAAATAAAGAAAAAGATAAAAAAATAAAGCAAAAACCGTCGGGTTGCCTCCCGACAAGCGCTCGTTTTAGGTCGTGAGCTCGACCCCCTATAGTTTTCAATCAATGCGGGATGTTTGGTGCATATGAGATGCACCCGTCAAACTTCCCGGGGAGCGCGCTTGGATTTGGACGTGGCGGCGTAGCGGTCTCCCTCGGAGGTCTCTTGTCCCGAATGGTGTTGGGGGGAGGCTCCCCCAAGCTAGCATTTGCCCCGGTCAACGGCTTAACCGGCGATGCCGATTTCCGTGCCGGCGGAGCTTTCTTTGGAGACTTTAATTTCGAGAGCTTGCAGAGCTCTCGAATCCTCGCGACATCAGCGTCGCCTTCATCTTCATCAGCGGAGAAGTCGGGGGAATCGTCTTCAATCTTTTCATCTTGGCCTAAATCCGGGCCTTCATCAAATTCTTCATCAAAGAGGGCACCAATTGAATGAGGAATCGCCTCCTCTATCACCTCATCAAGGAGGTGCGAGAGATCATCCGGCCGCTCTTTAAGCAAATATACTCTATTGATTTCGCCCGTCGGGATCCCCTCGGAATAGTGCTTGAGCCTTTGCCCATTTACTTTGAATGTGGTACCATCCTTGCTTTCCAACTCGAAAGCTCCTCCCGGTTGTATGTGCTTGATGGTGAAAGGTCCCGACCAACGTGACCTCAACTTACCGGGAAATAGTCGGAGTCGGGAATTGTAGAGCAAGACCTTGTCTCCCACCTTGAAGTCCGTGACAGTTATGCGGGCATCGTGGAAAATCTTGGTCCTTTCCTTGTAAATTCTCGAGCTCTCATAAGCGTCTCTCCTTATTTCATCAAGTTCGTTGATGTCCAAGAGTCGCCTCACCGCCGCACTCTTATAATCGTAGTTAAAGGTCTTGATGGCCCAATATGCGCGGTGTTCCAACCCTACCGGCAAGTGGCAAGCCTTCCCATAAACTAGGCGGAACGGTGTGGTACCGATGGGGGTGCGAAAGGCCGTGCGATAGGCCCATAGAGCATCGTTTAACTTCATTGACCAATCCTTTCTAGACCGATCCACTGTTTTCTCGAGAATTTGCTTGATTTCTCTATTTGAGACTTCTACTTGGCCGCTTGTCTGGGGGTGATAAGCCATTCCAACTCTATGATTTACCCCGTACTTCTTTAGCATGGCTTCAAACTTGTTCTCTATGAAGTGGCTTCCCCCGTCACTTATCAAGGTACGCGGCACTCCAAAGCGCGGAAAGATATTTTGCTTGAAGAATTTGGAGACGACCCTCGCATCATTAGTAGGGGTGGCAATAGCTTCCACCCATTTGGAGACATAGTCAACGGCCAATAGGATGTACTTGTTGCCATTGCTCGACGGAAAAGGCCCCATGAAGTCTACTCCCCAACAATCAAAAAGCTCAATCTCCTGGACTGGTCTCATCGGCATCTCATTGCGCTTGGAGATATTCCCGGTCCGTTGACATCTATCGCAACCCTTCACAAAAGCGTGGGTGTCTTTAAACATTGTGGGCCAGAAGAATCCGCTCTGCAAGATCTTAGCGGTTGTTTTAGAGGCGGCATGATGTCCCCCGCATGGTAGACCGTGGCAATGCAAAATGATAGACGTTGCCTCCTCTTTAGAAACACACCTACGAATGACACTATCTTTGCATATCTTGAAAAGGTAAGGATCTTCCCAAAAATAGCTACGGACCTCATGCATAAATCTCCTCTTTTGTTGCGTGGACATCCCATGCGGTTTGATTCCGCACGCCAAGTAGTTGACGAAGTCCACGTACCAAGGTACTTCCTCGGTCCTTACCGCATATAGTCTCTCATCAACAAATGTGTCGTCAATAGGTAAGCTCTCATCCTCCTTGTCGCGAATGAGCCTAGATAAATGATCCGCCACGACATTGTCTGTACCCTTCTTATCTCTGATCTCTAGGTCGAATTCTTGCAACAAGAGTATCCACCTAATCAACTGGGGTTTGGCCTCCTTCTTGTTTAAAAGATACTTCAATGCCGCATGGTCGGTGTGGACAATCACCTTGGAACCGATGAGGTAGGAGCGAAACTTCTCTATGGAATAGACGACCGCTAGAAGCTCCTTTTCGGTAGTTGTGTAGTTTTTCTGCGCGTCATCCAATGTCTTGCTTGCGTAGTATATCGCATGAAGCTTCCTATCTTTCCTTTGTCCCAATACCGCTCCAATGGCTTGGTCGCTAGCATCGCACATTAGCTCAAAAGGGAGGCTCCAATCCGGCGGTTGAATGATGGGCGCTGAGACTAGCGCTTCCTTCAAGGTGTTGAAAGCTTGCAAGCATTCTCCTGAAAAGTCAAAAGGAACATCTTTAGCGAGTAAGGAAGTAAGTGGTCGGGCAATCGAGGCGAAATCCTTAATGAAGCGGCGGTAAAACCCCGCGTGACCAAGGAAGCCTCTAATGCCCTTGACATTAGTAGGAGGAGGAAGTTTTTCGATTACCTCAATTTTAGCTTTATCTACCTCGATTCCTCTTGAGGAAACAAGATGCCCGAGGACTATACCTTCCGTGACCATGAAGTGACACTTCTCCCAATTGAGAGTGAGATTGTTTTGTTGGCACCTTTTTAGGACTTTAGTGAGATTTTCCAAGCAAGAGTCAAACTCACTTCCGTAAACCGAGAAATCATCCATAAAAACTTCCATAATATTTTCAATATAATCGGAAAATATGGATGTCATACATCTTTGAAAAGTGGCGGGAGCATTACAAAGGCCGAACGGCATCCTACGGTATGCGTAGGTGCCATAGGGACAAGTGAAAGTTGTCTTTTCTTGGTCATCTTCGTGCAAAGGGATTTGGAAGAAACCCGAATACCCGTCTAGATAGCAAAAGTATTTATGGTTCGCGAGGCATTCAAGCATTTGATCGATGAATGGCAATGGGTAATGGTCCTTTCGGGTGGCTTTATTGAGTCTCCTATAGTCAATGCACATTCGCCATCCCGTGACAGTGCGCGTGGATATTGGCTCACCCTTGTCATTTTTTATGACAGTCATCCCTCCTTTCTTGGGGACGACGTGGACGGGGCTAACCCATCTACTGTCAGAGATAGGATAAATTATACCGGCTTCAAGCAATTTTAGGATTTCCTTTTTAACCACCTCCTTCATGTTCGGGTTCAACCGCCTTTGAGGCTCTATGGAGGTGGCTTCGGTATCCTCCAAATGGATCCGATGCGTGCAAAGCCTAGGGCTTATCCCTTTTAGATCGGAGATAGTGTATCCCAAGACATCTTTGTGGCTCCTAAGGACGTCTAGGAGTTTTTCAAGTTGATCTTGTGTGAGGTGGGAATTGACTATCACCGGAAAAGTCAATTTATTACCCAAAAAGGCATACCTTAGATTCGGCGGTAATTGTTTAAGCTCTACCTGAGGTGGCGCTGCTTCTTCCACTTTTTCAGCTCGCATGAATTCGGCTTCTTCCTTGTCATCCTGGTTTAGCTCATCTTCAGGTGGCATGCTTTCTTGTGACGAGTCGGACTCGCTACTTAGTGAGGATGAGGCATCGAAGTAGGCGCCCTCTGATTCAGTGCTAGCATCGCCAAAACCTTCACTCTGCTCCAGTTCGTACCTGGAATCAAGAAACACATCAGACGATTCATAAAAACAAGAGTGAGCGGCATAAAGTGTAACACCCGGAATGTCGGTTTGCTCGAAGGGTTCTTCGAGAGCATAGTGCTCTTCGACATTTGCTCTATTGTCTTCGAAATACAATTTGTCGTCGACCACGTCAACTCTGACATTGCCTCCGATAGTCCCTTCCGGGGAGATTTGGTCCATCACAAAGCTAGCAAATAGTTGTTCGTCGGGGTCCTTGATATTGATAGCAAATGCTCCGGTAGTGTGGACCTCGTCGACAAGCTCCTTAAGAAGGTCTGTGAAGGAGTCATAGTCTTCTCGACTGAGTTCTATTGTTGGCGTTGCATCCTCCATTCTCCCCGTTAAGATCTTACGGAAAATACGGGGAGAACATGCAAATAGTGCTGCGAATGAAGTTAGAATAAGATAGAGAGGGTAGTAAAGTAAGAAAGTAAGAAGAAATAACCGGGTGGTTGACGCCGAGCACCGTCAAAATGCCCTCCCCGGCAACGGCGCCAAAAACTTGATCGCACCCCGGATACACGTCCCGAGGCGACGGTTGTAGTTTTACCGCAAGCGCACGGTATAGCGGCGAGCGGGTATCGAACACAGGGAGGACGAATGACCGTGCTTGCTCCTGATCCACCTGGCTATTTAGGAACAGAGAGAGATAATTGCCTTGGGCGATCCTGTCACAATCGTCAGACAAATTTGCGAAATATCAAATCAAATAAAGAACGTCTAGGGAAAGGGGAATCCCCACTACTCACCGTATTTCATAAGTGTGGTTCGCCGGTATCGAAATCGCTAGAATGAGAATTTGGATGAACTAGTTGCAACTAAATGTGGAACCAAGCTCACGCTCTCGCGCTGTTGCCGGTCTATAGCTATCCTAGGCTTGGGTCCAATCTCTTGCAAACCCTAGCCTAGGGAAGCTAGCATTAGGATCAACATCATCGTCCAATTGCGCACCGAGCCCAATCTCTTGCAAACTCGGTCCACAATCTAAATTGGGATAGTTCCTACCCGTCCAATCTCTTGCAAACGGGTATCGGCACGGAATCGCAACCGGAGGTCCTAGTATCGGTCCAATCTCTTACAAACCGATACTTCGGAAATCCGACTCCAACCCAATTCGGATTTCTAGGGCTTCCTATCAAATTGGGATCCAATCTCTTGCAAATCCCAATTGATATAAATACCTAGCTATCCGTAGTAATTCGATCCCAATCTAATCCCTAATAACAATCCTAGCTCAATTTCTACCAATTCAACACAAATAGGAAATAGGGTTTGTAGGGTTCATCCCCACGCCCCGAGACGTGGAGACTACTCACAAATCATAGCAATAGCACAAAAATAATCAATGAAATAGGCAATGGAATTCATCACAACAATGATATAAACAATAAAAATAGAGTTTTTGGGGAAGAACAATGCAAACCAATGTAGATCTTCAATTAATCCAACAAAAATCCAAGTTTTTCTCCTCTCCAATCACAATTAATAAAGCTAAAAAGTAAACTCCAAAAAGCTGCAAAAAATCTGAGAGATGGGTCCCTAAACTAGGGTAAAAACAGAGCTTAAATAGCCCCAAAAATCGTCTAAAAATCCTGACCAAAATGCCCCTGCACAGCCTGTTTTCCGCAAATTTCGCTACAGGCAGCGCATCGCACTCGGCCGAGTGACAAAAGTCGCTCGGCCGAGTGAAAACCCTGTCATTTTTCCAGTAAGTCGGGGGCTTCAGGGGTCTTCAGTTCGGGGGCGGCTCGGCCGAGTGAGTTGTAGTCACTCGGCCGATGGCTTCAAGGCACTCGGGCGGACGTAATAATCCACTCGGCCAAGTGGGTCTTCTGAAGCTCAGATGGCCGAAAAACAGTAACTTCGACATTCTGGAGGGGCTTCGTCTGGGCGCCACTCGGGTGGACGTGGTATCGTCACTCGGCCGATGTGGTCTCCGTCGCTCGGCCGAGTACACATGGAAATCGTGTCTGAACGGGTCGGCCGAGCAGTGTCTCGCTGGTCGGCCGAGTGGCTCCTCCACTCGGCCGAGTGGGACACAAAAAATGCCCAAACTGATTGTTTTGGCCTCCTCGTCGCTCCTGCGACGTCCATTCTTCTTCCGCTCCTCTCCAACAGCAAAATACCCCTCGGGGAGGTCGTCGGTGGCCGTCTATCGTGAGCGCATCTCATGATCACTCCAAATCGCGCCAAATCACCTGAAATGCGACAAAAACAACAAAGCGTGAAAAGCATCGCAATATCGTCGATATATCGTGAAAAACATGATTTGGGCGATCTAAATGGCATGCAAACATGCGGAAAAAAGGTGTAAAATAAGGAGTGATCAACCATGCGGCATTGAAGTATCTTTTAAACAAGAAGGAGGCCAAACCTCGGTTGATTAGGTGGATACTCTTGTTGCAAGAATTCGACTTAGAGATCAGAGATAAGAAGGGTACGGACAATGTCGTGGCGGATCACTTATCTAGGCTCATTCGCGACAAGGAGGATGAGAGCTTGCCTATCGACGACACATTCGTGGATGAGAGGCTATATGCCATAAGGACCGGTGAAGTACCTTGGTACGCGGACTTCGTCAACTACTTGGCTTGTGGAATCAAACCGCATGGGATGTCTACGCAACAAAAGAGGAGATTTCTACATGAGGTCCGTAGCTATTTTTGGGAAGATCCCTACCTTTTCAAGATATGCAAGGATAGTGTCATTCGTAGGTGTGTTTCAAAAGAGGAGGCGACATCCATCATTTTGCATTGCCACGGTCTATCATGCGGAGGACATCATGCCGCCTCTAAAACCACCACTAAGATTTTGCAGAGCGGATTCTTCTGGCCTACAATGTTTAAAGACACACACGCTTTTGTGAAGAGTTGCGATAGATGCCAACGGACCGGGAATATCTCCAAGCGCAATGAGATGCCGATGAGACCCATCCAAGAAATTGAGCTTTTTGATTGTTGGGGAGTAGACTTCATGGGGCCATTTCCGTCGAGCAATGGTAACAAGTACATCCTATTGGCCGTCGACTATGTCTCCAAATGGGTGGAAGCAATTGCCACCCCTACCAATGATGCAAGAGTTGTCTCCAAGTTCTTTAAGCAAAACATCTTCCCACGCTTTGGAGTGCCGCGTACCTTGATAAGCGACGGGGGAAGCCACTTCATAGAGAACAAGTTTGAAGCCATACTAAAAAAGTACGGGGTAAATCATAGAGTTGGCATGGCATATCACCCCCAGACAAGCGGCCAAGTGGAAGTCTCAAATAGAGAAATCAAGCAAATTCTCGAAAAGACGGTGGATCGATCTAGAAAGGATTGGTCAATGAAGCTAAACGACGCTCTATGGGCATATCGCACAGCCTTCCGCACTCCCATAGGCACCACACCGTTCCGGCTCATTTATGGGAAAGCTTGCCACTTACCCGTAGAGTTGGAGCATCGCGCATATTGGGCCATCAAAACCTTTAACTACGACTACAAGAGTGCGGCGGTGAGGCGACTCTTGGACATCAACGAGCTTGATGAGATAAGAAGAGACGCCTACGAAAGCTCGAGAATTTACAAGGAAAGGACCAAGATTTTCCACGATGCCCGCATAACCGTCACGGACTTCAAAGTAGGAGACAAGGTCTTGCTCTACAATTCCCGGCTCCGACTATTTCCCGGTAAGTTGAGGTCACGTTGGTCCGGACCTTTCACCATCAAGCACATACAACCGGGAGGAGCTTTCGAGTTGGAAAGCAAGGACGGTGCCACATTCAAAGTAAATGGTCAAAGGCTCAAGCACTATTCCGAGGGAATCCCGACGGGCGAAACCAATAGAGTATATTTGCTTAAGGAGCGGTCGGATGATCTCTCGGACCTCCTTGATGAGGTGATAGAGGAGGCGATCCCCCACTCAATTGGCGCTCTTTTTGACGAAGATTTCGAGGAAGGCCCGGATTTAGGCCAAGATGAGAAGAAAGATGATTCCCCCGACCTCTCCGCTGAAGAAGATGAAGGCGACGCTGATGTCGCAAGGATTCGAGAGCTCTGCAAGCTCTCGAAATTAAAGTCTCCAAAGAAAGCTCCACCGGTACGGAGATCGGCGTCACCGGTGAAGCCGTCTACCGGAGCAAATGCTAGCTTGGGGGAGCCTCCCCCCAACACTATTCGAGATGGGAGACCACCGAGGGAGAACACAACGCCGCAACTTCCCAATCCAAGCGTTCTCCCCGGAAAGTTTGATGGGTGCATCTCATATGCACCAAACATCCCGCATTGATTGAAAATTATAGGGGGTCGAGCTCACGACCTTAAATGAGTGCTTGTCGGGAGGCAACCCGACGGTTTTTGCTTTATTTCCACTTTTTCTTTATTTTCGTTTTAGAAATTTTTAGTGTTTTGAGTCTTTCGCCCAAAAATTTTGTGATAACGGGTCCTATTTTTCTTGACAGGAGAGGAGATAGGTAGATCCATCATTAGGAGGATGAATGAGACGACGAGGAGCGCCCCAAGAAGGCGCTCGACGCTTAGGAGGAAGATGGAATCGACTGGAGGAAGAAAGACGGAGTTTAGAGCCCAAACGAAGACAAACAGCATAACACAAGGCTCACTCGGCCGAGCATACTAGTCACTCGGCCGAGTACACAAGTTCGTCCGGCCGAGCCGCTCACGAACGAGGGAAGTCTGCTGTACCCAACTCTCTGTTTATTTTCCTGATTTCAATATAACTGCTACTCGGCCGAGTACATATTCCCACTCGGCCGAGTAAAACG
The DNA here is from genome assembly GCA_030789695.1 of Scilla litardierei. Classification (NCBI taxonomy): domain Eukaryota; kingdom Viridiplantae; phylum Streptophyta; class Magnoliopsida; order Asparagales; family Asparagaceae; genus Scilla; species Scilla litardierei. The sequence continues at coordinate 44,083,269 of CM061134.1, forward strand.
GATACCCTCCTAGGGCGAGTCTTGCCGAGTAGCTTGAGTCACTCGGCCGAATGGACTTACTCCACTCGGTCGAGGCTGGCAAAGCCACTCGGCCGCAGTGATAGCAGGCAGGAAATTTTCATTGGTCTCGCCCGGCCAAGTGACCACGTCACTCGGCCGAGTCGTAACTTTTTTTATATAAGGGCGAGGGGGGGCACATTTTTTGAAACGCAAAATCCCCAAAACCGCCCGCGACCCTTCGTTTCCCTCGCCCGATAGCCCTCGCTCGCACCTCACTCGCCTGTCCCACTCACCTGCGCCGCCGCTCAGCCTGCCACCGCCAGCCGACCACCGCCGCGACTCGCCCGAGTCGCCGCCGGCGGCAGCTGCTCCGGCCACCTCCGGTATCACCCCTATTGCCCGTTTTCTCCTCTTTTCGAGTATTTCTTGAGGATCCATGTGCTAAACGCCCCCCTAACCCAAATCAATTCCTATATCTATCTATTATACCCCTAATGCTCCATACATTTTGATTATTACTCACTGATATCGCCTTTTCATGCGCAGGTTGCTTATTGGAGCTTAGGGGAGCCCAGGGGAGCTTCTACGGGCTGATCCGGACTTCGCGGAGGCGCTGACTTCGCACACTACCACTGCTTAGCACTCGCGGCGTGTCGGGGTACACTCTTTCCACTCTTTTACACGCACCACACTTTTTTCACTTTTCGGCGCGCTCGGGGCCGATATGCTGCCCCGGACACGGCCGCGGACGAGGAGACCTTCCGCTAATCGGAAGCCGTCGGACGATGTCGGCCCCTCCCACGAGGAGGAAGGCTCTCCTCCTCCGTCTCCCACACACGCCGTCCACCCAGCACAGCCTGCAGGCCCCGCACACCCCGCACAGCCTGCAGTGCACCCACAGCCCGCACAGCCTCTCCCCGCCGCTGCACAGCCACCACCACCGGCTCCACTGGTCGGGCCGCTCGGGATTACGTTCCGAGACGACGCACAACGCACCGTCTTTGACCGTATCTCCCAGCGCTCGATCGTACCCTCCAGGTTTGCACACCTTGCTGACCTAGGACGCCTGGGGGTACTTGAGGGGATGCTCACGTTGTACGACAACGTGGGCTGGCGAGATTTTCTGCAGGTGTCGGCGGATACGTTTGTCCGCCCGACACTTGAGGTTTTGAGTTCGATCGCCCGGACCGACGAGGGATGCTCGTTTCGGTTCATGGATCGAGAGTGCCAGGTCACTCTCGATATGATGAGAGCGTTTTTCTCGTGGCCCGCTGTCCCCGGTGCCGATCGCGGCTACGGCCCCACCCATATCCCTCCACCTTCATTCGACTCCGGTGCCTTCTGGGCCCGGATTACGGGTCTCCACGCTGCCTTCGACCCTAGTAGGGCCAAGGCCTCGGCCATTGTCCATCCCTGCCTCCGCATTGCTCAGCGCCTTATGGCGACGACCTTTTTGGCCAGATATGAGCCGGGCACGATGTCTACACCAGAGCTCTACATGCTCTATGCGATGACGCGTCCCAGAGCTCTATCTAGGGATGGCGATGAGCTTGTCCCCGCCGTCATGATCGATATCGCGGTTTGGTTTTTAGACCACATCATTGTATCGGTGGGCGCTCGCTCACTGATATGCTGCGGCGGCCTGATTACCTTGCTTGCTCTTATGACCGGCGAGGACTTCCCCGACGACTTGCAATGCATCCCGGGCCCCACTTCTCTTTCGATAGATGTTATGGCCCGGATGAAGATGCTTCATTCGCACGGCGAGTGTCACTGGGTCTGGTTGCACGGCCCTTTCGGTGCTGATTACATGATTCTCCCGAGCCCTGCTCAGACTCTGATTGCACCGGCCCACGTTGACTGGCTCCATGCGATGGATGTCCTCATCCCCGCTGCTTACGTGCTCGAGGCCGAGCAGGCCCACGCTGCCCCTGTTGACCCTGTTGCACACCCTGTCGAGCCTGCTGCCGAGCCCGTTGACCCTGTGGCCCCTCAGCCCGTACCTGACGTTTCCGCTGCTCCTGACACCACTGTCGGTGTCGGGAGTACCTTGGCTGAGCCCACTTCCTCCACCACCACCACTTCCGAGGCTGTCACCACCACTCCCACCACCACCACAGGCCCTCTGTCCGTCGATCCTCTTTGCTCCGCTCTCCCCGAGCGCCCGCAGACCTTGGTTGAGAGTGGAGAGCCCTCGTTTGCCACGGTCGTGGAGACCATGGCTAGCATGATCTCTGCTGGGGTTGCGCCCTTTGGACCACACACTTCCACCCCAGCAGTAGTTACCTCTGTCTCCACCCCTGCTGTATTTTCTGAGAGCGTCGTGGCGTCTGTCCACACTTCTGTGCCACTGACCTCTCTGGCCGCCTCGCTGCCACTTTTGTACTCTTCTTTCGCTGCTGCCGCCTCCACCTCTCACCGCCCGCCCCGGCCTCACACTGAGGCCAGGCCCACTTTTGCTGGCGCAGCACCTTTTGTACCCTTCCCCGCTGAGCCCGTCACATACGCGACCCGTGTACGCCAGCCCAGACCTGCCCAGCCCCGCCAGGTGCGTCCCTCTGCACCACCTCCCCCTGATACAGTACTTCAGAGCATTCGTGCTCTAGAGGGGGCGGTGAGTGGCCTCAGAGGCGACCTCCGGACCCTGTCCGCCACCGTCTCTGCGATGGCTGGCCGCTTCGAGCTGCTCCCCTAGATCCATTACTGTCTCACCCAGGTTCTGGAGCGTCTCCCGCGCGTACCCCCACCCACCCAGCAGGTTTCCGCCCACACTTCCACACACACCCGACCTGCTGCCACTCCCACACCCACCCCCGCTCAGCAACCTGTCCAGCCAGCACCACCCACACGACCTCCGCCTCAGGACGGAGACGGCGCAGCACCACCTTCCTAGGCACCCTTGATGCCATCGATTCTTTTTACCGTCGTGCTGCCCGTTTCTGCTGGGTCCTGACGCCTTTTTGTCCACCCCCCTCCCCTCACTTATTTTGGGATTCTCTTTTTGATCATATCTTTTTATATCTTTTTTGGGAGGGAGGGAGAGTTTTTGGTGCCACTTATATATCTGTTTCACTCCTATCTGTGCATGCATCATGTCCGCATCATATTTTCATTCCTTTATTTTTCTTTTTATCTTCATTTTTCCATGCATGCATCCTCTCCATCCCCTCACATTTCTTGTCTCTCGGTGTGCCACACGTTGCACATTGAGGACACTGTGCCATTTAGCTTGGGGGAGTGAGTTCTCACGTTCTTTTTTTCGATTTGCCACCTTTATTTTCAGTTTTTCACACCGTTTTTCACTTTTGCACTTATTTTCGTTATTTTTCTTTTATTTTACCATGCATCACGTTTTTCTTACTTTTTCTGTGTGCTGCATTGTAAATAGTTCTATTTTCCTTTTATCCTTATTTCTTTTTATTTCTTCATCTCATGCTAGAGATGACTTTTCTGTGATGATGATGACGTTGGGTTTAGCTTACTCTATATGCATGCTTTATTTGTCATGTCTTAGATTTTATTTCTGATATCATATGCTATGACTTGCTTTGCATTTAGAGATAGTAACCCACACTTTTTCCACATGAAAATGGATGAAATTTTATTATTAGCTGAGTCTGAATATTCATATGTATGCTATCACAGAAAACATACCAAGATTCACGCATTGGATGCCTATATCTGGAGTACTGATTTCCTTTTCCTATATCACTTCTATATGCATGAATTGTACACTTCACTTCAGGATGATTGAATGATGTTAGCTATGATAAATCTGGATTAGTTAGCTTTTTTGTGATCGAAACTGAGTAGATTAGATTACCCTACTGAAGTTGTCGTGCATGTCTTATAGAGTGAACCGAGAGTTATATCTATTTCTTTCTCCACAAATCTTGAACATCATTTCTCTACTTTTAAAATCATTGGTGAATCTCCCCTTAGTGATTCTATTTTATGGCATTTCCCCCGCTACTGATTCCTAGCTCCAAATCTCTTATTCTATAATAAAAAAGAGAGAAAAAGAGAAAACATTTCTGTATATCATTATCTCTCTCTCTGAGTTGGGATCGTTGTGTATATATGCTTTATCAAAAAAAACAAACAAACAAAAGAGAAAAGAGGAAAAATCCTCAATAAAGGATCCCATCTCACTTTCTTCATTTCTTCCTTCTTCTTATTACATTTGGAGCTATATAAAAATGGGGATGTAAATATTTTTTTATGCCACCATGCTTATAGATAAGCTTGGGGGAGGGGATCCATTGATGTGTGTGTGTGAGTGACTACTTGACGTTGCACGACAACCTAGGCTAAGTAATATTCTATACTCGGTGAGATTATTTTTAGCTTTACGAAATCCAGAAATCTAAGCCTAGCGTTCATTTCATGAAATCCATACTTTTCTATTCTCTCTATTCTATAGTGTGATACTCTTATACTCCTGATAGAAAGCGTTCAATTGAAAAGTGTGTGATCTGTGATTTGTATACCGCTTTAAATGATTCAGACGAAGTTAATTTTAGAATTATTCCGTTTTTCATGATTATATCGTTGTTCGTGGGTTTTCTATTTCTATTTGCACTATTATACTATGATATCAAAATAAAATTCTTTGACATGTATTTTTCATTCGGTGCATGTTATAAGAGCAAGTGAAACCCACGTCCTGAGAAAATGATCTAGTATCCTACCTCTTCGCTTCTTTCTTTCTTCTTTATTTTCATTTCGTTTTTCACTCTTCTTCGTTTTTCATTTTTCGTTTTTCGCCGTTTTCGTTTTCCGAATCCACCGGGTTCGCCTTTTACTTATCTTCCTCGAGGACGAGTAAGAGGCAAGCTTGGGGGATTTTGATCACTCCTTATTTTACACCTTTTTTCCGCATGTTTGCATGCCATTTAGATCGCCCAAATCATGTTTTTCACGATATATCGACGATATTGCGATGCTTTTCACGATTTGTTGTTTTTGTCGCATTTCAGGTGATTTGGCGCGATTTGCAGTGATCTCGAGATGCGCTTACTCTAGACGGTCACCGACGACCTCCCCGAGGGGTATTTTGCTGTTGGAGAGGAGCGGAAGAAGAATGGACGTCGCAGGAGCGACGAGGAGGCCAAAATAAGCAGATTGGGCATTTTTTGTGTCCCACTCGGCCGAGTGGAGGAGCCACTCGGCCGACCAGCGAGACACTGCTCGGCCGACCAGTTCAGACACGAGTTACCTGTGCACTCGGCCGAGCACCGAAGACCACATCGGCCGAGTGACGATATCACGTCCGCCCGAGTGGCGCCCAGACGAAGCCCTTCCAAAACATCGAAGTTACTGTTTTTCGGCTGCCTGAACTTCAGAAGACCCACTCGGCCGAGTGGAGAATCCCGTCCGCCCGAGTACAATGAAGTCATCGACCGAGTGACAACAACTCACTCGGCCGAGCCGCCCCCGAACTGAAGACCCCTGAAAGCCCCGACTTACTGGAAAATTGCAGGGTTTTCACTCGGCCGAGTGCGATGCGCTTCCTGTAGCGAAAACTGCGGAAAACAGGCTGTGCAGGGGTATTTTGGTCACGATTTTTGGACGATTTTGAGGGCTATTTAAACCCTGTTTCTACCCTAGTTTAGGGAGCCTCTCTCTTAGATTTTTTTGCAGCTTTTTAGATTAGTTTTTAGCTTTATTCTTGTGATTGGAGAGGAGACAAAGATTGGAATTTTGTTGGATTAATTGAAGAACTCCATCGGTTTGCATCTCTTTTCCTTAAAAATTCTATTTTTATTGCTTATCTTAAATATTGTGATGAATTTCATTGCTTATTCCATTGATTATTTTTGTGATCTTGCTATGAATTGTGAGTAGTCTCCACGTCTCGGGGAGTGGGGATGAACCCTACAAGCCCAATTTCATATTTGTGATGAATCGGTAGAAATTGTGCTAGAATTGTTATTAGGGATTAGATTGAGATTAATTTACTATGGATGGCTAGGTATTCATATCAATTGGGATTTGCAAGAGATTGGATCCCAATTTGATAGGAAACCCTAGAAATCCGAATTGGGTTGGAATCGGATTTTTCGAAGTATCGGTTTGTAAGAGATTGGACCGATACTAGGATTTCCGATTGCAATTCCATGCCAATACCCGTTTGCAAGAGATTGGACGGGTAGGAGCTATCCCAATCTAGATCGTGAGCCGAGTTTGCAAGAGATTGGGCTCGGTGCGCGATTGGACGATGATGTTGATCCTAATGCTAGCTTTCCCAGGCTAGGGTTTGCAAGAGATTGGACCCAATCCTAGGATAGCTATAGACCGGCAACAGCGCGAGAGCGTGAGCTTGGTTCTACATTCAGTTGCAACTAGTTCATCCAAATTCTCATTCAAGCAATTTTGATACCGATAAACCACATTTATGAGATACGGTGAGTAGCTGGGATTCCCCATTCCCTAGACGTCTTTATTTGATTTGATATTTCGCATTTTTGTCTGACGATTGTGACAGGATCGCCAAAGGCAAATCTCTCTTCTTGAATAGCCAGGTTGGTTGGAACAAGCACGGTCATTCGTCCTCCCTGTGTTCGATATCCCGCTCGCTGCTACACCGTGCGCTTGCGGTAAAACTACAACCGTTCTTTGGGTGTATACTCGGGACCGACCATTATGCACCCTCTTATGAGTGAACCGAGAGTCCTATTTTTTTTTCCTTCTCCACATATCTACTTATATCTCTACATATCGGTTGGTTACACCCCCATAGCTATCTTTACCGCATCCCGCTTCACAAACCCAAAAAGAAAAAGTATAGCTTCTAAATGAAAAAAATGGTGTATATATTCATATTTGAAAAAAAGAAAAAAAAAGAAAAAAAGGAGAAAGAAAATGAATAAATACTGTTTTATATCATTTCATTAGAAGCTATTATTTATTCTAGGAAGAAGAATAAAAATTCCATATCACTTTCCTTGATGCAACGCCTCAAGCTAAGCTTGGGGGGTAAACCAACCGATTACATGAGTGAGCATGACATTAGAGTGGAGACGGTGCACAATGGGGAGATTTTATAAAACCTAAACGTTATGAACTACTTTAGCTTTAGAGATTTTTCATGTATCGAAATGAATATCTGAATGGCATGATTTTTTCTATTCTCTATTGCATATTGTATGACTATTTTATGCTCCTTGTGTATCTGTGATTGAAAAGGTCGTTGCCAACTCCTTTATACTAGACTCTAGGGATTGCATGAGATTGATATGATTTGACGATGTTATTTCAGTAGATCCATGTTCTTTGCCTGCATTGCATAGTCATTTGGTTTATTAAGCTAGAAATTGCCAATAGCATGTATGTTTAGCACTCAGAGCATCGTGATATACTATCTAGGCCTGAGATCTGACTGATCATCCTTGGCATTTTCCTCTTACTTCTCTTTTTGTCTTTTCATTCCTTTCTATTTTCATTTTCTTATTTTCTTTTTGTTTTCCTCCAGGCGTACCAATTATTCGTCTTCCTCGAGGACAAGTAAGAGGTAAGCTTGGGGATTTTGATGTGTCCATATTTTATACTATTTTCATATCATTATTCCATTGCATCTCATGCCATTTTTGCATCCAAATCCCTCATTTTACTACGATATTGCATTTTTGATTATATTTTCGAGTTTCATAGTGTTTTGTCAATTTTCAAGGATTTTAGAGCGATTTGGACCCCCACTTGGGTATGAACACATCCGACATACTCGTGAGCCCATTGGGGGGCTCTGGAGGAGTTCGCCGCACTTTCGGAGTCATTGGAGGAGAGAGAGAGAGAGAGAGAGAGAGAGAGAGAGAGAGAGAGAGAGAGAGAGAGACAGCCACATGGAGCCTCTGCAGCATTTTCCCAGAAAATGCTCTGGCCGAGTAGCCCAGATACTCGGATCGAGGAGCTCCATTTACATCAGAGACAGATACGGGCTGACTCGGACCGAGCAGCTCATCTACTCGGTCGAGTAGCCTCAGATTCCACAGCCCGAGTAACGCCTGAGTAGAGCCCGAGTATCCGACCGAGTCCAGACCTACTCGGACCGAGTAGAGCTACTCGGTCTAGGTAGGGCGATTTTAAATTCCCCATGCAGCCGAGCAGCATAACTACATGGGCCGAGCCACTAAACGAGCAGCCGAGTGCTTGACCGAGTCACCTACTCGGTCGGTAACTCCAGGGTCAATTTTGGAATGTTTTGAAAGATCGCGATGCGCACGATCTCGGGGCACTGAAGGCTCGCAGAGCTGAGCGACTGAGGAGGGCTTTTGATCAAGGGATTTTTTGGAGAGTTTTTGGATGGAGGAGCTGGGCGATTTTTGTAGGATTATTATTAGAGTAATTCTTGTAAGCAATTTTTGGATCAAACACTTGGAGATCATTGCTTCTGTTCTTGCTTAATTTTGTCTATTGGAATTCGGATTTTTTTCTGGAACTTTTGTTCGTCTATTCTTGCTGTAAGTATTTAGCCCTATTCTTTTGATTGCTATAATGTTTTCTTCCTTGGAATTGATGTTTTTGTCTGCCACTATTGCGATGTGTGAGTAGATTCTTTTTAGAGTTGATGGGTTAGTCCTAGGATTCTAGGGGGAGAATGTAGATCTGGATCCCTACGTTGAATTGGGGATTTATGGTTGTATTTCGGTTGATCCTACCGAATCCGTAGATAACCCGTACTGAGATCGTACCCACGGTCTGTGGAATTGATGTGCTTAAGGGGTATCTAAGAATTCGAATAGGGAAATCGGTGGATCCCACCAAGGCACGTGACCATGCCTAGCTCGCGCCTTGGGGGGACCCATCGACGAACTATATCGCTACGTTGACGGCTACCGCTATTGCGTCAACGAGAGCCACCGAAATACCCCATAATTCTAACCCACGAGAGTGGTTGGGGGATTAATTCCCTAGCCTAATGCAATGTGAGGATCATATCCCGACATCAACCCCAACGATCCTAGTGGTGATCCCTAAAGCCCTAGTCCCGTTTATTGATATTACAACAACAACCAACCAACCAAATCTTTTATCCCGACGGCTATCTCACTTCTAGATTTAGAGATAAACTGAGAACTAAGTAACACTATCACCGTCCCTGTGGGATTTGACAATCTTTTATACTATAACTCGACACTGTCCGCTTACGGATTGAGCCCGAAATCGTAGCCTAGGAGACATACTACGCCTGGCGATCGTGACACCGCTAGGTGGAACCTAGGTGTAGGTTACAGGTGCGTCAAGTACACAGATCCCTCACCATTATAAAACGACATTGACCAGGGAAGTTCTTCAGATTCTATGTTTGATAGTGAATGCGTACCTGAACACCTTACCTCTATTGACAGGTGCGCCATGGAAACGGAATCTGCAGACGTCTACCACGACGTACCATTGTCCCCCTACTCTTCCCATGATTCTGCTAACGAAGAGTTTCCACCTTCTGAACCAGAAATTGAGGATGCATCATTCTCACAGGTAAGGGAAGACAGGTGTACAGTGCCCCCTCAGGTAGAACTAAAACCTCTTCCTGCTAATTTGAAATATGCTTTCTTGGGAGAGAACTCTACATACCCCGTTATTGTCAATGCGGCTCTCGCCGAGTCCCAGCTAGAAAGCATCCTAAAAATCCTTAGATCCCACAGAAAAGTAATAGGGTACAACATCGCTGACCTAAAGGGTATCAGCGAAACCATATGCACCCATAGGATTCATCTAGAAGATAAGGAAGCCACCTCCATTGAGCCTCAAAGGCGATTGAATCCCAACATGAAGGAGGTAGTGAAAAAGGAGGTCTTGAAGCTTTTAGAGGCTGACATTATTTATCCCATTTTCGATAGTAAATGGGTTAGTCCTGTGCATGTTGTCCCTAAGAAAGGGGGCATGACAGTCGTTAGGAACGAAAAAATGAGCTAATATCCACTAGGACTGTTGATCACTCCTTATTTTACACCTTTTTTCCGCATGATTGCATGCCATTTAGATCGCCCAAATCACGCTTTTCACGATTTATCGACAATATTGCGATACTTTTCACGATTTGTTGTTTTTGTCGTATTTAAGGAGATTTGGAGCGATTTGGAGTGATCCCGTGATACACCTACTCCAGAGTGTCACCGATGACTTCCCCGAGGGGTATTTTGCTATTGGAGAGGAGCGGAAGAAGAAAGAACACCGTAGGAGCGACGAGGAGGTAAAAACAAGCTGTTTGGGCATTTTTGGTGTCTCACTCGGCCGAGTGAAGGAGTCACTCGGCCGACCAGCGAGACCCCGCTCGGCCGACCAGATCGGACACGATTCATGTGTGCACTCGGCCAAGCATCGGAAGCCACATCGGCCGAGTGACGAGACTCCGTCCGTCCGAGTGGCACTCAGACGACGCCCATCAAAAAGAGCCAACTTACTGTTTTTCGTCTGCCTGAGCTTCAGAAGACCCACTCGGCCGAGTGGAAAATGCCGACCGCCTGAGTATATAGAAGCCATCGGCCGAGTGACGACAACTCACTCGACCGAGCGACGCCCGAAGTGAAGACCCCCGTGACCCCAGACTTACTGGAAATTCTCAGGGGTTGTCACTCGGCCGAGCGACTTTTGTCACTCGGCCGAGTGCGACGCGCTGCCTGTAGCGTAAATTGCGATTTTCAGGCTGCGCAAGAGCATTTTGGTCACAGTTTTTTGGACGATTTTGGGGGGTATTTAACCCCAGTTTTAACCTAGGTTAGAGAGCTTTTTCCTTTGTTTTTTGCAGCTTTTTAGATTAAACTTTTTAGCTTTTGATACTTGTGATTGGAGAGGAGAGAAAAGTTTATTTTTGTTGGATTCTTGGAGAACTCTATTGGTTTGTCTCCCTCTCCATTAAAAATCTCATTTTTATTGCTTATTTGAATATTGTGATGAATTCTATTGTTATTTCAATCGTTTATTCTTGTATTTATGATATGAATTGTGAGTAGTCTATACGTCTTGGAGCGTGTGGATGAACCCTACGAGCCCATTTTCAGATTTGTGATGATTTGGTAGAAATATTGCTAGAATTGCTATTAGGGTAAGTTTGGGATCGATATACTACGGATGGCTAGGTGTTCATATCGATTGGGATTTGCAAGAGATTGGATCCCAATTCGATAGGAAACCCTAGAAATCCGACTTGGGTTGAAATTGAGTTTCCGTAGTATCGGTTTGCAAGAGATTGGACCGATACTAGGGTTCTCGGTTGCAAATCCATACCGATACTCGTTTGCAAGAGATTGGACTGGTAGGAACTATCCCAACCTAGGTCGCGGCCCGAGTTTACATGAGAGTGGGCTCGGGGCGCGATTGAACGATGATGTTGATCCTAATGCTAGCTTGCTTAGGCTAGGGTTTGCAAGAGATTGGACCCGAATCTAGGATAGCTATAGACCGGCAACAGCGCGAGAGCGTGAGCTAGGTTTTACATTCAGTTGCAACTAGTTCATCCGAAATTCTACCCTAGCAATGGTGATACCAATGAATCACATTGACGAGATACGGTGAGTAGCGGGGATTCCTCATTCCCTAGGCGTCTTTATTTGATTTTATATCTCCACACTTTGTCTGACGATTGTGACAGGATCGCCAAAGGCAAAATTCCCTCTTTTCTGTTCTTATAGCCAGGTTGTCTGGAGAAGGCACTGTCATTCGTCCTCCCTGTGTTCGATAACCCGCTCGCCGATACACCGGGCGCTTGCGGTAAAACTACAACCGTTCTCCGGGTTGCATCTCGGGGCGATCAAGTTTTTGGCGCCGTTGCCGGGGAGGCGATAGTGTTTGATCTTACCACCCTAGCTATTTCTTTCTTTTTGTTTTATTTCTTTATTTTTTATCTAACCCTTCCATTTTGCTAATCACTTATTTGAAACTTTGTTTTCACGTGCATGTACACGAGATCCACTGCGGACCCTGAGGCTATATTATTTGATCCCGAGATTGAACGTACTGTGCGGAGAATCAGAGCGGATAGGAGACAAGATCCGGAAGGGAGGTTTATGACCAACCCGGAAACTGCGGAACAATTAGCGGCAAGAATGGCGAGGATCATTTCCATTCGCGATAGGCTTCGGCCTAAGACCTCTTCTACGACCTCATCCATTGCCATGCCGGAGTTGGCGGCTGACAAGAATTTTGAGCTGAAGACTGGACTAGTGGTTCTGATGCAGCAGGATCCATTTCATGGGAACGCCCATGAAAATCCTCACTACCACATCCAGCTATTTTTGTCGAAGTGCGCCACATTTCAGATGACGGGGGTCTCCATCGATGCCATCAGACTGCGCCTCTTCCCCTTCACATTAAAGGATAAAGCTCTTTATTGGTTGAGGATGCATGCTGAGGGAGTCTTTACCACATGGAACGAGTTGGCGAGCGTGTTCATTGACAAGTTCTATCCGCCCTCCAAGACGGTAAAGATTAGGAGTGCTCTCATGTCCTTCAAGCAAGGACCCCAAGAGACACTCTACGAGGCTTGGGAACGCTTCAAAGATCTGCAGCATCAATGCCCCCACCATAGCATCGAAGATTGGGAGCTCGTCCATAGCTTCTATAATGGTCTCCAACCGGGGACCAAGCAGATTATTGATGTCGCGGCGAATGGTGCCATCTTATCGAAGACTCCCGATGAAGCTACGGCCCTAATTGAGGAGATGGCCTCAAACAATCAACAATGGGGCAACGAGCGAGGACACTCTTCGTCCTCCTTGAAGCCCTCTAGCATCTATGAGTCAAAGGCCGTAGCGGAGCTGACAAACAAGTTCGATTCTCTCCACAATGTGGTGGAGAGACTGGAGAAGTATATCACGGAGCCCCAAGGAACCCCTTCCACATCCGCACCAACAAATCAAATGTGTGATTGGCAAGACCAATCTCAAGCTATGTATTTGGGAGGAGAACAAGGAGAGGGATCTTTGGAGCAAGTTCAATACGTCACGGGGAACCAAGGATATTGGGCCAATCCGGCCACTAGAAACCATCCCGGTTTCTCCTACGCCAACAATGAAGGAGCGTTGAACCCGCCGCAACAACCACCTCAACAAGCTCGACCACCACCGCAACAACAACAACAACATTATCCACCGAGGGGGCCTCCACAACAAAATTTCGCACCAAAGCAACAAGTTGGACCCTATAGGCCGCCCGGATACAATCAAGGGTGGAGAAATCAAAACCCTCCACAAGCCCAACAACGATCCGAATTTGAGGCTAAGGTGGAGGAGTTTATGGTCGAGCAAAAGAAGATCAATGCTTCCTTGAAGGCGGGCCAAGACTCCCTTACAACCGTTGTAGCCCAAATCTCGGAGCAATTGGCGTTGCTCAATCGAAATACTCAACAATTGCCGACTCAACCCGAGCAAAACCCACGGGGCAACACCGGCCACATCAATGCCATGGTTGCCGTTACAACTAGGGGCGGGAAGGATACCACTCCCGTCATGATTCCAACCAAGGAGCCCGTGGAGGAGAATGTAGAGCCAATTGAGCCGGTCGTTGAAGTTGAGATGGAGAAAGAGCCGCAAAGGGAAGAAAAGCCTAGAGCGGAGCAATTGAATGAAGAGAGGCGTTTTATGCCACCGGTCCCATTCCCCCAGAGGCTTGCTAGAGCAAAAATGGAGAAACGGCTAGCAAAGTTTCTCGAGTATTTAAGAGGGGTAAGCCTCAACATTCCTTTCCTCGACGCTATCGTGGAAATCCCGACATACGTCAAGTTCCTTAAAGATTTAATTACGGGAAGAAAGAGGAAGGAGAAAATTATGCTCGCTGAGGAGGGCTCTTGGTTCACCAAGAGAGAGAAGGAGCCGGCTAAATTCAAAGACCCGGGGAGTTTTCGAATTCCTTGCACCTTGGGCGGCGTCCCTCTACAAAAGGCATTGGTGGACTTAGGGGCTAGTGTTAGCCTCATGCCTCTCTCTATGTTCCTAAGGCTAAATACCGGCACGAAATTGAAGCCTACCGACATGCAGGTACAATTAGCCGATGGTCGGATCACAAGGCCGGTAGGGATCACAGAGGACATCCCGCTACAAGTCCCGGGGGGCATATGTCTGCCATGTGACTTCGTGATCATGGATGTTAAGGAGAAGGGAGATACGTCACTAATACTTGGACGTCCGTTCCTCGCCACCGTCGGTGTCATTGTCGACGTACGTGAAGGAACTCTAACATTGAATGTCGGCAACATCGAGGTGGAGCTTCATATTCCCAAGGCAATGAAACACATGCCTTATCACGAGGAGCTGGACTATATGGACCTCCTTGATGAGGTTATTGAGGAGGTGATCCCCCATTCAATCGGCGCTCTATTCAAAGAAGATTTTGAGGAATGGCCGGATTTGGACCAAGAAGAGAAGATGGAGCATTCCCCCGAACTCTCCATGAACATTGATGAAGGCGACGCTGATGTTGCAAGGATTCGAGAGCTCTGCAAGCTCTCAAAATTGAAGTCTCCGAATAAAGCTCCACCGATACGGAAATCGGTGTCACCGGTGAAGCCGAAGACCAGAGCAAGCGCTAGCTTGGGGGAGCCACCCCCCAACACTACTCGAGACAAGAGATCACCGAGGGAGAACACGCCACCGCAACTTCCGAATCCAAGCGTTCTCCCCGGAAAATTTGACGGGTGCATCTCATATGCACCAAATATCCCGCATTAATTGAAAATCAAAGGGGGTCGAGCTCACGACCTTAAACGAGCGCTTGTCGGGAGGTAACCCGACGGTTATCGCTTTATTTTTAATTTTATTTTATTTTTGTTTTAGAAATTATTAGTGTTTTGAGTCGTTCGCCCAAAAATTTCGTGATAACTGGTCCTATTTTTCTTTGACAGGAGAGGAGAACGAGGTACCTATCATTAGGAGGATGAACAAGGCGACGAGGAGCGCTCCAGGAATGCGCTCGAAGCCTAGGAGGAAGATGAAATCGACTGGAGGAAGAAAAACGGAGTTTAGAGCCCAAACGAAGCCAAACAGCAGAAAACAGGGTTCACTCGGCCGAGTATACTAGTCACTCCACCGAGTACACAAGTTCGTCCGCCCGAGCGGCTCACAAACGAGGGAAGTCTGTTGTACCCAACTCTCTGTTTCTTTTCTTAATTTCAGTATAATTTCTACTCGGCCGAGTATGTATATTCACTCGGCCGAGTAAAACTGATACGCTCCTAGGGCGAGTCTTGTCGAGTGGCTTGAGCCACTCGGCCGAATGGACTTATTCCACTCGGCCGAGGGTGGCAAGGCCACTCGGCCAAGTCGTGAGAGGGGAGGAATTTTTCAACATATTTCCGTTGCGTTCACTCGGCTGAGCGACTTAGTCACTCGGCCAAGTCGTAACTTTTCCTATAAAAGGGGGAGCAGGACGACGCTGTTTTCGAAACGAAAAAAAATTCCCAAAAACGCCCGATCGCCCCGACCCTTCGTTTCCTCGACCCCTCACTCGCCCGACCGCTCGCCCACAGCCGCCGCTCGGCCACCCATCGCCGGCCGAGCCCACCGCGCCTCCGCCCGAGTCGCCGCCGGTGACCACTTCGCCGGCCGAGCTCCGGTAACGCTTTATCGCCCAATTTTCTCCTCTTTTGCGTATTTTTCGATGATCCATGTATCTAACGAACCCCAAACCCAAATTAAATTCAATTTCTATCTATTATACCCCTAACCCCCCATACGTTTTGAATATTACACGCTAATCTCTTTGTTTGATGCGCAGGTTAAATTGGGGAGCTTAGGGGAGCCCAGGGGGAGCTTCCAGGGATTGTTTTGGGCTACGTGGAGGCGTCGTCTTCGCACGCTTCCATTACTTTGCTCTCGCGGCGTGTCGCAGTATACTCTTTCCTTTATTTTATGCACGCCGTATTTTTATTGCTTTTGGTGAGCACCCGGGGCCCACATGCCGCCCCGGACATGGCCACGCACTCGGAGAGCTTTCGACAAGCGGAAGCGGTCGGATGAGCCCGGCCCCTCCCACGAGGTGGAAGACTCTCCTCCGCCTACACCACCACACCCTGTGCACCCCGCACAGCCTGCAGACCCCGCACACCCCGCACAGCCTGCAGAGCCCATTCACCCCGCACAGCCACTCCTTGCCGTCCCACAGCCACCACCACCGGCTCCACTTATCGGGCCGCTGGGGATTACGTTCCGGGACGACGCACACCGCGTCGTCTTCGAACGCATTTCCCAGCACTCGATCGTACCCTCCAGGTTTGCACACCTTGCAGACCTAGGACGCCTGGGGGTACTTGAGGGGATGCTCACGTTGTATGATAACGTGGGTTGGCGAGATTTCTTCCAGGTGTCGGCAGACACGTTCGTCTGTCCGACACTTGAGGTGCTTAGTTCCATCGCCCGGACCGACGAGGGATGCTCGTTCAGGTTCATGGACCGAGAGTGCCAGGTCACTCTCAGTATGATGAGAGCCTTCTTCTCATGGCCCGATGTCCCCGGGGCCGACCGTGGTTACGCCCCCACTCATATTCCCCCACCTTGCTTCGATGCTGGCGCTTTCTGGGCCCGGATCACGGGTCTACCTGCTACCTTCGACCCTAGTAGGGTCAAGGCCTCGGCCATCGTCCACCCTTGCCTCCGCATAGCTCAGCGCCTTATGGAGAGTACCTTTTTGGCGAGATATGAGCCTGGGACGATGTCCACGCCGGAGCTTTATATGCTCTACGCGATGACGCGCCCCAGAGCTCTATCTAGGGAGGGTGACGAGTTGGTCCCTGTCGTCGTGATTGATATCGCGAGCTGGTTTTTGGATTGTATCATCGTATCGGTGGGCGCTCGCTCACCGATATGCTACGACGGTCTGATCACCCTGCTCACCATGATGACTGGCAAGGACTTTCCTGATGACGTGCGACGAGCACCGGGCCCCACTTCACTGTCCATAGATGTTATGGCCCGGATGAAGATGCTTCGTCCGCATGGTCAACGGCACTGGGTTTGGTTGTACGGCCCCTATGGTGCGGATTACATGATCCTTCCGAGCCCAGCTCGGACTCAGATTGCACCAGCACAGGTGGACTGGCTTCTGGCGATGGATCTCCTGATCCCCGCCGCCTATGTGCTTGAGGCCGAGGAGGCTGAGCAGGCTGAGCAGGCCCACGCTGCCCACGCTGCACCCGCTGACCCTGCTGCTCCTGCTGACCCCGTGGCCCCTCAGCAGCCTGATATTTCTGCTGCTCCTGACACCTCTGTCCACACTTTTGCCGGTGTCGGGAGTACCCTCACTGAGCCCACCTCCACTACCTCCACGCCCACCACCGCAGCTGGCCCTCTATCTGTTGAGCCCGTTTCGTCCGCCCTACCCGAGCGCCCACCGACTGTAGTTGAGAGCGGAGAGCCCTCTTTTGCTGCTGCCGTGGAGACCGTGGTTTCCACCTCTGTCTCTACCGCTGCCGTATTTTCTGAGAGTGTCGCGGCGTCTGTCCACACGTCTGTGTCTCCGACCTCTCTGGCCGCCTCATTGCCACTTTTATACTCCACTTCCGTTGTTGTTGCCTCCACTTCTTACCAGCCTGCGCCCTGGCCTCACACTGAGGCTAAGCCCACACTTGCGAGCACAGCACCGTTCCTCCACCTACCTGCTGAGCCCATCACCTACGCCACCCGAGTACGCCAGCCCCGTCCTGCACAGCACAGACAGGTGCGTCCCTCTGCACCACCTCCCCCCGACACTGTACTTCAGAGCATTCGTGCTCTCGAGGGGGCGGTGAGTGGCCTTAGAGGTGACCTTAGGACCCTGTCCGCCACCGTCACCGATATGGCTCGCCGCTTCGACCTGCTTCCGCACATTCACTACTGCCTCATCCAGGTTCTCGAGCGGCTCCCTCGCGTACCCACACCCACCCAGCAGGTACCCACCCCCACTCCTACACACACCCAGCCTGCTTCCACACCCACACCCACTCAGCAGCCTGTTTCACCTCCTCCTCCGCCTCAGGACAGAGACGGCGCAGCCCCACCCTCTTAGGCACCCTTGATGCCATTGATCCTTTTTTGCCGTTGTGCTGCCCATCTCTGCTGGGTCCTATTGATTTTTGTCCACCCCCTCCCCTCACTGTTTTTGGGTACACATTTTGTTCATATCTTTATATATCTTTATCTATCTTTTTTGGGAGAGAGGGAGAGTTTTTGGTGTCACACTTTTATATCTGTATCACTCCTGTATCTGCATGCATCATGTCCGCATCATATTTTTCATTTCATTGTTTTTATTTTCTTTTTCCTCATGCATTCATCCTCATCTGCCCCGCACTTTACACGTCTCTCGGTGTGCCCCACTTCGCACATTGAGGACACTGTGCACTTTAGCTTGGGGGAGTGAGTTTCCACGTTCTTTTCGATTTACCACCTTTGTTTTTAGTTTTTTCACGCCATTTTCCGCTTTTGCACTTATTTTCATCATTTTTTCTTTTTTTACCATGCATCACGTTTTTCTTATTTTCTTTGTGTGCTGCATTGTAAATAGTTTCATTTTCTCCCTTTATCTTTATTTCTTTTTCATCTCATGCTAGAGATGACTTTTCTGTGATGATGATTACGTGGAGTTAGCTTTCTCAATATGCATGCTATATTTGTCATGTCTTAGATTTTATTTCTGATATCATATGCGGTGATTTGCATTGCATTTAGAGATAGTAACCCACACCTTTTCCGCATGAAAATGGATGAAATTTTATTATTAGCTGAGTCTGAATATTCATATGTATGCTATCGCAGAAAACACACCAAGATTCACGCATTGAATGCTTATATCTGGAGTATCGTTTTCTTTTCCTATATCACTTCTATATGCATGATTTGTACATTTCACTTCAGGATGATTGAATGATGTTAGCTATGATAAATCTGGATTAGTTTAGCTTTTTTGTGATTGAAACTGAGTAGATTAGATTACCCTGCTGAAGTTGTCGTGCACGTCCTATAGAGTGAACTGAGAGACATGTTTATTTCTTTCTCCACATATCTTGAACATCAATTCTCTATTTTAAAATCATTAGTGAATCTCCCCTTAGTGATTCTATTGTATGGCATTTCCCCCGCTATTAATTCCTAGCTCCAAATTTCCCAAAACCAAAGAAAGAAAAAGAAAAACTCTTGTATATCCTTATTTCTCTTTGAGTTGGGATCATTGTATATATGTTATTTGAAAAAAAAAGGAAAAAAAAGGAGAAAAAAAGGGGGGGAAAGAAAAAGAAAAGAAAAAAGAGAAAAGAATCTCAATAAACGATCCCATCTCATGTTCTCTCTTTCTTCTCTCTTTTTGTTTTTATTTTTTATTACTTTTGGAGCTTCATAAAAATGGGGATGTAAATATTGTTTTTTGTGCCACCACGCTTATAGATAAGCTTGGGGGAGGGAATCTAATGATGTGTGAGAGAGTGACTACTTGACGGTGCACGACAACCTAGGCTAAGTAATATTCTATACTCGGTGAGATCGTTTTAGCTTTACGAAATCCAGAAATCTATGCCTAGCACTCATTTCATGAAATCCACACTTTTCTATTCTTTCTATTCTATTGCGTGATATTCTTATACTCCTCTTAGAAAGCGTTCAATTGAAAAGTGTGTGATCTGCGATATTGTATACCGCTTTAAATGATTCAGACGATGTTAATTCTAAAATTATTCCGTTTTCCATGCTATATTGATATTCTTGGGTTTTCTATTTCTATTTGCACCATTATACTATGATATCGAAATAAAATTCTTTGACATGTGTTTTACATTCGGTGCATGCTATATGATTAAGCAAAACCCACGTCCTGAGAAAATGATCTAGCAGCTTCCCTCTTCGCTTTCTTCTTTCTTCTTGGTTTTTCGTTTTTTGTTTTTCGTCGTTTTCGTTTTCCGAATCCACCGGGTTCGCCTTTTACTTATCTTCCTCGAGGACGAGTAAGAGGTAAGCTTGGGGGATTTTGATCACTCCTTATTTTACACCTTTTTTCCGCATGATTGCATGCCATTTAGATCGCCCAAATCACGATTTTCACGATTTATCGACAATATTGCGATACTTTTCACGCTTTGTTGTTTTTGTCGTATTTCAGGAGATTTGGAGCGATTTGGAGTGATCACGTGATACACCTACTCCAGAGTGTCACCGATGACTTCCCCGAGGGGTATTTTGCTATTGGAGAGGAGCGGAAGAAGAAAGAACGTCGTAGGAGCGACGAGGAGGCAAAAACAAGCTGTTTGGGCATTTTTGGTGTCTCACTCGGCTGAGTGAAGGAGTCACTCGGCCGACCAGCAAGACCCCGCTCGGCCGACCAGATCGGACACGATTCATGTGTGCACTCGGCCGAGCATCGGAAGCCACATCGGCCGAGTGACGAGACTCCGTCCGCCTGAGTGGCACTCAGACGACGCCCATCAAAAAGAGCCAACTTACTGTTTTTCGTCTGCCTGAGCTTCAGAAGACCCACTCGGCCGAGTGGAAAATGCCGACCGCCCGAGTATATAGAAGCCATCGACCGAGTGACGACAACTCACTCGGCCGAGCGACGCCCGAAGTGAAGACCCCCGTGACCCCAGAATTACTGGAAATTCTCAGGGTTTGTCACTCAGCCGAGCGACTTTTGTCACTCGGCCGAGTACGACGCGCTGCCTGTAGCGTAAATTGCGATTTTCAAGCTGCGCAGGGGCATTTTGGTCACAGTTTTTTGGACGATTTTGGGGGGTATTTAACCCCAGTTTTTAACCTAGGTTAGAGAGCTTTTTCCTTTGCTTTTTGCAGCTTTTTAGATTAAACTTTTTAGCTTTTGATTGTTGTGATTGGAGAGGAGAGAAAAGTTTATTTTTGTTGGATTCTTGGAGAACTCTATTGGTTTGTCTCCCTCTCCATTAAAAATCTCATTTTTATTGCTTATTTGAATATTTTGATGAATTCTATTGTTATTTCAATCGTTTATTCTTGCATTTATGATATGAATTGTGAGTAGTCTATACGTCTTGGGGCGTGTGGATGAACCCTACGAGCCCAATTTCAAATTTATGATGATTTGGTAGAAATATTGCTAGAATTGCTATTAGGGTAAGTTTGGGATCGATATACTACGGATGGCTAGGTGTTCATATCGATTGGGATTTGCAAGAGATTGGATCCCAATTCGATAGGAAACCCTAGAAATCCGAATTGGGTTGAAATTGAGTTTCCGTAGTATCGGTTTGCAAGAGATTGGACCGATACTAGGGTTCTCGGTTGCAAATCCATACCGATACTCGTTTGCAAGAGATTGGACTGGTAAGAACTATCCCAACCTAGGTCGCGGCCTGAGTTTGCACGAGAGTTGGCTCGGAGCGCGATTGAACGATGATGTTGATCCTAATGCTAGCTTGCTTAGGCTAGGGTTTGCAAGAGATTGGACCCGAATCTAGGATAGCTATAGACCGGCAACAGCGCGAGAGCGTGAGCTAGGTTTTACATTCAGTTGCAACTAGTTCATCCGAAATTCTACCCTAGCAATGGTGATACCAATGAATCACATTGACGAGATACGGTGAGTAGCGGGGATTCCCCATTCTCTAGGCGTCTTTATTTGATTTTATATCTCCACACTTTGTCTGACGATTGTGACAGGATCGCCAAAGGCAAAATTCCCTCTTTTCTGTTCTTATAGCCAGGTTGTCAGGAGAAGGTATTGTCATTCGTACTCCCTGTGTTCGATAACCCGCTCGTCGCTACACTGTGCGCTTGCGGTAAAACTACAACCGTTCTCCGGGTTGCATCTCGGGGCGATCAACTGTCACCGGTTAGCGTATGTGTATCGACTATAGGACACTCAATAAGGCCACTAGAAAAGACCATTATCCTCTACCCTTCATTGACCAAATGCTTGAGCGTTTAGCCAAACACAAATATTTTTGTTACCTAGACGGATACTCTGGATTCTTCCAAATCCTGTTGCATCGAGAAGACCAAGAAAAGACGACGTTCACATGCCCATATGGCACATTCGCCTACCGAAGAATGTCGTTTGGGCTATGTAATGCACCTACCACATTTCAAAGGTGCATGACGTCTATTTTCTCAGACT
Organism: Scilla litardierei; assembly: GCA_030789695.1. NCBI lineage: Eukaryota > Viridiplantae > Streptophyta > Magnoliopsida > Asparagales > Asparagaceae > Scilla > Scilla litardierei. Next base: position 44,105,310 of record CM061134.1, read on the forward strand.
TCATCGAGAATATTATGGAAGTCTTGATGGACGATTTCTCTGTTTATGGCACCGAGTTCGACGATTGTCTAGCCAATTTATCCAAGGTTTTAGAACGGTGTCATGACAATAATTTGACCCTGAATTGGGAGAAGTGTTATTTTATGGTAACAGAAGGGGTTGTGCTTGGCCACGTCATCACCTCCAAGGGAATTGAGGTTGATAAAGCCAAGGTCAAAGTTATTAGGAGTTTACCGCCTCCCACTAACCTTAAAGGCATCCGAGGTTTCCTAGGGCACGCAGGTTTCTATCGCCGCTTTATAAAGGATTTTTCTAATATTGCTCGCCCTCTCACGGAGCTCCTTGCCATGGACGCTCCTTTTGTGTTTACTGATGCCTGTTTGCTAGCCTTCAACAGGTTAAAGGAAGCTCTCATCTCAGCCCCGATTATACAGCCCCCGGATTGGAATCTGCCGTTTGAGTTGATGTGTGATGCTAGTGACCAAGCAGTGTGAGTTGTCCTTGGCCAAAGGAAAGAAGGAAAGCTTCACGCTATATACTACACTAGCAAGACATTGGATGATGCTTAAAGGAATTACACCACTACGGAGAAGGAGCTACTAGCCGTGGTTTATTCTATCGAGAAGTTCAGGTCATACCTCTTGGGGTCCAAGGTGATTATCCACATGGATCATGCGGTGTTGAAATACCTAATGAGTAAGAAGGATGCTAAACCCCACGTTTGATACGGTGGATCCTCTTGCTCCAAGAATTTGATATTGAGATCAAAGACAAGAAAAGAGCAGAGAATGTAGTAGCAGACCACTTGTCGCGGTTAATCCAAAAGCACGGGGATGATAGCTTGCCGATTGACGATTCTTTCACCGGTGAACAGTTATTTGCGGCGAATTCCTCTGAAGCCCCCTGGTACGCTGATATAGTGAATTACCTGGTGAGCGGCATAGTCTTGCACGGGTTGGCGACCTATTCGAGGAGGAAGTTGCTACACGATGCCAAGAGTTACTTCTAGGACGACCCATACCCTATTCAGAACATGCACTGATGGGATCATCAGACGATGTATCCCAAAGGAAGAGGCAACCTCCATCATATCGCATTGCCACGATCAACCATGCGGGGGACATGCAGCTGTCACCAAAACCACGGCAAAAATCCTCCAAAGCGGTTTCTATTGGCCCACTATATTCAGAGATGCGAATGAATACATCAGAAAATGCGATAGATGCCAGAGGATGGAAAATATCATGAAGAAGAATGAAAAACCCCTTCATGGAATCTTGGAGATAGAACTATTTGACTGTTGGGCTTTTGACTTCATGGGACCTTTTCCATCGAGTAACGGCAATAAGTACATCTTGATCGCCGTTGATTACGTCTCGAAGTGGGTGAAAGCCATGGCCACACCGACAAACGACGCGAGGATAGTAGCCAAGTTTTTCAAGAATACCATTTTCTCTGTTTTGGAGTCCCCCGGACAATCATAAGTGATGGAGGGATCCATTTCATAGAGAAGAAATTCGAGACAATGCTAAAAAATATGGAGTTCATCACAAGGTCGCTCTTGCCTATTACCCTCAGACTAGTGGCCAAGTGGAGGTATCTAACAGGGAAATCAAAAGCATCTTGGAAAAGAAAGTTAGCACCTCGAAGAAGGATTGGTCGCACAAGTTGGACGACGCCCTTTGGGCATATCGCACCGCCTTCAAAACTCCCATCGGCACAACCCCCTACAGACTAGTGTACAGAAAAGCTTGCCACCTTCCGGTAGAGTTAAACCACAGAGCGTATTGGGCAATAAAGAAAATGAATTTTGACTACCAAAGTGCTGCCACGAGACGAGCCTTACATAGCAATGAGTTGGAAGAAATTTGGCGACACGCTTATGAGAATGCAAAGATATATAAGAAGAGAACCAAGGCTTATCATGATAGGAACATCACAGTGGTTCCCCATAATATTGGTGACTAGGTACTCCTCTACAATTCAAGATTACGGCTTTTCCCCGGAAAATTAAAGTCACGGTGGTCCGGCCCTTACAAGATAATAAGTTTATCTCCGGGGGTGCTGTTAAGCTCGAAGGAAAAACCAGAAATTTCAAAGTAAATGGCCAGAAGATTAAACCATACAGAGCAGGAGAACCAATAAGGCAAGAGGAGACATACTTCCTAGTGGGATCCCCCGCCGACTGTTGAAAAACTTGCGGGAGTCGAGCTCAGGACTCAAAACGAGCGCTTATTGGAAGGCAACCCAATCTCTTGTATCCTAAACTATCTTTTTCAATTTCTTATTTTTACTTCATTTATTTGAGAAAACCAAACAAAAACGTTTTTATCTCTCGTAAAACTACAAAACCATAAAAATTTGATGAGTTCTTCCTCTTTACAGGTTGAACACAAAGAGGCACGTAAATCGACGCTTTAAATGAAAGAGATCTGAAGAAGAGCAGCATATTTGAAGAGAAAACCAAAGAGAGGGAGCTAAAAAGGGGACACATGAGGCTCGACCGAGCAGCCACTCTGCTCGTTCGAGCAGCGCAGACACTAAAAAGAGGGAGAAATCATCACTCTGCCTGCATGGCTCCAGCATCATCAGCTCGGTCCGAGTAGATATCGACTCGACCGAGCATTCGACTGCTCAGTCGAGCAGCGCAGGGTCCCCAAACAAAGGAGAATCATCACTCTGTCTACATGGCCCGAGCAGACATCGACACGACCAAGCATCCGACTGCTCGGTCGAGTAGAACAGGCTCATCAAAACTTGGAGGAAATGACGTTTTGTCTACACGGTCCGAGCAGCAGCAGCTCGGCCTGAGCGGTTTTCTGCTCGACCGAGTAACAGCCTGCTCGACGGAGCAAGTTGAATGTAGTATTTGAATTGTATCTCAATTTATCTCGTAGCTAGCTCGACCGAGCAATCTGATTGCTCGGTCCGAGTCAGCTGTGGTTGATTTCGAGGCTTATTTTTAAAATCGGGTTCAAGTTTTAATTTTTTTTACCCTAAACCGCCCTTTAACCCTCACCCTTAGTCGTCCTACCCTAATCAACCCCCGAGCTACCCCTTCCACTCGACCCGATCAACAACTCCAAGCCGCCTCCTCCTCCTCCAGAGTTACCTATAGCCGCCTCCTCCTGTGCCTCCCGTATGGTCACAACCCCTCTTTCTCTCCATTTCTCTTTCTTTTCCCCCTTTCTCTCCCTTCTCCTTCCCCCTTGTCGATCGATGCCGGTGCCACAGCTGTCGACGGTGTCGCCCACCTCAAAAACCCCCCCGACGTTCCCCCCACCCCCCTCCGCCATTACCCCCCTCTCATCGCACCGTACAAACCCCCCCCCCCCACCCCCCCACCCCGATATCTCCCCATCGTCGCTGCCTTAACTTCCCCGCTGCTCGCTCGAACACCTATGGTGCTCGACCGAGTAGCTAATCTACTCTACTACAGCGAACGGCTGATCTGACCGAGCAGCAGATCTGCTCGTTCAGAAATCTCGAACGGCTGCACAGCTCGGACCGAGCAGTATAGTTGCTCGGTCGAGCAAACCCAACTCAGCATTTCCCCTATTTTTTATGTTTAATATACTGACGTATTTCTTGTCTCTATTTCAGGTACGATTGGCCTACGTCAGAAGACACATCCGGGATTAGTTTGGGGGATACTACTGATCAGTAGCAGTCACGTGACCGATCTTGTCGCCGTCTCATTCTTGTCGGTACTTTCTTCCCCCATACACTTTACACACCACCTCACGCTTTTATTATGCCAGCAAAATGCCTCCACGTCGTGCTAGACCCACCAACACAGGCACAACAAACCCTAGGCCTACTCGGCGTGCCCGTCGTACACGTTCGCCCACTCAAAACCACACTGTTGGCAAATCATCCACCACTTCACCTCTGCCACCCACCGCCTCACTCTCCCTTGAGCCTCTTCAGATCGATGACGCATTATATGACGTAACCTTCCGTGACGCTGACCAGGGCGATCAGTTCATGGATATACTCATACTCATAGGTCAAGGAGGTGGCATTACTAGACAGTCCGTTGAACAGGACCTCCCGTGCCTCTGCAACCTAGTTATGCATTGGCGAACTGACCCACCTACTGAGTTCCAACCAGATCCACCCACATCTCCTGGTCCACGGCAGCGAGATCCATTACCACCCCCAGAGGGTGGTGCCTCTGACTGATGTTGTCCCTACCCGTTTATGCCTCCCTCATATTTTATTGTGCCCATCTGTCTGCTCGGGGCCCTGATCTTAGATAGCTTGGAGGAGGACCCACACATGCATCATATTTCTTCATCTTTGCATCATGTCATGTTTTTACTTCTTTTTGCACAGTTTTTATTTTATATTACCCCACCTACCCACCCACCCTATTTAGCATCATTCCCCGCCTACAAGCATTTTCTCAGCAGTGAGGACACTGCTGGGTTTAGCTTGGGAGATGAGCGCTAATGCTTTATTTTTCATTTTCTTTTACATTTTCCTTCCTTTTTCAGCTTTTTAGTTTATTTTCAACCCCTTTTTCACTTCTTTATCCTTTTTCTCATTCTGCCTCATATTTTCTGTTTCTTGCCATGCATGCATCCCTATTTTCATTTTACTATTTTCTCCGCCCTTTTTCTTTTTTATGCTAAGGATGTTTTGCATGATGATACTTCTCGTAACCTTAGTAGTTACTCACAATGCTTACTATCTGATGACATGCTATTAGGGTAGTTTTAGTTTTACTTTCTAGATGCGTGCATATTCTTTTGCCAATCTATCTGATTTAATGCCTAAAATGAATTGAAAATCAAATGCATGAAATAGTATCTACTATGCGATATATTGGGTAATGCACCTAGGTTCACGCATCACTAGAACACTTGGAGTATCTGCTTTATATCTTATTCACTTCTGTTTGCATGCTTGATGTCATTGTGCCTGTTACTGCATGCTTTTTCAGTGTTCATCTAGATGAATGAAAATAGCCATGCTAGTTATGAGTTTAGTTAGAGTATTATCTTATTAAGCCGTTGTGCACCTCTTATGAGTGAACCGAGAGATCCATTATCTTCCTTCTCCACATATCTCTATAGTTCTCTACATATCAGTTGGTTCCACCCATATAGCTACCCTTACCGCATCTTACTTCCCAAGGATCCCACAAAAGAAAATAGAATAGCTTCTAAATGAAATGAAAAAAAGAAAAGAAAGAAAAGAAAAAAATGTGTGTGTGTGTGTGTGTATATATATGAAAAAGAAAAGAAAAAGAAAGAAGATAAAGGAATAAAATCATTTTGTATCCTTTCATTGGAAGCTATCACTTATACTGGGAAAAAAACAAAAAATCTCATATCATATTCCTAGATGTGATGCCTCAAGCTAAGCTTGGGGGGTGAACCAACTGATTACATGAGTGAGTATGACATCAGAGTGGAGACGGTGCATAACGGGGAGATTTGATAATACTTAAACTTTACGAAACACTTTAGTTTTTGGAAATTTTTCGTGGCTCGAAATGAATAATTGAATATCATGATTCTTTCTATTCTTTACTGCATGCTGTGTGATTTCTATATGCTCCATGTGTATCTGTGATTGAAAAGTGAATTGCCAACTCCTTTTATACTAGATTCTATGGACTACATGAGATCGATATGAGTTGATGGCATTATTTTAATAGATCCCTATCTTTTGTCTATATTGCATGCTGGACATATGATCTGTAAAACTTGAAAGTGTCATTAGCATGTATTTTTACTATTTAGAGCATCGTGATATACTACTTAGGCCAGAGATCTGACCAAACAACCTTAGCACCCTCCATCCATTTCCATTCTCTTTTATTCTCATTTTTATTTTATTTTTTTTTTGTTTTTCTCCCGACGTACCTAGTATTCGTCTTCCTCGAGGACGAGTAAGAGGTAAGCTTGGGGGATTTTGATGTGTCCATATTTTACATCTTTTTCATAGCATCATGACATCGCATTCCATGCCATTTTTGCATTCAAATCTCGTATTTTTCTACGATATCACATTTCTAACGTTATATTCGAGCTTCGTAGGGTTTTATGAGTTTTCACGGATTTTGGAGCGATTTAGGACTCGATCTGGGTATGGACACATCTGACACGCCCGTGAGCTCGTTGGCGAAGCTCTACAGGAGTTTGCCGAGTTTTAGGAGCCATGGGAGGAGTGGAGAGAACAAGAGGAGAGGAGAAGCTTCAGCAGCTTCTGCAAAGGATTTCCCAGGCGACTCGACCGAGCAGAGCAGCTGCTCGATCGAGCAGATGCAAATGGAGAAGAAGTGGCTGATACGCGGATCGCTCGGACCGAGCACCTATGTGCTCGGTCGAGCAGCGCCAACCTTCCAAAGCTGAAGTAATCTCTTGCACAGCCTGAGCAGCTTCTTCAGCGATCGAGTCAGCTATCTGCTCGACCGAGCAGAGCTGACTCGGCCCGTGCAAACAGAGTGATGATTTTAGAGGAGCGCGATTTACTGTCATGCTCGGTCGAGCAGTACATCTGCTCGGACCGAGCGACCGACCGATCAACCCACTGCTCGACTGAGTCGCTGACTCGGTCGATGATGCTGAAGGCCATTTCTGGAAAGATTTTGGAGCCAGCTGTTGCGCGTTTGAGCGAGTGAAGTGTGATCTGTGACAGCATTGGAAAGGAGGCAATTCATTCTTAGTTTTCTTTTGAATAATTTTTGGAGAGGAGATTAGAGAAAATACTTGTTAGATCTAGATTAACTTTTGAAGATTATTGGATTGAATTTCCTGGAAGTTTATTTTGCTATTCTCGTATTCTTGGAATATTGTTTTCTCTCGAGATCTATTGCTAGCTGTAAGTTTCTCAATTTTCATTCTATCAATTTGCCATGATGTTTTCTCTCCTAAAAATTGTGTTTTTATTCGTCAATAACGTCATGAGTGGGTAGTCTTTTCTAGGGTTGATGGGTTAGCCCTAAGACCCTAGGGGGAGACATAGATCTGGATCCCTATGTTGAATTAGGAATATAGTGGAGTATTTCGGTCGATCCTACTGAATCCTTAGGATAACCCGTACTGAGATCATGCCTACGATCTGTGGAATTGATGTGCTTAAGGGTTATCCCTAGGATTCGAATAGGGAAATCGGTGGATCCAACCAAGGCTCGTGACCATGCCCGGCTTGTGCCTTGAGGGGATCCCCGACGAACTATATCGCTACGTTGACGGCTACCGCTATTGCATCGACGAGAGCCATCGAAATACCTCGCAATTCTAACCCACGAGAGTGGTATGAATTGGGAGATTAATCTCCTAACCCTAATGCACGGTAAGGATTCTATTCCAACATCGATCCTCGATGGTCTTAGCGGTGATCCCTAACGCCCTAATCCTTTTTATTATAAAATCAACAACGATACCAAAACCAATTCTCTCAACCCAATAGCTATCTTACTTCGAGATATAAAAGTAAGCTGAGAACCCAATTACACTGTCACCGTCCCTGTGAGATCCGACATCCTTTATACTATAATTTGACACCGTCTACTTGCAGATAGAGCCCGAAATTGACACATAGGAGCCATACCACGCCTGACGATTGTGACACCGCCGGATGGAGTCTAGGTGTAGGTTTCAGGTGCGTCAGAGTGTAGATGGATATTTATATTTATTTGACTATTATGACAGTATGTGCGTAGAATATGCACTATATATATAACATATGGGAGGGGAAACATATTATGTTTGTGCACTCTTATGTGTATTGTGTGTGGTATATGTACCTATCTGTGTGAGGCAGTAGGTGCATTGCTATGAATGTGAGATTATATGTGTATTTAATTGTAGTTATGATTGTGGACCTTATGAGACTTGATCATGCACATGTTAGTACGTGTCGTAGGTGTATGTATGGATGTGACTAAATAATGTGTGTATATAGATATTTATGTGCATATAAATGTGAGTGAGCCCATATGACTAAGTATTGGGTGTATATGGATCTAGTGTACATATGGTGTGACACCGTGATAGTGACCTTGTTTATCAAGTAATGGTGTGTAGATTAATGTGTATTGTTGTGTGTTTGTGCATGCATATAGACGTATATGTAAATATGTAGCAATTACAATATAAGTCGTTATACTTGAAGGTATTGTGATATATATGAAAGCATGCCATGTATGAATACCTTATGTATCGTGATATGGATATGGTGTGATGTCCATTGCATATAGATATGAGTAGTGATCTAAATACGTGTAATAATACGTGTAGAGACTTATTTGTAGTGTGTAATGTATATGTTAGTTGTGGCTATGTGTGCCTATGTGTCTATGTGGAAGACATATATGTATGTATATGTAGTGAGTACACACGGTGATATGGATGTGCTACTAAATGAATAGAAAGATGTATATGTGGTATGTATGTGATGCAGATGTGTATGGATGACAATGAAGTATATAATGTATATAGGTGTGGTGTAGGTATGTATTCTTGTTCATACCTCATGGCTCATGGGTAGTAAGACTATCATACCTAGCTGACCTTTGGCAGGGTTCACACCCTAGAAAGTACGAGGACGGACTTTATTTTAAGGTAGGTAGGATGTCATGTCCTATTTTGCACATACGTGTATTCTACTGAACACACGTGGTATTTCTACTTACGATACATGGGTAAGCATGAAATAAGCGTAGATATCGATGTATGTGATGTAGTGCAAGGGAGATTGGGTCGTAATACGTGGCTAAGGGTAGAGAATGCGAAATATGAATGTGGGAGAAGTGCGAATGACGTCGTGAGTGTAAAACAACAAGAATGTATTAGACGTGTGTGTGTGATGCATGTATGCATGCATGGATGTGTGTGGATGTGTGTAGGGAGAGCCATGCTAGTATGAAATGGGTTAGGGGTCAATGGCAACCCCCGTAAATTTTTTGAAAAGTGAGTGGCAAAATGGTCATTTGGACCAAAAGTGCTGTGTGTACATACCAAAGTGGTGTGTACGTAAAGTAATGGCAAACTTGTAAATAACTAGAAGTTGAGGGCATTTTTGGGAGGGTATTTTGGTCATTTAACATGTTGCATCCTTATCTTAGGAGTTTTGTAGTAAGAGATATTTTGAGAGAAACTTCTCTCTTTTTCTTTACTCTTCCTTTCTTTTATCTTTTCATGTTTCTTTCCTTCATTTTCCTCCCAATAGGGCCGGCCACCCCCTCTCCCCTTTCTCCCTATTCTTCATTTGGAAACCCTAATTACTCACTCCAAAAATCAAGAATCCAAGCTTGTTTCAAGAGAGAAGAAGGTAGAGAAGAAAGAAAGAGAAGGAGAGAAGAAAGATCAAGCTTTTGAGGTAGGAAATTCATTTGGATTTGGAAATCAATATAGGGTTTTCTTTTATCATGTATCTATATCATGTTTGCTCCTTATGTATTAGTGGTAGTCAAATTTTATGTGCCATGATTAAATTTCACTAATCACTCCTTGAAATTCCAAGAAAAATCTGCACTTTAGAAATCTGAAATTCTGTTGCATGTTGTTACCTGAATTTCGGTCACTATAGTTTGAATTAAGTTTCGAAAAAAAATATACTCTTGCAAATATTGAAGTTCTACCCCAAAATCATATAAATTTTGATTATATGTTCAATTCAGAAATTAGGAGCAAAAATTACATCTTTATAACATGTCTGTTTGATTTTCAGTTTTGACACAGTTTAGTAAAATTGACCTCAGTACCTGCACACACAATCAAATTTTATGTTCTTGGTCTCGTTGGAAACTTAACAAGTTTTTCTAAAATTTCATCTCAGTGCATAATTTTCGAAATTCTGGCTAAAACATGTCCAAAAACAGTAATCTTTACAGACTCTAAAATTTGTCTAAAAAGCAGATTTGACACACATCACCAAATAATTCACCATAAATCACCCACTTAATATTTTGCCTGTAATTTTATCTATGAATCCAGAACTAATATACCTACAACTTTCATTTAGGAAGTTTTGTCAAATTCTCAAATAAAACGGATGAAATGTTGCCATGAGTTGTCACTGACTGTAATTTCCTGCAAGCTGAAGCAATGAAGTGGAATTTTTAATTGTGTATTGTTGCTGAACTACCCTCTATGATTCATGATTATTGTTGTTACTTGAAAGATAGCTTATGTATGCAAAAATCATGGAATTTGTTGATGTTACAATGATCCTGGTTGTGTTGCCTACCAAGTGCTTGTGAAAATGCCTCAACGATATAAAAGTGAGAAACATTAGAAATGAGTTTGCAAACACATGAATCATGAAATATGTATTGAAATGGTAATGCTGGTGTCATGGAGAGCATGGTTTCTTATGTGATGAATGATGAATTGAAATGGCTACGATGAAGGGCATTACACTTGGGTGCATGGCCCACTTGATATGTGATGTGACTACGATGGAGGGCATGACACTTCGGTGCATGACCCATGTTGGTATGAATATGGAATGTGATGCCATGCAACATGACTCCTTTATTACTAAAATGATAAAATAGAATTCTTGAATGTCTCAGTCCTCTCTAATGAGGGTGAGTTAGCAAAACCCGGATTTAGGTGGAATTTGAGTAAATTGTGGATATGAGGCCTGGATTGAGAAGTTGGGGGAAATGATTATGTGATATGTGATATTCATACCCACTTGCCTTTACCGGGAGTGGAGGAGACATACAGAGGTTGTGTTATTGTGGGAGAGCCTCACTCCTACCAGGGACGTGGGAGCTGAGAGGCCCGGCGTACAGTGCACGTGTCCACTGCATCATGTGCTATATTCACCCCAAATTTGGGGTGAAGTCCAGGATCTGTTATCACACAGTTTACCCAAGTTCCAATTAATTCAATTAATTAATTCAATTACAAAAATGAGATCTTTGCATGTTCATCTTCCGCTGGCAGCACTTCCCTTTTCCCTTACTTGTTTCACTAGTGGCACTGTGTTATACTTCTGACACTTGGATTATTATTATTATTATTCGTGCTAACCCTTTTTCTTGCAGCAGCTCGACATCAAACCGCAGGTATGATCCCTTACTTAGATGTTTACTTTCTGCCATACTATTTAGTTTACACGTCTTATCTCCCATGCCTTGCTTAGTGGTTGATAACCTTGAACTGGTGTTCCAAATCTAAGTGGATTCCTACTGGGGCACGCATTGACGTGCTCCTCCCTATTTTCCAGGTAGCAGTCAGTTGGGGAGCCTGGGAGACTTGAGAGTCTGGAGCTGGGGGTGTGTGGTAATTCAAGGAGTTGTGTTGTACTCTAGAGTAGTGAGTTTGGTGGTATCCTTTGGAGGTGTAACCTGAGTTGAAATTTATTGGTGTATATTGTATCAGATGTTGGGTTGGCCTTATTCAGAAATGTGAAATAATACATTTACTCTTTGTGATGTTGTATAAGGAGCATGTGATCTTTGATGTTATATATGGAGCATTACAGGTTCTATCCCAGCATGTGCGCAGTGGCCTGCTTGTTCTGTTTTTCCTTGTTCTTTATTTTCCTCTCTTATCACCCTCACTCTTCAGGATACTTAGAAAAAAATGTGAAGTTTCGGGTATTCTGGAGATCGGGGCGTGACAAGGCATGTGTGGTGCACGTGCTCGCCTGAGCGGGCGAGCGCCCGTACCCGCGAGCGCCTAGCCCGCTATGCAGGCATGCGCCCAGGCGGGCGGGGGCCCGCCCACACATGCGGGCGGGTTCCCAGCCTATGCACGTGCCTATGCCAGCGGGTGGGGCCCACATAGTTGGCCCCACTGAATGGTTCAGAACCCTAGTTCTGTTTTCCCTTGGCGGTTGGGGTTTTAGCCAATGGTGTTTTAGCCAACTATGGAGTATCGTTTGAGGGGTCAAACGAACTCAGAATAGAGTGACGTTTCTTCATACGCATTCACCATTCAACCCTCTTTGCAACGATGTATGACATCGTTCTTAGAGCTCAACAGTGAGGAAGGAAAAATTCACTAAAGATTGGCCTTTGTGAAAGGCCAACTTTAATTGATTTCTTCACTCCAATTTTTTAGTCCCATATCGGATATGAAGAAAGATGAGGGGTCAGCCGCCTATATAAATATGGGCCAACTCCCCTCCTTGAAACTTGTCCCAAGCTCCAGATCTAAGTAGCTTTATTAAACGTGAGCAAGCCCGGATCTGAGCTTAAAGAAAATGTTCCCTCTTTCTCCCTAAATTCTTCCTTGCTCCTGATCAGGCTCTAGCAAAGCTACAAAGGAGTTCGGATCGGATCCAAAGTCTTGACAGAGGATCCACTTAGGGTGAAACTTTCTTCAGCGTGTGGTTGGCTCGACGACAAAGGTATTACTCGCCTCGGGACGCGGTTCGGATTGGGAGAAGCGGTGCGGGGCCAAAGAAATATTGCTGAAAACGACGCTTTGTATTCTGTAGAAATGAAGTGAAAGGTATGTAGTTTAAATATTCATGTGTTTATAATTGCAAATGTTAGATAGATCTATCCTTAGGGTTTGGTCGGACCCAAACCCAGGATAGTAGAGATATTGGCTAGGGTTGTTTCTTTAGGGCTAGACTTAAAATAGTTAAGTTGATTTTTCCGCTGCATAATCCGATCTCGTCGTCCATCCGACTTGGGCCAAACATCAATTTTATTGCCCTAAGGACCCTGAAAACCCAACAATAGGAATACTGTAATAATACCATATACCCCATTATATACCATGTATTCCATTCAATACTTCACTCTTTATTAATCAAATAATGTTCAAAAATAATTTTATTATTATAAATATTAAGGAAAAATTCCATAAATATACGAATATTATACGCGTAGAAATACGATCAGAAATACGTACGCGATACTCATATATTTATATCAGGAGGGTAACATCCTACCCTCCTTAAAGTAAATTTCATCTTCGGAATTCCAAAATAAGGAGAAGGAAAAATATTTCTATACATCATTTAATATACATATATACAACAAAAGATAAAACCACTATACAAACAAGTGAGGGTATCTCTCTCTCATCTCATCCTCAAGTTTCCAGGTGGACTCCCCTAGAGACTCTCGATGCCACATGACCCTCAAAAGGTTGATAACCTTCTTCCGCAACATCTTCTGCCTCCTATCAAGAATGGCTACTGGCTGCTGGTCGTACGTCAGATCCGGTCGCACCTCGATCTCTGAAAAATCTACATCGTGTATTCCCTCAATGGACGACTGTAGAGCAAGTCTATAAGCGACCTCGCCAACACAAGCCACGATCTCAAATGGTCAAATGTATCTCGGGCACAGCTTCCCACATCTGTCGAAGCGAATAAATCCTCACGTATGTGAGATCTTCAAAAATACCTGATCAACTGACTGGAACTCCAAGTGTCGTCTCTTTGTATCTGCCCAATGCTTGTAACGGTCTTGGACGACACGAAGGTTGTCCCTGACAGTTCTCCCCACTGCTACTGCCTCAGCAATCATCTCCGGTCCCAAGAGCTCATGGTCACCAACGTCATCACAACTGAGAGGAAATCAACACTTCCTCCCATACAATGTAGCAATTGGTGTCATGCCTATGCTTGCCTGATATCTGCTGTTGTATGCAAACTCCACTAGATGTAGATGATCATCCCAGGAACCCTTGAAGTCTAGCATACAAGTCCTCAACATATCCTCCAGGATCTGAATAGTCTGCTCCGACTAACATTCCGTCTGAGGATGATATCCAGTGTTAAAAACTCAGTCGAGTCCCCAAGCTAGCCTGCTAACTTCTTCAGAAATGAGACGTGAACGCCTCCTGGTCATTTGATGCCTTTGTTTTTCTATTTCAGATACCTGAGAAGGGGGTACAGCCCGATGAAACTGCCCTTTGCTGGGCTCATCTGGTGTGGGAACGCTTGCGTCGACAGGTCTGTTCAGGCATTCGACGGCTTGGTCCGGTCTCCACGAGATTCCATGCATCAACATTGAGTTCTATTAGATTTTGAATCTAATTTAACAACCATGTGCCGACATAAATAAGCTAAATTAAGAGTTGATAACAGATCGAAATTATAATTTGTAATTAACTTTATCTAATATTGCTTTGATACTTTCTTTTGGCGCATGATTGAATTATAATTTGAAGCAAATTTTTATGGGTAAATTGTAGAAAATTACAATCACATTTGGGGCATTTTTAAGTTAATACCCTGAGGCAAAAGTTTTCCGATGCTTTTAAGTTGATACCTTTTTTAATTTTCCGTCTAAAAGACAGAAATATAGACAAATTTACCCCTGTATAGGCCTTTTAGAAGTTAATACCCTCACGTTTGGTCCTTTTATAAGTTAATACCCTGAATGAGGTGTGTGTGTCCATTAGGGTGGGTGGATGCATGGGGGTGTGTGTGCATTAGGGTGGGTGAGTGCATGTGTAGGTGTGGTGGGTGGTTGGGTGTGGGGGTGGTTGTGGGCATGGGGTGTGTGTGTGTGTGCTTGAGGTGGGTGTGTGCATTGGGTTGTGTGGATGGGTGGGTGGGTGGGTGTGTGTGCATGGATGTGTGTGCATCGGGGGGGTTGGTGCATGGGGGTGTGCATGGGGGGTGGGTGCGGGTGTGTGCATGGGTTTGTGTGTGGGTGTGTGCGTGCATGGGGGTGGGTGTGGGCATGGGTGTGTGTGCATGGGGTGGGTGGGTGTGTGCATGGGGTGGGTTGGTGCATGGGGGTGGTTGGTGCATAAATGGGTGGGTGTATGTGTGTGCATAGGGGTGGGTGTGGGTATGGGTGTGGGTGCATGGGGTGGGTGTGTGCATTGAGATTGGCTGGTGCATGTGTGATCGTCTACCTTGTAGTGCCCAGATTGAGCCAATACTCACTACTAAAAAATGGCTTTTACCAACGTTTTTATGCCAACGTTTTAAAGAAACATTGGTAAATGTCTATTGATATTTCGACATTTGTCGACGTTTATAATAACGCCCGCAAAATGCTAGACTTTTACCAACGTTTATAAGAACATTGGTAAATGCTGGGCTTTTCCCGGTGCTTTCCAAAAAACGCCGACAATGCTGGACTTTTCCCGACGCTTTTTTAAAACGTTGGGAAATACTGGACTTTTGCCAGCACTTTTTGAAAAACGCCGGCAAATGCTGGAATTTTTCCGACGCTTTTTTAAAACGTTGGGAAATGCTGAACTTTTACCAACGCTTTCCAAAAAATGCCGGCAAATGCTGGACTTTTTCCGACGCTTTTTTAAAACGTTGGGAAATGCTGAACTTTTGCCAACGCTTTTCGAAAACCGCCATAAAATGCTGGACTTTTTCCGACGAATTTTTAAAATTTTGGAAAATGATGGACTTTTGTCAGCACTTTTCGAAAACGCCGGCAAAGGATGGATGTTTCCTGACGCTTTTTTAAAACGTTGGGAAATGCTGGACTTGTATGTAAATAAATTCAGATTATCTGCATCTAATCTGTATCTGAATCTGTTCTTATGCAGATACATATATCAAAGTATCCCATCTGGATTTGAATAATGAAATTGGATTTTTTTAATTTGACGGTGTATTTGGATATGGATATTTGATTTTATTGATAATTATTATAATGAATGATTGATTTGTGCCTGGTCTCTCTCCCCTATGATGATGTATCAACATGTATTTTTACGATTCTTTACCCAAATATGATGACATGCTAGAATTGTTTTTGTGTGTGGGTATTTTTAATACATACATCTACATTTGATGTGTGCTTTTATACCAAATGCATGGGGAACTTCGAGTGTCTCCCCTGACACCTAAGTCAGTTCCAAGTGACGAGAGCTAAGGTAATAAAGAGGATGAATCTGGCCTAACGTAAAATTCCATCACTGATCGAGCGGGGCTTTTATCACGTAAGGTAGGTGGGCCTCTTGCATCAATAATTTCTCCAAGACCGACTAGCTTTCTTCGTCGAACAAACTTGGGAGTTAGGAGGTCCGTTGGGTGATTGAGTGTTGCTGCTCAAACGACTCTGAGAAAAAAATAATATTTGAGTTCGTCTATTTTGATTTTAACTACCATTATTTCTCATAAAACACAAACCATCCAAAAGACCAAGTCACCTAACCTTGAGCCTAAGAATATTCGAGTTTGTCTTTTCCAATTTAAAATGACTTAAAAAGGGACTCGGGAGTTTTGAAATAAGGCAATGTTCAGATAAATTATTTCTGAATCATCCTATAAAAATGATGTCTAGATGAGAGCAAAGGTACAAATAAGCAAGAATGCTTTCTTCTTCTATCCTTAACCAATTAGAGGTTAAAATAGGGTAAAATTTGAATGGTAGACTTGTGAATAGCGGTTGTGCGCGTGAGTAAAACGTAACAATTTGCATAAATTAATTTAGCTCCATCAAATATACCCCATGAAACTAGGAAGATAAATTACCCACAATATTTTCTCCCCTCATGTAAATAAACAACTATAACTTTAATCGAACAATATTCATCATTAATTTGCTTTGCATTGACAATTAGCGGACAAGTGACCGAAAGATATCTTTAAAATATTCTAAAACAATAGAGACAAGGTAAAATGCTACATAGAAATTGTAGGATACCAATGTAAAATAATATTTTAGAGTGATTCACAGAAGGTTAAAAAATAAGAAACAATTTCCCGCGGCAACGAAAATTCCCCCAAAAAATTTCCCCCGAAACCCTATCTGCCGCCCCGCTGAAGAAATTCCAATGCCCTAAAAAAATTCCAACTCATCGATTTCTCCCCTTCGTGCCATCGTTCTAAACGAAGGAAAATCCAATTCTGAAAGCCAATGAGATCGATCTTGGCCTTCGCCTCCCCCTCTGTGCGATGATCGACGACATCCTCTTTGCCTTCGCCTCCCCTACGTGCGACGATCGAAGAATTTTCTCATCCCCCAATGCATCCCCCTTCGTTCCTTCTAAAAGCCAATGCCCTAGCGCATCTCCTCCCTTTATGCGATGATCGAAGACTTCCTATTGGCCTTCGCATCCCCCTACGTGCGACGATCGAAGACTTCCTCATCCCCCAACACCTCCCCCTTCGTGCGATCACCCTTCCTCCTCTCTTCGTGGTCAATGTGCATGTCCTACATGTCAAGCATCAACCTGCTTTACATAGTTGAATTCTTGAAAAAATAGTGGTGTTGCTTGGGTCATAGGCGATGGCTACATGAAGGGCATGTCTTTGGTAGATAGAAAGAATCTTTTGATAAATCTGCTGAATATGGACAGGTTCCGTACCCGCCAACTGGAACTGATATATTAATGCTAACTATATCTAAGACATGCGAGTATGGAAAAGGTAAAGAAGTTGGCCAAAAAAAAGAAAATTAGAGAAATAGATGAACAACAAGCTTTGTGGGAAGATGAAGAATTAGTCGATCTATCTGACTCTACACATCGTAGAGATTTGTTGACCTGGTGAAACATACTACAAGTTTATGGTAATAGAGGAAGCATGTGCATATCTCATAATCCGACCCGATTCGAACGGTCCAGATCGGGTCTGACTTATGGTACAATCTCTAGTCACTCATCATCAATTTCCTTCGACAAAATAAGGAAGTCTTTGCCTGTTCGCATGCAGATATGCCAGGCATAGACCCAAAAGTTGATGTCCACAGACTTAACATAAACCAAGCAGTGCCTCTTGTTCGCCAAAAACGAGAAACCTTAATGTCGAAGGGAATCAAGCCATCAAGGACGAGGTGTACAAGTTCATCCTCACAGACTTCATCAAGGAGGCAACATATTCAGAATGGCTTGCCAATGTCGTTTTGTTAAAGAACGTGAACATGAAGTGTCTGCATCGACTTTACAGACATGAACCATTGAAATCAAACATGGTTGTGCAGATGAGATCCAAACTCAGTTGACCATAACTAAACCCAAAAACTGGGTCAAGTTCCGGTTAGACCGCCCTAGTTTCATCACCTAAACCAAACCAGGATGATGCTCATCTCTTTTCATCTCCGAAATTTTCCCCCCCAGTTTTTCACCATTCTCTTTTTCAACCCTAAATTCATTTCCTCCCACCATCTGAGTATTTTTGGGCTGTTCCCCTCCCTCATGACCTCCGGTTGCCATCATCCCCCTTTTACATACACACTCTCTCTTCTCTTCTCAATCATCCGGTGATATGTATGAGATCACAATGCACCCCAGCGAGGCAGCAACGACTCGATCCCCATGTCCGATTCGAATCTAATGGCTGGCGGTCATCGTCGTCGTTGTCGCCGTCCAGCATAGCTCCAGATCACAAGCAGTGATTTATGATAGCTAGTTACGCCAATGGGGAGATCTCTGGGTGACTTTAGATCACAAGCAGCAATTTCATCATGAATTGTAAGTCTTTTTTATTTTTATTTTCCATTTTTCAATTTTTTTCCTTCCTTTCTCTTCTAAAAAATTCCATCTGCCGTTAAGAATTTTTTTTGGTTCACTGGTTTCAATTTTGCATGTGTTACGGTGCTTTTTGTGTGGAAAAGGCCCAATTTTTGGTTTCTTGTTTTTGTTTTTTTTGCTAGTTCTTGATTTGAGTCGGCTATTGGAGTCATAACTAGATAATGAATGATGTTTCTCATTACATTTTTGTTGATCCTATAAAAATCCATAGTAATGAATTCATTTCAGCGAAACAAACCCAAATGGACCAAAAATCAGATGAAAGAGAGAGCGATCGTTTCAATTCCGGTATTTATTTTCTCAGTTACTAGCATATCAAACAATAGGTTATTTTCCCTTCTTGTTATATTCCATGTTTTTGCTCTCTAGCTAGTACCTAGTATTTGCTTATCTTGGTGGGTAATAACGGTGTATATTATAGAACCAAATAGAAATTGTAGCTTTGCTTTGGCTATCATGTTCTTTTCTTTGTGCCTACATGTTTTGTGCATCAAACGGGATGCTCGTTGCATTTATATACAAGTTTATGTTGTAATCCTCTTTGATGAGAAGATTTGAAGTTAGTCTATTTATAGATGATTTTGACTGAAGTTGTTACACTTCGAGTCTGCTGACAGTATCAAGCTAACTGAATTTAGTAATGATTTGGACTGAAGTTTGACTGGCTTGTATGCATTCAGTAATTTTAATCTTCATTAATGCATCCATCTTCTTTCCCAGGCTGCCACGAAACAAGTGATTGCTTTCACTTTGTTCGAGCTCTATTACCAAGAGCTTCCATTCCGGTTATGTTCTTGGAGAAGGTGGTTTCAGTACCATATACAAAGGATACATCGATGAGAATGTGCGGGTTGGCCTCAAATCTCTTCCTATTGCGGTCAAAGTACTAAATAATTTTTCATGGAAAATCATGAAGATGATTCATGTAACAGAAAATAATTAGATGGAATCTTATGTTGTCTTTGCTGATTAGAAGAAAGTTATACGATATGTGCATATATCCAAAATTTGCAGAGTCCAAATTCTATTCAGCATGTCAAACTACAACTCTCACAGAAAAAAAATTGTACTTGATCGTTTAAATTTGTATTTTCATAAGAATAGCTGGTGAATTGATCACGACATTTGAGCTCGTCATTTTGACAACAATGTCTCCTTTTCTTTTCCATTCTCTGTTAATTGTTTTATAGGTTCTTAAGTAAAGGGAAACTAATTTTGATGTGAAAGTCTCTGTAGCACTTGAGGCT
This sequence comes from Scilla litardierei, assembly GCA_030789695.1. NCBI lineage: Eukaryota > Viridiplantae > Streptophyta > Magnoliopsida > Asparagales > Asparagaceae > Scilla > Scilla litardierei. Next base: position 44,124,943 of record CM061134.1, read on the forward strand.
CCTTACAAGGATGACATTATTCAATTTTAAAAAGGGAAGACAGTTACACCATAGGGTGAATAAACTGTCATATGGATTCCAATCTTAGCATGCATCATTTTTCTCCTTGCATGGTTTCATTGTTCACTAGGAACGTTTGCAAGATTCCTTCTTTGTTTAATCTTTCTATGCATTAGAACATTAGCATGAAGATTAGTAGTAATCCCGTTTGTTATACAACTCTTGTTGTAACTATATGTTGTTCATCGCAGACCGACCTTAAAAGTTGCCTTTGACTTGATGATTCCATTTCTATCTTCCTCATTATATAAGCGTTTAAAATCAAATTAACCAATGACAAGTTTTTAAGTTTCTGAATGATTCTTGGATTTAAAATTGCCAAGTGAATTCCGTGCATGGGGTTAAATGCATCGAGCAAAAGCTTTTCTTGTGGATTGAATCTAGCGAGTCAAATTATATTATTTCCTTGCTATATCTTTAACTACTGGATCTTTATAGTCCATATTCGCTCATATACCTCTTTTTCTCCAGTGCCACATTTCCTCTGAATTTTGAATTTGCTACTAATTAAGTTTTTTCCTCAATGTTGAACATATGATAGTGTACCAGATACTTCATCAAGCTATGTCATTGAAGCGTTTAATCATTTTACTACTTCTTATAAAGCATATGACAATATGATATTCTCATGTTCTACATATTGCAATTCATTGTTGCCCTTGTGTTTACTCTCTCCCCTACTTTCGGCCATACGTTTGCGGATTACTAATGTTGGATAGTTCATGTCAATCCTTTTGTCCTGTGTTTTCTCTCGTTTACTTAATAAGTATCAGGTTGTGGATCTCATTTTTGAAATTCTTTACAGATTGAGTGCATTTGGTCGTCCTTATATTGTGTATCATCCTGATCTTGTCAGGGACACCGTAGCCTTTCATGGTTGTGCTGAGCTTTTTCATGTTGGTAATTAATAATGATTGTACTTCATTATGTTTATTATGATGTTCATTTTCTATAGTTTTAGATAATTACTTGTATATCAATTGGTTCATTTCTATGGGTTATTATGATGTCCATACTGAACTAGTACAATACAAAAGCCACCTATAACCACCTGTAAGCACCTGATACTATGAATGGAACTATAGTTTTGTAAATCCATCAAATGCTCTGTGTAACCACATGTAAGTTTTTCTTCAAGTTCATGTAAGATAAGCTGTGCAGGATGTGTTTTCTTTTAAAAAGAAAAGTTTGTCTGATTATTATAATTTATTATTTCTGAAACATGCAGATGTCCCCTATTCTTCTCTGTGATGACTCATTTTGGGTTGTAATGGTTAATTCATGTCTCATGACAGTTTACTTTTTTTGGGTTGGTTTGCTTTGACTTGTCCTTCAAGGTGTCCTTCAAGGTTGTTATGGACAATATTAAAAATAGACTCTGATGCTTGTGAAAATTGATGTTACATATCTCTGGAGGCATTATATTCCTTTTGCTCCAAGTTTGGTTCATTTGTTTCATAATATTTTCAAATCCTCCGAGAGATATAGTGATCCACTGATGATCTATTATATTTTTAATTTCATTTCATAACAATATACCATAATAAGTATAATAAGCGTCCAAAGTACCTTCGATCACATATGGATGTGTATATATTTTTAGTTTTACAATTATATATGTTTGTAGTCTTATTTTCATAATTTTCTTTTTGCTCTTAAGCTTGGGCCTGGCAGTTGAGCTGAAGCCATCACTCGTATAAGTTAACATGATTCCTTTCGGTAGTAGAGTAAACAAACATAGGAATCTTGCAAACTTCACTACATGTTTTGATATGGTGTTGATCATTTTCTAAAAGTGAATGTTGTTTTATCATAGCAAGATATCTCAATATTGTTGACAGGAAATTTGCATGCTCACTACCCTTATTCTTTATATTGCAATATTTGCATTCCCTCGATTCATTATTTCATCTATCTGTATATGCTTCTTTGATATATACCATAAGGGGTCTAATCATGCATACTTTATATTCATCAACATTTAGGAAGATCAATTAAAATTAAGCCACCTGCTTACAAAGTAAAACCTAGATATGCTACACAATTGAACTTTATGGAGTCAAAATTTCTATTTGAATGTTATCTGATTCTCATGGGCATCTGGGAACATTGAGACCAGGTTATGGGTATGGGTTATGTGCATCTTGAGGTTATGGTACAATTCAGTGAAGTACATCATATACATTTTCCAAAAAAAATTGTTATTTATGTATATAATTGGAACATAAGTGCAATTCCCAACTAACCTTTTTCTGCATGTTCTTTGAATTGATTGGATTATGTATTTGATCCTTGTACATATCCGCAGTTTAAGTCTGCATCCTATTCTATCGTTTCTATTTCGTCAGATCTGCTTAATTTCTGTGATTATATGGTTTGCATGCGTTCTAATTGTTTTCCATAAAGTTGATGCAATAGTAAAGAAGCAATGTTCCAGATATATGATCCAATTTTAATTGAACTCCTTTTTTGCTGTTAATTTTAATGCTCGAAACATTTTGATTCAATGATGCTTATTATTCTGATTGTCATACTTGTTTCTAGGTTTACTCTAATTGGAAATGTCCCGACAATATCATATTTCATATTTCATATTTAGATGATATGACATTACGTCATCTATATTATTTGAAGTAGATGTTTGGAAGTTGATGAGAAAACTACCATATATTCTGGCTTTATTGTCTCTTCATGCCCCTCGACTTACTATCACATTAGAAACAAAATGTCCAGTTCAGAGAACAAATTCAGTTGAACATTAGAAACAATTTTAAATAGGAGCATTTTATTGTCCCTTCATTTATAAATCATATTTTCTGCTGTAAACAAACATTTCCCCCATATTTTCTTCGTTTTAACTGAGTTATGTTTCACTCCCAAAACAGGTGAAGGAGCAAACCGCATCAACTGACCAGAATGGAGTCGTAAATGGTTCTGTTGACAACGACAAGTCTGAGTAAAAAGATTTGTGAGCCATCCATGAGCCTTGGATTTTTTCGATGCAGAATATGCGGATGTTGAATCTTTGTTGTTTGGCCAACGCCTGGTTACCTCGATGGTGTTCTCATTGTAGAGGGTTCGGTTTCTTTGTGGGTTTGTTGGGATGGACATGGGATGATGTTTGTGACTCTGGAGGTGGGGTTTTTGTATTCTTTGAGACGATATGGTTGATCTTAGCATACTAAGGAGGATGTTGTGACTTTTGCATGTGTTCTCGTAATGTTACTAATGTCGTGTTGCATCATGAGCTATTATCAGTTCTAATGAAATTGAATAAAGCATCAACTCATTATGTGAATGCGCTTATCTATATTTCTGGTCTCTCGTTTGTTTCAGCTTTCTGAGGTTTGGCAATGACACGCGTTTGTATTGCAGTTTTCTGGGACGTTGTAATCTAATGCAAATTGATGAATGGGGTTACAGGAGTATGCATTTGGTCTTTGTTGTGCACTTTCCAACGTTTCAAGAAAATGTCGGGGAATGTCTTGTCATTTCCCAACGTTTCAAGCAAACGCCGGGGAATGTCTTGGCATTTTCCAACATTTCAAGCAAACGCCGGGGAATGTCTTGGGCATTTTCCAAAGTTTCAAGAAAACGTCGGGGAATGTCATGGCATTTCCCAACGTTTCATGTAAACGCCGGGGAATTTCTTGCCATTTTCCAACGTTTCAAGCAAACGCCGGTGAATGTCTTGGCATTTCCCAACATTTCAGGCAAACGCCAGAAAATGTCTTTGGCATTTCCCAACGTTTCAAGAAAACGTCAGGGAATGTCATGGCATTTCCCAACGTTTGAAAAAAACACCGGGAAATGTCTTCGGCATTTCCCAATGTTTCAAGAAAACGCCGGTGAAAGTCTTGGGCATTTCCCAGCGTTTCACGAAAACGCCGAAAAAAGTGGACATTTCCCAACGTTTCACCGAAACGCCGAGAAAACATTTAGCAACACCCTCTTTTCCCAACGTTTTTGCGGCGTTTCGTAAAACGTCGAGAAAACATTTGCCAGCGCTTCAAAAACGCCGGGAAATGTTTAAAAAAGCACGGGCAGAAGTCCTTTTTTAGTAGTGACTTCAATAGGTCACACACACCCATGCACCCACCCACCCCATGCACACACACCCCATGCACACAACCCACCCATGCATATAACCTACCCACGCACGCACGCACGCGCACCGCACACAACCCCACCCCACCCCCACCCATGCACACACCCACATGCACACACAACCCATGCACACAACCCACCCACCCACGCACACCCACCCACCCCACGCATGCACACACCCACCCCAATGCCCACATCCACCATCCATGCACGCACACACGCACACCCCCCTTAAGCACACACACCCCATGCACACAACCCACCCACGCATGCACACACGCCCACCACACACAACCCCATCCCCACCCCCACCCATGCACACACACACCCCATGCATACAACCCATCCACCCACCCCACCCACGCACGCACACCCCCAAATGCCCACACACATCCACCCATGCACACTGATCTAGCTGGAATTAACTCCGAAACGATGTCATCTAACCGCAAGCGCACGGTATAGTGGCAAGCGGGTATCGAACACGGGAAAGCTGTGCTATATTACCTATCTACTCCTAGGTTAAGTTAAACTTGCAGATTTATTGGTGGAGGTGGGTTGTGGAATGTCGTAATGGTGATGGATGCGAAGGTTGTGTCACTCAACATCGCGAACAAGGGATTCCACACAAAGAAGGAAAGAAATAAAATATAAAAGATTAGGGCTTTAGGACTCGTCGCTAGGACCATCGGACGTCGATGCTCGGTTGAGACTTCTACGTTGCATTGGTTTAATTGAGGTTTGTAACATCTAGGAAGTGAATTCATGTGTCTAGCATCATGAATCTAACATACCGTATTCACCCCGCTCGTGCGATAGATGCATACGGTACGTGCATTAGGGATTTACAATAATCTCACCACTCTCGTAGTTCGAGTGCATCCCCTTTTATTCCCAACGCATCATAAAAATCCTATTTTTGCATCTAAATCCTAAAATCCTAGGGCTAATCCATTAGCCCTAGATAGAACTACGCATGCATCATAGGAAAAGCAATAGAAGATTCGATAATAGCAAGAGAATTCATCATAGCATGCATCAAGGAGATATTCAATAAGAAATCACAAAGAAATAACAACGGAATTCAAGAGGACAAAAGTACTTAGCTTGATACAAGAGGAGGGGTCTATGGCGTAGCCTAACTCCCCAAAAGATCGTCTCCCAAAAACTCTCTAAAAAGATCTAAAAAACTCTCCAAAGTCTCTCCAAAAATCCCCTTTAATGACGGCTGCCCCCCAAAAATATCTCCCTCTCAACCCTCTCGAAGTCGTGCTCTAGAGAAGATCCGGACGCAACTTATGTTCTGGGCCCACGACGACTTGGTCCGAGTAGGAAGCTGCTCGGTCGAGTCGGTGGCTACTCGGTCGAGTCGTCAGAAGTCTGCATTCATTGCCCAAAACGTCGCTCTGCCTGCTCGGATCGAGTAGGGTATGCTCGGTCGAGTTGTCACTCTGTTCGGTCGAGTATGTAGCTGCTCGGTTGAGTAGGCAGCTACTCGGTCGAGTAGGCTATTGTTTAGTCGAATTATCACCCTGCTCGGTCGAGTCGGATCCTGCTCGGTCGAGTAGGTGGTCGAAAACAGATTTTAGCACTGTAGCATCAGAATGCAGAAATTCCCTAGAGCTCATCCGACCTCCGATTGGCGCATTATTGGTGGCATTGGAACCATCTTGAAGTCTACTATCTGGAAAAAATATCAGAAAAATACAGAAAAATCACAGGTGATAGCAGATTTGAAAAGAGTGCACGGCTGTCCTGTTTCCAGCACTTTGGGTCGCTCGATTCCTTCCCCCATCATAGCTCAATCGAGCGATCTAGAATACATGAGTCATGGTATCGTATAACCATGTTTTCTTCGTTCTCCTCTTCCTCCTCCCTTCTCTCTTGCCCCTTCCTTGATCCCCGACAGCTTTGAGTCCGAACGCGGCCTCAGGAGTTCCGGTGTCGAAGCACATGCTCTCTCGTCCAATATACTCCAAATTGCTCGATATTCCCTGAAATACAACCAAACGCTCTTAAAGTACAATAGTTCCAATTATGAGCGCAAAAACGTATGAAATATGTAATTGAGCAATCATTTTGACATGTAATCATATAGATAAAAATGTGGAATATAATGACACATCAAAATTCCACAAGCTTACCTCTTACTCGTCTTCGAGAAAGACTAGTAAGAAGCGAACACGGGAGATGGATACAATGGAGATGTGAGACGATGGCATGTAATGGAGACAAGAGGTTCAACCTTAAATTCAGAAAAATATAAGAACCCAAGTTATGCAAGATATCGTGAACATACATCAATATGAAATTAGAAAACATATACACAACAAATAATTAAATCTCGCTCAAATTAAAATAATGTGAATTTCAATAAATGTAATGAACTTGATAAGTGATAAAATGAGAGTAGAGTTATATCATATCATGCAATATACTAAGTTTACAGAAATGAAACCAATGTCCACAACTCATTCTCTAAGCAGTATAATGTCATGATCAAACATTTTCAAGCATGTGTGGTATTTTGTTATATTTCATGGAATGAATTTGGCAAATTCAATCAAGGTAAGGCATCACTACACTACGACCATTTCAAGACTCCTAGAACCCATCAACTTTGCCATGTCTTTGTTCTATATAGAAATGGAGATAAGGATATGAGATTTTTGTACTTTTATATTGTTTTTGGCTATATGAATATTTCATATACATTTTTCCTTTTTCCTTTTCTTTTTTTGTATACACGAGATAACTCAATATATACAAAAAGCAGCCTATGCATCCCAGACCAGACGGTCTTAGGGCATTGGGTTACGAAGAACCCATATGGCCTTTTACTCAGGATATTTATTTGATTTTTACATTTTTGGGATTTTTGCAAACTCACGTAAATGCGATGGAATGCAAAACATGATCAAAGATCAAACACCTCCCGAGTGTCTCATCGCAATTCTCTCATCAGAAGTGGCTGCATCCGTGCATGGTTTCGCTGTCTCCTCAAAGGTAGAAGTATCAATGTCCTCGGTTTCTCCCTCGAGCTCATAATATGAAAGGCACTTGTTGATTTCTTCCATATCTTTCTGCCATCGATCATGTGACTCATTCAGCATAGTGCTGACAGCCGCGCTCTCCTCTACCTGTGCCATAAACGCATTGACTGTCAAATTGAGAGGATGGTCTGGACTCAAGAGACAGACGTGGCTTTCGTAGGGCATGTGTCCCTCCTTGTCACAAGACTCGCAGTAGGCATATCACTCTGAATATTGATCATATCCTTCCATCTGATAGTCTGGATCCTGTGAATATATTCGCATTCGTCCATTGGAGCCTCATACTGTGCCGAATAATCATGGCCTGAATAATGCCAAGATTGATCCATTGTACCTGAATAGTCAAAAACAAACAACTTGGAAAAAATATCAGTGGTACAAGGAGATAGAGATAATGATAAAGCAAGTGGTGGAAAAAATTTCTCTTTCTGTTTTTTTGTTTTTGTTTTGTTTTGTTTTGTCTTTTTTGTTTTGTTTTGTTTTGCTTTTGTTTTTTTAACACAATTTAATCAACCTAATTGTGGTAAATAGATAATATGACGGAACGACTCCCCGTCAACGGCGCCATAAACTTGATCGAGCCAGAATTAACTTTGAAACGATGTCATCTAACCGCAAGCACACGGTATAGTGGCAAGCGGGTATCAAACACGGAGAAGCGGTGCTATACTACCTATCTACTCATAGGTTGAGTTAGACTTGCGGATTTATTGGTGGAGGTGGGTTGTGGAATGACGTAATGGTAATGGATGCAAAGGTTATGTCACTCAACGTCGCGAACAAGGGATTCCACACAAAGAAGGAAAGAAATAAAATATAAAAGATTAGGGCTTTAGGACTCGCCGCTAGGACCGTCGGACGTCGATGCTCGGTTGAGACTTCTACGTTGCATTGGTTTAATTGAGGTTTGTAACATCTAGGAAGTGAATTCATGTGTCTAGCATCATGAATCTAACATACCGTATTCACCCCGCTCGTGCGATAGATGCATACGGTACGTGCATTAGGGATTTACAATAATCTCACCACTCTCGTAGTTCGAGTGCATCCCCTTTTATTCCCAACGCATCATAAAAATCCTATTTTTGCATCTAAATCCTAAAATCCTAGGGCTAATCCATTAGCCCTAGATAGAACTACGCATGCATCATAGGAAAAGCAATAGAAGATTCGATAATAGCAAGAGAATTCATCATAGCATGCATCAAGGAGATATTCAATAAGAAATCACAAAGAAATAACAACGGAATTCAAGAGGACAAAAGTACTTAGCTTGATACAAGAGGAGGTGTCTATGGCGTAGCCTAACTCCCCAAAAGATCGTCTCCCAAAAACTCTCTAAAAAGATCTAAAAAAACTCTCCAAAGTCTCTCCAAAAATCCCCTTTAATGACGGCTGCCCCCCCCAAAAATATCTCCCTCTCAACCCTCTCGAAGTCGTGCTCTAGAGAAGATCCGGACGCAACTTATGTTCTGGGCCCACGACGACTTGGTCCGAGTAGGAAGCTGCTCGGTCGAGTCGGTGGCTGCTCGGTCGAGTCGTCAGAAGTCTGCATTCATTGCCCAAAACGTCGCTCTGCCTGCTCGGACCGAGTAAGGTATGCTCGGTCGAGTTGTCACTCTGCTCGGTCAAGTATGTAGCTACTCGGTCGAGTAGGCAACTGCTCGGTCGAGTAGGCTCTATTTAGTCGAATTATTACCCTGCTCGGTCGAGTAGGATCCTGATCGGTCGAGTAGGTGGTCGAAAACAGATTTCAGCACTGCAGCATCAGATTGCAGAAATTCCCGGGTGCTCATCCGATCTCCGATTGGTGTATTCTTGGTGGCGTTGAAACCGTCTTGAAGTCTACTATCTGGAAAAAATATCAGAAAATACCGAAAAATCACAGGTGATAGCAGATTTGAAAGGAGTGCACGGCTGTCCTGTTTCCAGCACTTTGGGTCGCTCGATTCCTTCGCCGCATCATAGCTCGATCAAGCGACCTGGAATCCATGAGTCATGGTATCATAGAACCATGCTTTCTTCATTCTCCTCTTCCTGGTCCCTTCTCTCTTGCCCCTTCCTTTCTCCCCGGCAGCTTTGAGTCCGAACGCGGCGCCTCAGGAGTTCCGGTGTCGAAGCACGCGCTCTCTCGTCCAATATACTCCAAATTGCTCGATATTCCCTGAAATGCAACCAAACGCTCTTAAAGTATAATAGTTCTAATTATGAGTACAAAAGTGTATGAAATATGTAATTGAGCAATCATTTTGATGTGTAAACATATAGGTAAAAATGTGGAATATAGTGACACATCACACACACACACACACACCCCCCCCCCCTTAAGCACATACACCCCCATGCACACAACCCACCCACCCCACGCGCACCCCCACCACCCCACCCACCCCACCCACCCACCCATGCACACACACACACACATGCGCGCGCACGCACACACCCCCCATGCACACACACATGCACACACCCATCCACCCCACGCGCACCCCCCACCATCCTCCCACCCACCCCACGCGCACCCCCACCATCCTCCCACCCACCCATGCACACACACACAACCCACCCACCCGCACCCCATGCACACACACTCCCCAAGCACACACACCCCATGCACACAACCCACCCACCCCACGCGCACACACCCGCCCCACGTGCGCATACACACCCCATCCATAAACACACCCACCCATCCATGCACACACCCCCACCCCAAAGCACACACACCCCACGCACGAACGCACCCTCCACACACACACCCACCTACCCACCCATGCCCACACCCACCCACCCAAGCACACACACCCCCAGGCATACCCACCAACCCCAAGCGCACACACGCACACACAACCCACCCACCCACGCGCACACACACCCCCCCCCACCCATGCACACGCGCGCGCACACACCAATCCCAAGCACACATGCCCCATGCACACACATGTATTTTTCTTGAGGAGAGAGAAAGAAGAGTGGAGAGAGAGAAGAGAGAGAAAGATAAAGAAAGAAAAGATAAAGAGAAGAGAAACGTTAGGGTATTTTTTGATACATAAACGTCAGGGGCATAACTGGAAAAAATTAACAGAGTTAGTCAAAAAACAGAAAAAGTCATCAATTTTGACGAAATGAAACCTCGGCGTTTTAACTTAAAAAAGCCCCAAACGTAAGGGTATTTTTATGTAATTTACCCAATTTTTATTCTATAAGTTCCTTTATTTTGATTGCCTATTTTTTATATCACTTTTGCTATTTGTATTCTTACTACAAATTGCAAACGTTAAAACTATTTGTTTTGGGATTTAATTAATGACTAGTGATTAAAATGGAAATACTAAAGATATGCTAAATCAATTGAGATTGAATCTGTTCATGTAACTCCAAATTAATAATTATAGTTTAATATAGAATTTGTTCATGTAACTCCAAATTAATAATTATAGTATAATATTTATGTGACAAGTCTGTAAACAAGCTTTGGTGAAGGGGGGGAAAACAAAATAAAATTGTAAGTGTCTAATTTGGATGTGGGAACCTTTTTAAATTTTCAAATTCAGGCTCATCTACTATTCAATTCAGAGATGTTTTTGACTGTGTTTGTGGCTAGGACAAAAGTGTGGGTAGAAGAATGACTATTTGAATCTTGAGTTAATGACTATTTTAATTTTCAAACACACGTTTGGGGCATTTTAAGTTAATACCCTGAGGTTTATTTTCGTCAAAATATATACCCAAATGTTTTCTGATGCTTTTAAGTTGATACCTTTTTTAATTTTCCGTCCAAAAGATAGAAATTTGGACAAATTTACCCATGTATAGGTCTTTTATAAATTAATACCCTCACGTTTAGGCCTTTTATAAGTTAATACCCTGAATGGGATGGGTGTGTCCATTGGGGTGGGTGGGTGCATGGGTGTGTGCATTGGGGTGTGTGAGGGTGTGTGCATTGGGTTGGGTGGGTGCATGTGGGGGTGTGGGTGGGTGTGTGTGAGGGGGGTGTGGACATGGGGGGTGTGTTCATGGGGTGTGTGGGTGTGTGCATGGGGTGGGCGTGTGCATTAGGTTGTGTGTGTGTGTGTGTGTGTGTGTGTGTGTGTGTGTGTGTGTGTGTGCACACGCGCGCATTGGGGGGTTGGTGAATGGGGGCGCGTGTGTGCATGGGGGTGGGTGCGGGTGTGTGCATGGGTTTGTGTGTGGGTGTGTGCGTGCATGGGTGTGGGTGTGGGCATGGTGTGTGTGCATGGGGTGTGTGGGTGTGTGCATGGGGGTGGGTTGGTGCATGGGGTGGGTGTGGTGCATGGGTGGGGGGGTGTGTGGTGTGTGCATGGGGGTGGGGGTGGGTATGGGGTGTGTGTGCATGGGGTGGGTGTGTTCATTGGGGTGGGTTTGTGCATGTGTGATGTCTACCTTGTAGTGCCCAGATTGAGCCAATACTTCAACCGGTCACACACACACCCATCCACCCATTCACCCCAAGCACACACACACCACATACACACAACCCACCCACGCACACCCACCCACCCACCCACGCACACACGCCCACCCCCACACAACCCCACCCCCACCCCCACCCCCACCCCCATCCATCCACACACACCCCCCATGCACACAACCAGGGGCGTAACTATGCTTTGTTTGCCCTGGGCAGCTGCCCAGGGCAAGATCAAATAAAATTTATTTATACATTGCAACAAGATGGCTGATTATCTCATTTGGATCGAGCATGATGTTTGTAAGCGCAAGTTCACTGATTCCAAACCTGCTGAGCTCTCTCACCAATCTCTAATTTTATTAAAATTTTGTTTTGTTATATAATTCTAAAGGTAGTTGCTGTGCAAACAGACATAATTGCTCACTATTGTCACTGCACCTGACATTTATAAAATTTATATTTGGTCATAAAATTCCAATGGGAGCTGCTGTGCAAACAAACCTCATTGCTTTGTACACATGCCATTTGATTTTTCAGTGGAAAGAGCTGCTTTGCAATCTTGCATCTAAATTGTTAAGGGTTTTTTGTTTTATACTTTTTTTTTTCAAATTTTCCTCGATGGTTTTGGATAGGTTTTGATATTGAAATTTGTATTGAATTTAATAATATTTTTAAGGTTTCTACCTGCTAGTTCTATACCTAATTGATGCCATGCCTAACTGCATATACTTCAATTTGGATATACGTGAATTGAGTTTTTTTCCTTTTTGAGTGTATTGTTTTGGTTAAATCATTGATTTTTCAAGAACTGTTTTTCTTGATTTCTTGATTATTTTTTTGGCCAAATCATTGATTTTTCAACAACAGTGTTTCTTGATTTATTCGATCACACATTTAGCTTTAATTACTTTAAGATTTTGTTTTGGCAGAGTTACCATTAAGTGTAAATTTAGTGTTTTAATTTATTAGTAGCAAAACTGAGTTTGGTATTTATTTTGATATAGAATTAATGTTTTTGCGATATTTTTCTTTGATTTTTAATATATATTTCATGTCTTTGTTTATATGTTGATCCTAGTTGAACATTTATTAGGAATGATTTTTTAATCTTAATCTTTTAATTTTACCGTTGGTTTATATTATCATTTTTACGTTGGCCTCATGATATATGCTAGTTATTTCTTTGAAAAATTAATTTCTTAAGCAATATGCAAAATAAGAATGATTATTTTTTAATTAGTTACGTAATTATCTAAAAACATATTCTTAGATGTGATAAACTTTCATCATTACTGAAATTGCTACATGGTGATCTATGTTTGAGATAATCATTCCGTGGTAGAAAGTAAATAGTATTTTTAAATATTATTCTTTGTATCATCTTTTTGCTCAGGGCAAAAAATAATCCTGGTTACGCCACTGCACACAACCCACCCACCCACGCCCACCTACCCACCCCACGCATGCAGACATCCACCCCAATGCCCCCCATGCACACACACCCCCCATGCACACAACCCACCCACCCATGCACACACGCCTACCACACACAACCCCACCCCACCCCCACCCGTTCATACACTCACCACATGCACACCCCCTATGCACACAACCCACCAGCCCACGCACACCCACCCACCCCACGCACACATGCACACCCTCCAATGCCCCCACACACACCCCTTAAGCACACACACACACCCCACCCATGCACACAAGCCACCCACCCCACGCGCGCACACCAACCTTACGCGCACCCCCACCACCACACACACATGCGCGCGCGCACACACACACACACACTTACACGCCCCAAGCACACACACCCATATGCACACAACCCACCCACACCACACGCATAACCCACCCCCCGATAGCGTGCACACACCCCACCCATAACACACCCACCCACCCATGCACACACACCCATCCCAAGCACACACACCCCACGCACGCACACACACCCAACCCACGTACACCCACTCACCACTCATGCCCACACCCACCCACCCCAAGCACACACACCCAGGCACACCCACCCACACAACCCACACACCCACGCGCACACACACACCCCCCACACATGCACACACACCAATCCTAAGCACACACACACCACATGCCCACACTGGTATTTTTCTTGAGGAGCGAGAAAGAAGAGTGGAGAGAGAGAGAAGAGAGAGAAAGACAAAGTAAGAAAAGTAAAAGAGGAAGAAAGACAAAGAGAAGAGAAACGTTAGGGTATTTTTTGGATACATAAACGTCAGGGGCATAACTGGAAAAAAAATTAACACTGTTAACCAAAAAAACAGAAAAATGTATCAATTTTGACGAAATGAAATCTCAGGGTATTAACTTTAAAAAGCCCCAAACATAAAAGTATTTTTATATAATTTACCCAATTTTTATTCTATAAGTTCCATTATTTTGATTGCCTATTTTTTAAATCACTTTTGCTATTTGTATTCTTATTACAAATTGCAAACGTTTTGAGATTTAATTAATGACTCATGACAAAAATGGAATACGAATAGCAGATATGCTAAATCAATTGAGATAGAATCTATTCATGTAACTCCAAATTAATAATTATAGTTTAATATAGTAGAAATATTTATGTGACATGTCTTGTAAACAAGCTTTGGTGAAAGGGGGAAAACAAAATAAAATTGTGTGTGTCTAATTTGGATGAGGGAACCCTTTTTTAATTTTCAAATTCATGCGCATCTACTATTCAATTCAGAGATGTTCTTGAATGTGTTTGTGGCTAGGACAAAGTGTGGGTAGAAGAATGATTGTGCTTGAATCTTGAGGAATCAATATGTAGTATGAGAGTTTGTGAAAATTTTAATAGGAAAACCCTTAAATTTTAGGGGGGGAAATTCTGGAAGGAAAAACCCTAAAATTCCGGGGAAACAAAATTTGGAGAATACTAAATTTTGGAGAAATTAAATCTAGAGGTAAACTAAACTTTGTGGAACTAAAATTTTTGGGCAAACTAAATTCTTTGTGGGACTAACTTTTAAATTAAAATTTTTGGGGAACTAAGTCCGGAAGGAACCATATATTTAAATTTGGAGTGAATTAAATATGAATGGAACTAAAATTTGGGAGAACTAAAGTTCTACATGGGAACTAAATTTTAATTTGAACGTGGTTAAAAAGTCTTTGTTGGAAAGAATATTTTGAAGGCTCTGCAAATTTACTTGTGTGGATTTTGGTTTGAATCGTTAGGGAGAGTATTTTGAGCGCCATATACCTTTACTAGTATTTTAATAAAGAAGAAATATTTATGTGACTGTTCTGTAAACAACGCTGAAGATATAATCGGACTCATTTTATTTTAAATTTTCCATTTAATAAAAAAAAGGGAGTCCGATTACTGGAGAAGAAGCCCAATGTATTGGGGTGGGCCGAAGGAGCCCATATAAAGCAAGCCGAGCCTACCCCAAAAAAGGATTGTACAGCTGCGTGAAAACCCCACAAGCCCCAACGCCACATCGTCTGTCTCTCTGTCCCTCTCATAGTCATCTGCCCCTCAAGCCCCCCTCTTTTTTTAAAAGATAGTTGTTTTTAGGGTTTCGTTTTCTTCCAAGAAAGCTGAAAACCCAACCCAATTTGTTAGCAGCCCATCCGTTTCCTTAAACCAAACCAAAAAAATTGCTAGGGCTTTTGAGTTTTTTCTTCGAAGCGATCCACATCTTGCAGGCCTCACAGCGCGCTCGCAGGTCTTCTCAGATCTCTCTCGCGCTATTTGGTATGTGTGTATATAGTTTTAAATAAGCCTCCTCCTCGCCCCTTTTAAACTTTTTCCTGTTTCCCTGTGCTCTTCGTTCTCTGTGGCTTTGCTCACGGAATTTCATCTCTTTTATTTATTTTTGTTCATGATGAATGCATATTCGTCTGTCTGCCTCTCCGTCTATTTGTTTGCGCGTTGACCTCGCGTTACAGTTTCTATGAATTCTTCGTTTATATCCCTGAGCTCATGATTGTTTTGATTTGGTTTTAGATCCTTATTATTTGCATGATTGGGTTCCACAAAATTATGGGGGTCGTTACTTCTGTGTACATAAATTAGGGCGTGGATTCTTAAATTGGTAAAAGTAAAAATCTCAAGGGGAGAGGCTTGTGGGTTAGGGTAGGTGTGGAGGACTACATTAGGGTAATCCCTTCGTATGTATTTACGATTGATCACTCGGCTGGTTTGCATTGCAATTCATGAAAGGATGCATAGCTTGTCAAAGTTCATTAACAATGGTCATTCCTTCATTAATATTCTAGTCAACTTAAACTTGGATTTATATTTTATTTGTCTACTGGTTCTTCTAAAATACCCACGCTAGGATTTATACCTACACCCTGTGACTGGTTTATCGAGGGATGTATATTATATCAGAGTATTGATATTAATTTCAAAAAATAACTGTGCGAGCTGACGGTTTTTGATCAGGGAGAAAAATAGAACAAGATTTTTTTTGGATTATTGAGAACAGATTTTTTTCTTAATGATGAGAAGAACTCCACTCTATTTATAGGCTACATCTGTTTCATCCATCCCCAACTAACAAGACTTTATCTCTTCTAGTAAGTTACATATCTTGCATACAGATTATAAATAATGATCATCGATGTATACACGTGTTCTAGATCTTTTGTTGCCACTAAGGCTTGCAGGTTGGACATGTTCAGTCGATTGATTTTTCATAGGTATATTCTCATTTACAAGCTTATCTTCTTTAATTGGATGATTCACTTCATCCATTATGTACAAGTCATTATCGAAAACATCATCTAAATCGATAAAAGGATGTATATTTTTTTAACTTGCCCACTGGATTTTCTAAAGAAATCATCTCTACTTTTAATGACCTCTTTTTCTTTGTGAAAGAACATGTATCCTTTAAGATTTTTTTAGAATAACCTATAAATCTATATTTTAAGGTTTTAAGATTAGCTTATCACTAACTTGATCTGGAAAGAGATGTGTGATGTGCCACACAACCCTTATTTTTCAGATGACTTAAAATGGGTTTATATCCACACCAAATTTCATTATGTGTTGACTCGATTGATTTTATGGGAATTATATTTAGAACATGATTAGCAGTGAATATGACTTCTTTAAAATTCTTGGAGAGGCCAGAATGAGATAACATGTGCCTTACTGCATTCACTAATGTTCTATTCTACCTGTCAGGCACATCATGTTATTATGATGTATACATCACAGTTGTATGTTTTTAATACCGCAATAAATACAGTAATCTTCAAATTCTTTTCAGTTGAATTCCCAACTCTATTAGTTCTTAGTACCTTGATGTGTCTTCCACGTTCTCTTTTCACTTCTGTTTTGTATCTTTTAAAACATTTAAAAGCTTTAGATTTTTTATTTAAAAGATACACGAAAGTATAATTAAAATAGTCAACTATAAAGGTTATGAAATATTCATTATTATCACATGTCTTTAATGACCCACAAATGTCAAAATAGATTAATTCCAACAACTCATTAGCCCATTAACCTTTTGAGAATGGCTTCTTGGTCAATTTTCCAGTTAGGCAATGTTCACATGGTAATGTCCTTACTCCCATCAATTCTGATAATAAATCGATTTTAACTATTATATCTATTTTTTATTAACAGAATGTCCTAATCTTATGTGTCAAAGATCATAATCAGATATAAGATACGAGGAATAATGTAAACCCGAGCTTTTATTGTCAATATCAGATTTTACAATGGAAAGACAGAACATGTATAAACTTATCCATAATAAATACTTTTTAGTCTTTTCCACTAAACACCAATTATTGCAAATCCTAACTTCAAAAACCTTTCTTTAGCAAAATAGGGACATAGATCAGATTATGTCTTATGTCAGGTGAATAAAATACATCTTTGAGAATCACTATATTATCCTCAAGATCTAGTCTGTATGAACCAATATCTTCCACGTCTAGAGAGGTATTGTTCCAGATATAAATACTCTGATCTCCCTTATTTAGTTTTTGAAGTCGACAATACCTTATTTTGTCGTTGTTATATGTCAGGTTGCTCCCGAATCAATTGACCATCCGCTAGCATGAGTTATTGCAGCATTACATTTAATAATATCAATAAATTCTTACTTTTCATATGCTCCTTATTCTAGACATTTGGAATATCATTTGTTCTTTGCCTGATGACAGTTGGCTTTAAAATAGCCAAACTTCTTATAGATGTAGCGGGATCCAAATGGTCTTTTTTTACCGTGAGTATGGTGCTGGCCAGGTCATTTGAAGGAGTGCTCCATCAGTCCAAAATGTTAGTTTCCTTGCACCTTTCGATATTGTATGGCATAGCTTCTTGTTGCACAAGGTTCACATTTGAACAGTTCATGTTAGCTAGTCGGTCATGTTCCATTGTCAACTGAGTTGAGTAGTCGGTAACATGATTAATGGTTCCATTTAATCTTAGTTGACTGTTATGGCCCTAAACGAGACGAAACCGGCTTGAACGTTTTGGTTTTGGCTGGAACGGCAATGTTCTGGCCGAAACCCAAGAAGAAAAAAGATGTGAGATAGCGAAGATGAAGAACAAGAAAAGAAGCAGCAGCAACAACTCAAAATCTTGAAAAAGCTGAAAAACAAAGGAGAGGAAGATGAAGAGGAAGATGAAGAGACTTACCTGGGCTTGGGCACCGCCTCCTGTCGCCTACCGCTCAAGCACTTCCTGCCTTCGTTTTTTTCGTCGAGTCGAGGGGGCAAGCCAATTGGAGCGAGAGAAAGCCATAATCACTTATATAAACTTGTAGGCAAATTTGTAAATAAAGGCAATATGTTTAGCAAAATGCGTATGTGACTAGCAACAGCACAAGCCACTGATGGGAAAAATTGTAAATAAAGGCAATATGTTTAGCAAAATGTGTATGTGACTAGCAGCAGCACAAGCTTGGCAAACTTGTAAATAAAGGTATTAGTTTAGCAAATTGTGTATGTGACTAGCTATGCTATAAAGGCGTCGACTAGTCGCCGACTAGTCGAGAGTCAGTGGATGACCGACTTGAAATTTTTCAAAAGTCGGGAGGTGAGTCGGACACCGACTAGGCGTCGACTTGGTCCGACTTTTTGACCGATTTGGTCTGCCTTTTGGTCCGACTTAGGCCGACTTTTTCAGCATACTTTTACAATCAAAATACTAGAGGGAAAATTGTTTGTCTCCCGTTCTAACTTTGTGGTAATCAAAACATTCACAGTGGATCGAGTTGAATTCCAAGAGGAAGCCAAGAAGGCCTTGAAACTCTCCCCACCAAGAGATTTTCAGCAGATGACCATCAGTAATGAACTCTAAAAAGTGTTCACTCTAAAACTACGACTGGCCACGTCCGTTTCCATGTAGAGATCTCATTCTTGGCGTATAGTTTCCTGATTCTGCCATGAATTCAACTGTCTCATTGCCTGCTTCCCTATGATCCTTTCGACTGATGGTTGTTCGCCTCCATTGCGAACTAGGTGTATACTGATTGAACTCTAATATGACAGTATCTGCAATAATATGCATGAAAAAGATTTAAAAATTGTGAATTTTCAAAGAATTTATCTAAGCTGGAAAATTATATGCCCAGTACAAACCTAAAAAAAGAAGCAACATCTGTTACATGAAATAAAATATGTTAACATCTGGGTGCGACTAGTCGTCGACTAGTCGCCGACTCGTTCGACTAATCATGAGTCGGTACTTGGCCGACTCGTTGCCGACTCACCGACTTAACTGCATAGGTGACTAGCATCAATACAAGCCACTAATTGGCAAACTTGTAAATAAAGGTAATAAGTATAACAAAATGTGTATGTGACTAGCAGTAGAACAAGCTAAATGTAATATGTTCAGAAAAATGTGTATGTGACTAGCAGCACTAAGCCACTAATTGGCAAACTTGCAAATAAATGCAATATGTGTAGCAAAATGCTTTTTGAAACTTTTTAATTGAGTATTTGATATTTTAGTAGCAGATGGTATTTGATAGCATTTGATAGGTATTTAAGTATTTAAAACTACCGATATGGACGAAATGAAACTTACTTTCGAAACCATCGAAACGGACGATACCGATACCCAAACCCAAATTTTTGAAAGACCGAGACCGAGACCGAGACCTAAAACCGAGACCTAAAACCTTGGTCATATCTAGTAATGATGGCAGACTATTCAAAATAGGTGCCACTTTTCATGAATTTCAGATCTTGTAATAACAATATCGTTAGTCATGACCATCATCGTATTCACATGTTTGGTAACATTGTCACCTTCTTGCATATGCCATGAATTATACATATACATTTGGACTTGTATATTCACCTCCAAAGTGGTGTGATACTTTTTATTTATAGCATGTCATATTTAATTGGTAGTACTATAGTTTTCGAAAACCGTTATTAGGCTATCTCTCATTAACATGAGCATCCTGCTTTTAGTCTTTTTGTCATTAAGATGACACTTATCGAACTCTCTTTTCTGAGTATCAGTGAGATTGTCAGCGAGAGTATCGGCAGTGACCTTAATGACATTATCTAGATTGTCATGGATAAATCCGTATTTGATTTTCATGTATCACTTGTCATAATTATAACCATTAAGATATTCTATCTTAGTCACTTCAGACGCAATAAATTTACTAGCCATTTGATTTAGCAATATTTGATAATTTTTTTAAAATGAATTATAGTAGTTAAAACAAAACTAAACTAAACAATGCTAAATGATTAAAAGAATATTAACAATAATACATTGGCTATTAAACAAAGGACACAAATTTAACTGTAATGTTTAACTAATGAGCAAAAAATATATGGCTGAAAAACGCAAAAAATATATGGCTGAAAAACTAATAATAAAATCAATAATAACAATAATTAGTTCATGCTAACAAAATCAAATTGATTATTGCTAGACAAAATTTCAGTTTTGTAATTTGAAAAAAGTTTCAGTTTTTATTTTTATTTTATTTTATTTTACTATTATGTAGAGAGTTTAATTTCAGTAATAGAATTTGTGTTTTCCTTTTTATTTTATTAGTAGAAATTTAAAATTTAAAATTTTCCTCTTTTTAAAATTAATAAAAAAAGAATTTAGGAATTAAAAATTTTAATGACAAAATTTCAATTTTGACTTTAGAAAACCAAGTTTCAAGTTTTTTATATCAAAGGAATTATGGTTTATTAAAACTCAGTTTTAATTTTGTTTAGAAAATTTTGTATAGATCCTCGATGAAAACACAATTTTCAAACAAAGCTTCTCCCTATATATATTTTTTTATATTTATGTAATGATCTTCATTTTCATCCTCTTTTAAACATATAAAACATTTTAAAAAAATCCAGAGTTCTTAGGTTAATTAGGTTTCGATGGACCAATTATATGCGAGATCTAGCAAATTTCAACTAAAAATTAAAAATAATAAGCAACGGAACCTGGAATGGTGCTCGGCCCAAAGGTTGGAGAATGTACTGTTTTCTCTCGGGATTGAGCGGATCGAGGCAGTGGCGGTGATCAGGCATCTCTAGCTACTTGGGCGGCAGAGGGAATCGTTTTTCGACAGACTCGACATCGTGGAACGATTTGGAACTCAAAAGGGGGCTCGTTTGTTTCCTTTGAGCCACAGTTTTTAAAATTTTGAGATCAAAAAAATTAGAGCTCAGAGAATAGGGGTTGAGCGAGGGGAGTGATTTGAGATTAAAAAAATTCTTTTGAGGTCAGAAAATATTTGATATCAGAGAAGTGAATTTATTATTTTTGTTGGTGGATCAAAAAGCACGGTTGATGATTTGATACAAAAAGATAAAAGGGCATTGTGAGAAAAATTAAGAAAATGATGGTATTGATGTGAGCTTCGCGGATCAAGGAAACACACCAGAGACGGTGCATGAGTTTTATTTTTTTTGTTTGATGATGGTGGCACGTCGATCAATGGCTCTGGTACTAATGAATGCTTTGGATCAAGGGGAAAAATAAAATAACATTTGTTTTGAGATTCCGAAAAACAGATTTTTTTCTCAAGGAGAAATACTCATCTATATTTATAGGCTATATTTGCTCAGTCCATCCTAAATCACCGTCCAAATTCTCTTCGACAGAACCCATGATACGTGAGAGAAAATCACGTAACAATCTCTTGTTAGTTGAGAAAATATCTTGAATATCTCAACTAACGGGTTAGGTGTGTATTGGGTTGGGTTTTGTTTAATTGGGCTATTGAAGGCCAATGCCCTCACACAATTTTTGGTTTAAGGGGGATGCTTGCATGCAACGCTTCAATGTGGAGAGGAATGAGTTTGGCGATCATCGTACAAATTCTGTTCTCATGACTAACCCAAGCTGTTCATGTCAGGATTTGTGTAATTGTTATTGTGACCGAGCAGAATTAGTCCATTAATAGTGGTTATAATGTGTGGTCCTCGGAGGTCACTAAAGGTATAATTTTTGTATACTTGATTCGATACTCATCAACTCTAATTTATTAATTTTCTTTATATTTTCATGTGCCATTGTGCAAAGTTATGTTGATCGTGATGCAATAGACGTATGTGATCATCATGGCTAATTATCTATAAATCTGGACATGTAGCTTGTAACTTGTATGTACGCTTAATACGCATTTCCTAGCATCTAAATAGATTACAATTGTTTTTTGATGCCCAACGTGCTATTGGTCTTGGACTTCAGAATTTGCTGGGTTATTGGATTTTCAGTGGTTTACATCATGCCTTCTATTTGGTTGCTGATAACCTAGAGTTTAAACTCTATTGCTACAGATTACTTTTTAATATAAACTGTTGCGCATGGTTTCCTTATGGTTCAAGTTAGAAAGAGATTTTTCAGGAAACTGAGTAAAAAATTAAATGGATGAAGTAGTAACAGGTTTGTTCATATAATTGTGTTCCAAATTTATTTACTACTGATTCATGTTTTCGTGATGGTCTGATATGTCATGGTTCATCAATTTTGTATTCAAAAAATAACACCATGCCATTGATATTCAAGCCTCATTGTTCACTATTCATTCGGCATCATGTTCACAATAGGTGCCATTGTAGAATTACACCATGATAGCCAATCACAAATAGTCCTCCCTAAATTTAACTACTTTGAAATTAAGCACCTACACTAAAATATAATCCGATTGATAAAACTCCATTGGTCTCAAATTAAAACACATCAATCAAAAATTGGTGTCTTCTTTACACCATGTCGGTGAATCGTAAACGACTAAAGGATTGCTTATTGTTCTCTTTGTTCTTTAAGCTTGCTAATGATATGTTAATAAGACGCGCCTGGCTGATACCCTAGTTTGGGCAAATTCTAGCAGGTCACATATGGGATATTTCAGTACATTCTTATCTTTCTCGATTGTGCTAGACTATTAGTTATATGGAAACTTAATCTTCGCATGTTGATGTTGGTTTCTTCTGTATTGCTGCACATACCCTGTGAGCTTGTGTGCTTTCATTTCATAACAACATTTTATTAATTTGTTTCTCAATGCCTTCCTTTAGTTCATATCCCGGATTTTTCATTCTCTGTTTCTAAAGTCCTGTAATTTAGTTTGCTCACCTATAAATACCTTTTTAGATATAAAATCACGAGTGGTAGGGGATTATTAGTGGGGAGTGATAGAATATGAGATAGGGTTCAACAAAACTGATTCTGTGACTTAGCTTTGTTCCCTATGCTTCGTGATGCTTGCTAGAGCTTCCGTACGTTTGGGTGGAAAATGACATGTGGCTTATAATTAGGATGTGACTTATAGAATTATTAAGCCATTCACAATGTTGCAAAGTTTCTTTCCATAACTCTACTGTATCTGGTAGATTTACGAGAGTCACTACGACCTATTGGCTATGAATCATATGGCTTTTGCTTGAAATTTAAGATTATAAGCCTATGTGCGTTGGCATATCAGAATTACCCAAATTTATTATGGGGTCAACTTTTTTCCTAGAGTTGTACAAATGTGACATGATTTTTCTAGGTTTTGTTGGATAAAAAGAGGATTTTTATGGGAAAGAGGAGATTTTTCGGATACGTGTGGGATTTTAGGCCTAGAAAGTTGGATTGGGGGAGATTGGATTTTTATTAATAATAAACTGAAATAGAAAAGGGATACAAGGTAAATGTGAGTTCTTTCAAGAGAAACTCTCTCTCAAGCCACCGATTTGACAGGAAGCTGTGGGCTCCAATAAAAGATGGATTTTTATTTCATTCAATATTCGACACCTTCTCTAATCCCTATTCGTCCCATATAAATACTAAACTGAAAATAACAAAATTCTCTAATCCCTATTCGTCCCATATAAATACTAAATTGAAAATAACTAAATTATAGAAATAACCATAAAGTTGAAAATTACAAAAAGATCCCCTAAAATTGAAAATTGTGAAAACGTCTCTAAGACACCAAGAATTCCATATCTGTCCTTTTCTTTTAGGATGCGGTTTCATCATTATTCATCTCCTGAATAACCACATTGTTCTCAAGATGATGCATGTAGTCCGTGGGCTATGTTGCTCCAAGTCAGTTGTCTGCCTCTTTTGGGTCAAAAGAATAGGATTGGTCTCCATTGTCCCAACGATGCACAGATAGATGTTACGGTGATCACGCAGCTCTGTTGAAGGTCATCCACATCCAAAACAGAGACACACTTGCTCAGGAGGTTCATATGCAAACCATAGGCCATGGGGCCTGTAAAAGTGATGTCAGGCCATGTCGGGCTTTGAAGGGTCTTGTCGGGCCATGGCGGGTCTTGAAAAAGCGTTGTCGGGCCATGGCATGCCCAGTAAGACGGCGCACAGGCCTTGGTGGGCCCACGTGACTGTTGGTAGGCCCATCTGGGCCTGCAGGGCAAGGCCAGGGCCCAGTCGGCCCTGCAGGCAGCCTGCAGTAAGGGCGACTGGCACTGCTGGTTTGCGGAGAGGCCGGGCCGACCTCCCCGGGGGCCGGCGAGCCTCTGGGGCTGGTAAACAGGCCCGTCGTCGTCCTCCCTGCGTCGCTCCTCGCCTTTCGAGGGCTGATCCATGTTAAAGTTGTCGACTTTTTTGCCTTTCTTGTGTGCTTTCATTTCCTAACAACATTTTATTAATTTGTTTCTCAATGCCTTCCTTTAGTTCATATCCCGGATTTTTCATTCTTTGTTTCAAAAGTCCTGTATTTTAGTTTGCTCACCTATAAATACCTTTTTAGATATAAAATCACAAGTGGTAGGGGATTATTAGTGGGGAGTGATAGAATATGAGATAGGGTTCAACAAAACTAGATTCTGTGACTTATATTTGTTCCATATGCTTCGTGATGCTTGCTAGAGCTTCTGTACGTTTGGGTGGAAAATGACATGCGGCTTAAAATTAGGATATGACTTCTAATTAGAATTATTAAGCCATTCACGATGTTGCAAAGTTTCTTTCTATAACTCTACTTTGTCGGGTAGATTTACGAGCGTCACTACGACCTATTGGCTACGAATCTTATGGCTTTTGCTTGAAATTTAAGATTATAAGCCTTTGTGCGTTGGCATATCAGAATTACCCAAATTTATAATGGGGCAACTTTTTTCCTAGAGTTGTACAAATGTGATAGGATTTTTCTAGGTTTTGTTGGATAAAAAGAGGATTTTATGGGAAAGATGAGATTTTAGGATAAATGTGGGATTTTTAGGCCTAGAAAGTTGGATTTGGGGGGAAAGATGGGATTTTTATTATAATAAACTGAAATAGAAAAGTGACACAAGGTAAATGTGAGTTCTTTCAAGAGAAACTCTCTCCCAAGCCATCGATTTGAGAGGAAGTCGTGCTCTTCAATAAAAGAGGGATTTTTATTTCATTCAGTATTCGACACTTTCTCTAATCCCTATTCGTCCCATATAAATACTAAACTGAAAATGACAAAATTACAGTTATAACCATAAAGCTGAAAATTACAAAAGATCCCCTAAAATTGAAAATTACGAAAATGTCTCTATGACACTAAGAATTCCGTCCTTTTCTTTTAGGATGCGGTCTCATCTCATCCCCCGAATAACCACCTTGTACATATCAGAATAACCCAAATTTATTATGGGGTCAACTTTTTCCTAGAGTTGATTTTTCTAGGTTTTGTTGGATAAAAAGATGATTTTTATAGAAAAGATGAGATTTTTAGGAAAAATGTGGGATTTTTAGGTCTAGAAAATGGGATTGTGGGGGGGGCAAGATTGGATTTTTATTATTAATAAACTGAAATAGAAAAGGGATACAATGTAAATGTGAGTTCTTTCAAGAGAAACACTCTCCCAAGCCACCAAATTTGAGAGGAGGCCGTGCTCTCCAATAAAAGAGGGATTTTTATTTCATTCAATATTTGAAACCTTCTCTAATCCCTATTCGTCCCATATAAATACTAAACTGAAAATAACAAAATTATAGAAATAACCATAAAGTTGAAAATAACAAAAAGATCCCCTAAAATTGAAAATTACAAAAACGTCTCTAAGACACCAAGAATTCCATATCTGTCCTTTTCTTTAGGATGCGGTCTCATCATTATTCATCCTCCGAATAACCACCTTGTTCTCAAGGTGATGCATGTAGTCTGTGGGCTATGTTGCTCCAAGTCAGTTGTCTGCCTCGTCATGGGTCAAACGGATTGGATTTGTCTCCATTGCCCTCAACAATGCCCAGATAGATGTTATGGTGATCACACAGCTCTGATGAAGGTCCTCCACATCCAAAACAGAAACACGCTTGCTCAGGAGGTTGTTCATATGCAAACCATGGGCCATGGGGCCCGGTAAAAGTGATGTCAGACCATGTCGGGCTTTGAAGGGTGTCGTCGGGCCATGGCGGGTCCTGAAAAAGCGTTGTTGGGCCAGGGTAGGCCCTGAAGAGGGTTGGAGGGTCATGGCAGGCCCAGTAAGACTGTGCACAGGTCTTGGTGGGCCCGTGGGACTATTGGTAGGCCCATCTGGGCCTGCAGGGCAAGGGCAGGACCTAGTCGGCCCTGCAGGCAGCCTGCAGTAAGGGCCGACTGGCCCTGCTGGTCTGCAGAGAGGCCGGGCTGGCCTCCCCGGGGGCCAGCGAGCCTCTGGGGCTGGTAAACAGGTCCATCGTCATCCTCCTTGCGTCGCTCCTTGCCTTTCGAGGGCTGTTCCACGTTAAAGTTGTCGATTTTTTGCCTTTCTAATTTAAAGACGACACCTTTTGTTTCAGATTTGCGTCAGAGTCGTCGTTGGTGTTCGGATTCGCGTTGCCTATTTCATCTTTCTTCAGATTTGACTTGGTAGTCTCCTTCAGGAGGCGGATCCTCTCCTCTAACCCCTCTATCTGCGTCAACATGGATTTCATTGACGGATACTTTTTCTCTATCCATTTCGTCCACGCTTTATGTCGTGCCACGCAAGCCTCCATTGATTGTAGAGCTCCAATACCACTTAATAGGATTTTTCTAAGTTTGATTGGTTAAAAGAGGATTTTATGGTGAAGATGAGATTTTTAGGGTAAAGCATGGATTTTAGGGCTAGAAAGTGGGATTGAAAGGCGGTTGGATTTTTATTAATAATAAACTGAAATAGAAAAGGGATACAAGGTAAATGTGAGTTCTTTTGAGAGAATCTCTCTCTCCCAAGCCATCAATTCGAGAGGGGGCCGCTCTCTCCAATAAGAGATGGATTTTTATCAACCTCACACAAGATTTCACTCAATATTCGACACTCTCTAATCCCCTTCGCCCAATATTAATACTAAATTGAAAATAACATAATTACGGAAATAACACTAAAGCTGACAATTACAAAAAGACCTCCTAAAACTGAAAATTACGAAACCGTCGCCAAGACACCAAAATTTTCAGCTCTTTTCTTCTAGGATGCAGACTCATCAAAATGGTGTCTGAATTTCCAACAATATATGATTATGTATCTCCTTTCTGTGTACTTTAATTGTGACCAACCAGTTCCCACTGCCAAGGGCTTACAAGCATGTTTATTCTGTAGTGTGTATGGCCTCAGGTTCGACATTTGAATGGTGTATATTCCAGATATTAGTAACCAGTAAATCATGGTAAGAACATTACTTTAGGGGCCAATTTGTAAGTGTTGTATGCACTTGAATATCAGCATCGCATAAATTGTCTATATACACCATTGGACTGCTACATGACAGCCTAGACCTGATCAGTGGTTTATGAACTCGGTATTTGATTGCGTGTAAGTTGTGGCCGGATACACAGAACTCATTTTCTTCGATTCCATCTTGCTTGCATGAGAGTAGCATGTGTTGGACAAAGGGTACTTATCATGGAAGAATAACAATGATTAGGATAATTCACTATAACAGCATGTTTATGTAGGTATGCCTGTTATATGGACATCAGTTATATATATATGGCTTGTAAGTTAGCAAAGGTGCGGGAAATCCACTTTTATAGAAGAACTATATTTTCTTTAAGAAAGAAATGCATTGTGCAATAGTTGTGGTGTTCTAAATATTGGGCAGATATCCACAATGTAAGCTGCAGTTATGTTTTTTAGGGAATCTGCTATCAATTTAAGCCTTTGGTGTCGGTTTCCGATATGGAACCGCATCGTAGGTTAGTATCATATAGCGACCGAGATTTAAGCTGTTATTGCAATTTCAAATATCGATCGATATTCGTTATTTTTTAGCTAATGGGTCTCGATTGAGTTGGATCAGATCCAGTTAGTGGATGATCTAGATTTGACTCGATAATATCCTAAAGCTTTTAATTACTTTTTGCCCGAATTTTATTCATTTTTAGCACTAATTTTGCTTTGTTGCCTCATTACTGTCTCATTTTGCTCTTGACGATGATTCTATGATTCCTTCGCATTTTCGGACGTGATCAACTTGATGCAGACGTCGAAGACACTTGATGAAAGTAGCAATTGACAGCTTATATGAATAATGTAGGGGGCATCCATAAAGAAAAAAACATGTCGTGGACCTCTTATTTATGATCATATTATATATGCTAAGATGTCTTCACGTCGTGTCGTATCAATTATGTATCAGATTAGCACATATACCATCTTTCTAAATATTTTCAACTTAAGTTGTAAATTTAATTCAGGGGGGAAAACCATATAATTGGAAGATATTTAAACTGCAAATCAAGCAGTCTCAAAATGAACTATTTCTAATGCTAATGTAAACATGATCTGTTGATGGATATGTTAAAAATCTTCCAATAGTTTGATGTTTTGTAGTCATATATTTTAGAAGATGCAGATGAATGGGTTTGGTTGTCAGAAAATTTATTAGTGTAATAAATATAGCACAATCCTCACATGCCACCATAAATCATGTTTGCTATGACATTAGAAAATTTTCAGCTTATGTGCATTATTAGCTACCATAGTAGGAGAACACGGAGCTTTAAACAATGGAGCCCAACTTCATGTCCCAACAGCCCACATAATCTGTTTGCTAACTTTAGGATATTAAAAGTTGTATTTTCATATATAATAAGGCATTTACGTGAAGGCGAAAACACGACCGGACATTAAGTTATTTTAAATGTATTTTGTCCTTCAAGTAACTAATGGAATTTTAATAGAATGTGGCAAAACTTTTGATAACATTAAGTTAGCAACTTGTATTACTTAAAACCTAAACATATCCCAAAATTTTCAGATCTGCTCTTTTCTTCTAGGATGCGGACTCATCAAAATGGTGTCTGAATTTCCAACACTATGTGATTATGTATCTCCTTTCTGTGTAGTTTAATTGTGACCAACCAGTTCCCAGTGCCAGGGTCTTACAAGCATGTTTATTCTGTAGTGTGTATGGCATCAGGTTAGACATTTGAATGGTGTATATTCCAGATTTTAGTAACCAGTAAAGCATGGTAAGAACATTACTTTAGGGGCCAATTTGTAAGTGTTGTATGCACTTGAATATCAGCATCGCATAAATTGTCTATATACACCATTGGACTGCTACAGGGACAGCCTAGACCTGATCAGTGGTTTATGAACTCGGTATTTAATAGTGTGTAAGTTGTGGCCGGATACACACAACCCATTTTCTTTGATTCCATCTTACTTGCATGAGAGTAGCATGTGTTGGACGAAGGGTAATTATCATGGAAGAATAACAATGATTAGGATCCTTCATTATAACAGCATGTTGATGTAGGTATGACTGTTATGTGGACATCATATATATATATATATATATATATATATATATATATATATATATATATATATATATATATATATATGGATTGTAAGTTAGCAAAGGTGCAGGAAATCCACTTTTATCGAAGAAATATATATTTTCTTTAAGAAAGAAATGCATTGTGCAATGTAAGCTGCAGTTACGTTTTTAGGGAATCTGCTATCAGTTTAAGACTTTGGTATTGGTTTCCGATATGGAACCGCATCGTAGGTTAGTATCATATAGCAACCGAGATTTAAGCGGTTATTGCAATTTCAAATATCAATCAATATTCGTTATTGTTTAGCTAATGGTCTCGATTGAGTTGGATCAGATCCAGTTAGTGGATCTAGATTTGACTCGATAATATCCTAAAGCTTTTAATTACTTTTTGCCCGAATTTTATTCATTTTTAGCACTAATTTTGCTTTGTTGCCCCATTACTGTCTCATTTGCTCTTGACGATGATTCCACTTATCTCTTTTTATTAGGTTGATAATAAAGTTTATGGCTATATATTTTTAGATGATGTTACTTATAATAACTTTTTGATGATCGTAACTACTATAAAGAGAGAATAAAAATGTTAACTAGCATCTTCTCTTTTGGGGTTACTAATCTAAAAATAATTTTGTGCATTATTTTTATTTTACAATTTTTAGGAATTGTTGTTCAGAATTTTATTGGTTATACTTTGCTCATTCATATCATAGTTTTAGAGGCAATGTATTGGTTTTTTGCATTATTTATGTTCTTTGGTGGCTCTGTTTATTTCTTGTGTATTTTAGAATCTTATGATGAACCAGTTCGTTATTAATTATAGTTTAATGCAATGTATATTGACAAGTATGACCTAAACATGTGTTAATATGAGTTTATATAGTTTATATATAATTTGATATAAACATGGCATGCATATGACATCTATTTTTAACGTCTGATATGACACTCTAATGTATAATCAATATCCTCGATATATCCCCTGTATCCACTATCCGATATTATATTTTTCAAACCAATACGATACCCCCAATATTTAGAATACTGAGTAGCTGAAAGCAATTGGTTAAGAAGAAAATAAGTACGGTCTTTAATATAAGAAAGTCCAGTGTGGAGTTCGTTTAGTGCACAAAGGTTCCTTCAAGGGGTGATTTAAATTCATTAATTGGTCAATCCTTAACCGGCTACTACCTATTTTTCTTGGTTTCTATCTGTTGTGAGATTTATCTTAGGATTTTCTTCAACCAAAAAATTCTATATTTATTTACTCTTTTTATTTCTTATTTGTTTCAGCATACAGATTTACTTTGGACGTGTGAAAGTCTGGTTCCAAATCTTTTTCTTTTTCATTTCAGGAACCTATTACTTGTGCCAAATCTTTTGATAGCCTCTCTAGGCTTGAACTCTTCCTATTATCCTTTCTAATTTGCACCTGAGTCCATGACTTGTTAACTCTTGTATGTCTAACTCTTAGAGGGTCGATGCAAGACATGTCTTTTGGCAACAGGATCAGCTTCATGTTCTGCAATATATATATGGGGAAAAAGGATCTTATGACATATGAGACATTTCTTTCATATATGCTGATGTGGCAAGTTCTCCACCACATAGTACAAGTGGTCACATGGGTGTACTTTGATCTTTGTGGAGGAGAAATATGGCGTATATGTAGGGCTGTTGACGAACAGAACGTTCAACGAACTACTCGTGAACAAGCTCGGTATATGTTCGTTTACGTTCGTTCAGGAAGCTTAATGAACAAGCTTGAACAGATTTTTGGAACTTGGTTAGTAAACGAACAGAGCTTGAACATAACTATGTTCGTTCATTTATGTTCATGAACAAGCTCGTTAAGTGTTCGTGAACAAGCTCGTGAACAAGCTCGTTAAGTGTTCGTGAACAAGCTCGTTAAGTGATGTTAGTGAACAAGCTTGTTAAGTGTTCGTGAACAAACTTGTTAAGTGATGTTCATGAACAAGCTCCTTAAGTGTTCGTGAACAAGGGCTTGAGTGAATTAAAATTAAAATTTAACACTCACCTCCTCAAATTGAATTAAACACCTCCACCTCTTCAACTTCCCAGCTTCCCACTCCTAGACTCCCAGGCTCCTAGCTCTCTTTTGGGCCATTGCCATTGTTCGTTTGTTTGTTTGAAAATCTGTTCATGAACAAGATTGATTATGTGTTCATGAACACGTTCCCAAACATGTTCACGAACAAGCTCGATAAGTCTTATTAACGAACAGAACGTTCGTTTGATAAGCTCGGTTTACGTTCATTTATGTTCGTTTACGTTCGTTCGGTAAGCTTAACAAACAAGCTTGAACATGTTTTTAGAGCTCGGTTAGTAAACGAACAGAGCTTGAACATAGATTTTGTTCATGAACAAAACCAAACACACTGTTCAAGCTCGTTCAAGCTCGTTCATCAACAGCCCTACGTATATGAGAGATATCTCTCAAATGTCGTATGATACCCACTGTTTTCATGGAATTAACTCTTTAACACAATAATATGGAAATAACTCTTAGTTTCTACTGATCTGTAAAATACATATGGAAATAATTGATCTGTAAAATACATATGGAAATAATTCTTATTTTGATGTGGTTTCCCTTTGGCAGAAACTTCCTCTTTTTTCACGATGGGTGAGATCAGCGATGCTGAACAGCAACTGGCCGTCGAAGTGGCAGAGCCAACACCGATACCACCAACGACTCGGCGAAGAAGAAAGAAGTCATTGGTTTGGGAGCACTTTACTGTTGAGGCTGTGGCTGGTGGGAGCACCCGGGCTTGCTGCAAACTGTGCAAGCAAACCTTTGCATACAGCAGCGGCTCAAAGATAGCAGGTACCAGTCATCTTAAGAGGCACATAGCCCTTGGTTCGTGTCCCAAAATCAAGAGTGAAGAGAGAAGACAGCTCGCCCTTGCTTCGGGGATGAAAATTGATGGAGAATCTGCCGATCCACCAAGGAGGCGTTATAGAACTACCTTGAATTCCCTATTTGACCAAGACGTGAGCTGTGAAAATCTTGCTAAGATGATTATCATCCACGAGTATCCACTTCACATGGTCGAGCAACCTGCAGTTGTGGCTTTTGCTCAAAGTCTTCAGCCTCGGTTCAGGATGCCAAATTTCAATGAAATTGAAGGAGAGATATTCTCAGTATATCAGAAAGAAAAACACAATCTGATGCAGGTGTTTGGAACTCTACCCGGAAGGATTAGCCTCACGATATGTCTGTGGACAACCAGTCAGACTCTTGGATATGTGTGCCTAAATGGTCAGTTTATTGACAACTATTGGAAGTTGCACCGCAGAATGTTAAACTTCATGATGGTATCATCCCCTCATTCTGAAAATGCTCTTAGTGAAGTCATCGGGATAAGCCTTTCGGAGTGGAACATGAAGACCAAGTTGTTCACTATTACTTTGGATAACAATTGCTCCTCGCATGATATTTACAGTGCAAATCTTAGAGACCATCTTTCTAACAAGAACATGCTCATGCTCAAAGGTCAATTGTTTGTCGTCCGCTGCTATGCCAATATCTTGAATGTGGTTGCTCAGGATGTGATAGCTTCCATTCATGGCATCATCTACAATATTCGTGAGAGTGTGAAGTTTGTCAAGGCATCTCCCGGCCGTGAAGAAAAATTTGCCGAGATTGCTCTTCAGCTTGAGATTCCCAGCACAAAGAGTCTCTCACTTGATGTGGCAGTGCAGTGGGACACAACATATCACATGTTGGTTGCTGCTGTGGAGTATAGGCAGGCATTTACTGTATTGGAAACTTGCGATGACCACTATAACGAGTCACCCTCGACCGAGGATTGGAGGAAGGTGGAAGTCGTGTGTGCATTTCTGAAGCTTTTGTACGACTCTGCCAATGTTATCATGTCGACGGCAGATCCTACATCAAATATGTTTTTCCAAGAAGCATGGAAGATTCAGTTGGAACTGACACATGCCACCTTGAGCGAAGATGTGTTGGTTAGCAGCATTGGGAGGGAGATGCATGAGAAGTTTGACAAGTATTGGAAGGATTGCAGTCTTGTTTTGTCAATTGCAGTCGTTATGGACCCGCGGTTTAAGATGAAGCTTATTGAGTTCAGCTTTTCAAAACTCTATGGTGAAGATGCTGTAAGGTACATCAAGGTGGTTGACGATGCCATTCACGAGCTCTATCTGGAGTATGTCGCCCAGCCACTGCCCTTGACCCCAGCTTATGACGAGCAGCTAGGAGAGGCAAACAACGGCATGCACTGCAATGACGGCAATCAGCCATCGACCCCAATATCCACCCCAATGTCTGCCGGGGATGGGCTCATGGACTTTGATATCTACATATCAGAAATGGCTGTCAGTCAGAATACAAAGCCGGAGCTTGAGCAGTACTTGGAAGAGGCCCTTGTTCCAAGAATCCAAGAGTTTGATATCCTGAACTGGTGGAAGCTAAACATTATCAAGTACCCCATGCTCTCTAAGATGGCGCGGGATGTTCTAGCGATTCCAATGTCCATGGTAACCCCGGGCTCTTCAATATTTGGCACGGGAACCGGTAGCAGGGTTCTTGACGAGTACCGTAGCTCGTTGCGTCCAGAGACAGTGGAGGCTCTCTTCTGTGGGAAGGACTGGCTCCAGTATTTGCCGACAATGACAGAGGCGCCTTCAAACGCCATTGTGAAAATGGAATACTAGGATAGTAGTCGATGGATGATTGATCACTCTTTCATTTGGACTAGCAGCGAGATTATGTTATGGTTTGTGTACTTGTTTAAAACTGAGGAGTTGGGTAGGGTGTATGAGCTTATGTGTTTGGATAGTTCATCTAGATGCCGGATATGTTTCTAATGGACTGGGTGTTGGCCACATATTGCCTCTATAATGTTAACACAGTTTGCTTGATATGCTGGAATTCCATCCTGTAATACTAACGCTCATCGTCCATCTTATTTCGCCGCCCATCCAGGGTGTTTACGTGGAAAGGTGACTGCTTGTTGCTTGGGCTGATCATTTCCCGCATTTGGGGATGGTCTGGATAATCATGTTTGATTTTTGGTAAGATAGAGCGAGAAAGGCGTTGGACAACCAGTGGTCCAGTCAAATGCACCAAGCATCAATATTGTGAACTTGCCTCCAATGGTTTAAGTAACACCTTGAAAATAGCTGGACATGATATCAATTTGTCATTGAAGTCTGCCCATTACTGTTCCGAAACCTTCTCATAAGATGGGATGTTGTTAGTCACCGGCATGTGGACATGCGAATGAAGTAACCATCCTTCAGTAATTCTTAATAAGTTCTGTACAATTTCCTCTATACATTTGGTTTACTTCGCATTGAGGTTGGGCAGGCCATTTCCTCTCACAATTTTCGTTACAGGGGATGGCTACACGAAGATTGATCTCGCTTGTGGTTTCGCTTAACAACAGGATGGAAGCAAATGTAAAACAAGAAAAACACTGAAGCAGCTTATTACTTGCCCAAGTTCTTAATTCGACTTTCTTTCTGTAACCACATTGACTGCCCAAATGTTGAACAAATTATCAGGCTATAACAAAGAGTGCAGACCATAGCATACTCATTGCAGTAAACTTGATTAGAGGACAAAGCATTGGCAGTGTGCCCCCAAATGATCAAATAACTACCAGAATATTTGCTTCTAGAATACATGTCTACCAGTACATAAAAAAGAACCAGCTAATAAACAAAATCAATACTTTTAGTAGTAGATTTGAATGCAGCACAATGAAGAACACCAGCATCATTTTCTTCCTTTGACTTTGTAACCAAAGGCAGCAGAGGACCAAATCTCATATCACGCGGGTTGATCCAATCAGTTAACAGGATGTCCCTCTCGTGAAGGCAATGAAAATGCCTGCAAAACAGACTCAGTGTATGCTGTCAGTGCCTATTCGTCATATCAAACGCAATTAGATTATGAGAATAACTGTAAAATGATACAAACAGATCCACAATTTGCCAATATGCATGTGCCTGAGATAGTCAAGATATGCAATAATCAAAAACCAAGAGTTTGATGGTCGAATATTCCCACTTCTGATACCGCTCTCACCAATCAAAGGAGAATATCAATTGGTGTGCGAAAAAGCGGCGGCATGGCGATGCTAGGGCTCGCTATGGATCGATTTTTTGGGGTGTCTGGCGGCAGAAGGCCGGGGACGCTCAGGCGAGGGGGAAGATCTGTTGCAGCGTAGCACCAAGAAGATCAGATCGGCTGAAGAGAGTCGGGGGGATGGATCGTCGACCAGGGGCTTGGATGATCTCAAGCGGCGGAGATCATTCAAGGAAGCTTGCTTTGGGCAAAGATTGCTGAGGCGGAGACGGTGGCATCTGGAGGATGATGTGGTAGTCTCTCGCGTGGGGGAATGTGATAGTGTTCTGTTGTCGGCAGAGTTCAAAGAGAGGCTTCATCGGACATGTCAGAAGGCGGTGATCGTAAAGCTCCTGGGTCGTAACATCACAATCTCGATGCTAGAAACCAAACTGTCGGCACTGTGGAAACCCAAAGGTGAGTTGGATTTCATCGAATTAGGAAAGAGATTTGTGATGATTAAGTTTAACTGTGATGAAGACCTAGGTTTTGCTCTTGAGGAAGGTCCATGGATGATTTTTTTGTCACTACTTGACAGTTCGAAGGTGGGTACCGGATTTTTCGCCGACCCTTACTGAGATTGGTTCGACATCGGTGTATGTTCAGTTTCCGTTCCTACCGGTGAAATACTATGACGAGAAGGTTCTGAGGGTCCTCGGGAACTGTGTGGTCAAGGCCAACAAGTTTGATTCGCACACTCGGCTAGTCATGAAGGCCCTCTTTGCTAGGGCTTGTGTCGAGATCGATTTGAGCAAGCATCTGAAGACTAAAGTTCAATTCGAAGATAGATGACAGACAGTCCAGTATGAAGGGCTTGATTTGTTTTAAATGCGGAAGAGTTGGACATAGAGATAATTGCCCATTCCAATCGCCTGAAGGGACTTGTTGGAGGGGGAGAGAAAGCCGGATCGTGCTGGGAAGGAACAAACTGTTGACTCTCTGATGGAGGAAGCGAAGAATTTCGAAGTTGTGGAACCAGTTTTTGGCCCATGGATGGTGGCTAACGACCGGAGGGGACGCCGGAATCAGATCAGATCTGAGGGGAACTCTACTGATAATGGCAGATCAGCACCGGGGTTGGGCTCAAGGTTCTCGGCGTTGGGTAAGCAAGTGGATAGTGGTAGGGAGGTAGACGATGGTTGTGGGAGCCCACATGTGGATGAGAGGGTAGAGTCTGAGGTAAGCCCACTAGATTAATGGTAATCGCAAAAGTAATAACTTGGGCCAAAATTCTCGAAGTGTGGTTTTGTTGGGTGACAGGAAAAATATGAAGTTTAAGCAGGTCCATGTGTTACGGTCTGGGGGGCGAGATATATCATGGGCAAAGAGGTAGTGGGCCGTCGGGAGCTCTCTTCTTCGCACTTGAAGATGTCCACTCCGAAATCACTAAATAAATATAACAAGCGTCGGCCACTGATTGATATTTCTAATTCTGTTGGGGGTTCGAAGGATATCAGCTTGTTTACGGGTAAGCGTTCTTCTAGGGCGGATGATCTCATGCCTCGTCCTCCTGATGATCGTTTAGTTCCGCCCTCAGAAGGAGGTAATAGCCGTTTTCTGTTGGAAGCTCCCCTGGTGGAAGGAGACATGATGGACTTCCCTCGATTGAAGGAGACCTTATTGTGGGTTCCCCTAATTGACAGTACCCTGGGGTGGGTTCCCTTGAAGATTTTTGTTGTCTACGGCTATGCTGTTTTGGAACTATAGAGGAGCAGCCAAGAAGTCTTTCATTAGAGAAGTGAAAGAGTTGCTTGGGAAGTATAAACCGACTATTCTGGCTATTGTGGAACCAAGGATCACTGGTTATGATGTGTTGAGTATCATTAGGAAGCTTAATTTTGGTTGCCACTTTGTCGTGGACCCTATCGGCTTTTCGGGTGGCACGGTTTGCTGGGATGATCAAGTACTTAGTTTTGAAGTTTCTTTCTCATCTCCACATGTCGTTCTTGGGGTGGTGAAGAGGCCTGGGGTTCATGATTTTCGACTAACAGTCATTTATGCAAATCCTTGTCGAACCATCAGATGGAGGTTGTATGACCAGATTGAAGAGCTTTGTTCTACCTCGGCGACCCATTGGGTGATTCTAGGTGATTTCAATGATTACAGGAACTCTTCTGAAAAGTGGGGGGTAATCCGCCTTCCTTTGTCAGGTGCAATCTGTTCCTCTCTTTCCTCTCCACGTGTGGTCTGATTGATCTTGGTTTCCATGGGTCTCCTTATACATGGTGCAATCAACGCCAGGGGATGGCGAGAGTTTGTGAGATGTTGGACAGGGTTGTGCCCAATGAAGAATGGTGTGCTCTATACCCAGATGCTCATCTTTGCCATCTGCCAAGGATTTTCTTCGACCACTGTCCCATTCTCCTTCATAATGAGGCTGTGGTTACACGTTCCTCTTCTCCAGTTGTTTAGATTTCAGGCCATGTGGATTAAGGAGGAAAGTTTTAGAGATGTTGTGAAGAATTGGTATGATGTAGATGGGGATTATGTGTGCAAGGCCAAGTGTTTTGTTGATAAGGCTAAGGTCTAGAACAGAGATTTTTTTTGGGAATTTGTTCAGAAACAAAAGGTGGCTAAGAGGGAGGATTGAGGGTGTCCAACGGGAGCCGTGTGTTCGTGACTCGCACCAACTCAGATTATTGGAGCAAGATCTGATACGTAAGTATGATTGTAAACTTGAGCATGAAGAAACTTTTTGGTTCCAAAAGCTAGGTGTCAATGGCTGACTCACGATGATCGTAATACCCGCTTCTTCCACCTAACTACATTATGAAAACAGCGTCGGCTAAAAATTAAACTCTTGAAGGATGAAGTTGTAAATTGGATTTCTGATTACTCTTCTCTTCAAAAACTTTGCTCCAGTTTCTTCAGGAAGCTTTTCTCGGAGGGTACGTCAAGAGGAATCAGGCTCCCTTACATTCTCTGCCCTTCTATTAATTTGGAGGATAGGAGACTTATGGATGCGGAGGTGAATGAAGAAGTAAAGTCCGCTCTTTTTCATATGAAGCCGTGGAAAGCTCCAAGGGTTGATGGATTGCATGCGAGTTTTTTCCAAGAGTACTGGCCTCTAGTGAAGTCCTCCCTTGTCTCTTTAGTCCGTAATGCTTTGCTTAGTGGGAAGTTTGATTGTGGTATTAATAGAACTCTCATTGTTCTCATCCCCAAAGTGCAACACCTTGAACTGATTCAACAATTCCGACCGATTAGTCTGGTTCCAGTGGCTTACAAGCTTATCACTAAAGTTCTTGTCGGTAGACTCAGTAGTCGTTTGCATGAGCTTGTTAGCCCATGTCAGTCCAGCTTATACCGGACAGACAAGCAGCGGACAACATTATTATTGCACAAGAGCTCATTCATTCTATTAGAAGGTCGAAGAGTAAAGAAGTGTTGCTGGCAGTCAAGATTGACCTTGAAAAGGCGTACGACAAAGTGACGTGGGAAATTCTGGAAGAGACTCTTTCTCTGTTCGGTTTTCAGACAAGTGGACAAAACTCGTTATGTTTTGCATGACCACACCTCTTTTTGCTGTTATGTGGAATGGGTGGCCCACAAATTGGTTTAAACCACAGAGAGGCCTAAGACAAGGGATCCCTTCAGCCCGTATTTGTTTGTGTTGTGCATGGAGAGGTTGGGACTACTTATCCAGGATTCTATTTCTAAAAAGAAGTGGAAACCTCTTACTTTCCATAATGGAGGACCATAATTTTCTTGTCTCCTTTTTGCAGATGACTTATTACTATGTTGTAAGGCTATTGTTAATCAAGCTTCTGAAATGAAAAGCATTCTTGACCTCTTTTGTATGGCGTCGGGGGCAAGGATTAGTCTGGAGAAGTCCAAATGCTATATTTCTCCCGTGGCTAAGAGGTGACATATGTCCGCTATTGGAAGCACACTAGGTATTTCTCCTATGGCGGATTTAGGGAGGTATTTAGGTGTTCCTCTAGTACATAGCAGGGTGACAAAGCTTACCTACAGGGGCATTGTTAAGAAAGTATGCTCGAAGCTTGCTGGTTGGAAGGCTAAAATGTTGAATCTTGCAGGAAGGGAGACGCTGATCCAATCAGCGACTTCTATGATTTCCACGTACACTATGTTGACG
Organism: Scilla litardierei; assembly: GCA_030789695.1. Lineage (NCBI taxonomy): Eukaryota > Viridiplantae > Streptophyta > Magnoliopsida > Asparagales > Asparagaceae > Scilla > Scilla litardierei. Next base: position 44,164,999 of record CM061134.1, read on the forward strand.
TCTAGGCTGCACGAACACACTACGAAAGAGATTGATAAAGCTAATAAAGCTTTTGTGTGGAGGAACGCCTAAAGTGAAGAAAATGCATCTAGTTAAATGGGATGAGGTGTGTAAACCTAAGAAGATGGGTGGTTTAGGCTTGCGGTCAATGAAGGATCATAATAATGTTCTACTTCAGAGGCTTGCTTTGAGATTTCTGAGGAAACCTAATAGTATATAGGTGAGGACTGCTGCCAAATATCATATTTGAGAGAACGTGGTCTCTATGGCTAAGAGTTTAAGCAAGTTCCCTCCAAACTGGTCTTCTACTTTTAAATCTCTGATGTTTGGGATGAGAAGTCTTGTTAGAGGCATATCTTTAAAGATCGGATCAGGTAAGTCCACTTTGTTTTGGAAGGATTTTGGGATAGGGGAGCCTCTCATCTCTGTGTGCTCTCAGCCGTTGGACATGGTAAACGTTAATGCCAGAGTCGGTGACTTCATCACCCCCTTTGGTAAATGGGATATTGACAAACTGCTTATGTGGCTTTCGGATTCAGTTGCTCTGAAAGTCTTGGCTTGCCCATTGCCCAGATTCTGCTTACAAGAAGATCTAGACTGAAAGTTATCCAGCAATGGCAGGTTTACCACTAAGTCTGCCTATCAAGCTCTGTTAGAGGAAGAAGGTCTAGGAGGAAGAAGGGCTAGCTGAAGATGAAGACATGATATGGATATGGAGACTCCATGTTCCTGCAAGATGGTGGGCATTCATGTGGGTGGTTTATAGGGGGAGAATCATGACTAGACAATTGAGATATAGTAGAGGGGTATCTGAGTCAGTTGTCTGTGGGATCGCTGATGAGAATCGCATACACGCTTTTAGGGATTGTCATAGAGCAAAGGGGGTCTGGTGTTTGCTCATACCCAACGGAGAGCAGGAGGAATTTTTTAGCATGTCGACTAAATCTTGGCTTGATTGTGGTTTGAAATCTAGTAGTAAAGCTTGTGCAAGCAGGAAAATTTTGTTTGCTACAGCTGTATAGAGCATATGGGTACAGAGATGCAAGGGAATCTTTCAAGCAGATATGGATCAGATTGATGATATGGGCTTGAGCCGAAGCATTGAGTGGAGAGCCTATAAAATTACTAGGACCTTTTGCCCGAAACCTAAAGCCACAGTTTCGACCTTGCTGGTGCACTGGTGTTCTCCCTTGGAGGGTTGGATAAAACTTGACATTGACGGAGCCTCGAAGGGAAATCCATGGGATGCGGGTGCTGGTGGAATCTTTAGAAACCATGTGGGAGAATGGCAGAGGGGGTTCTCGGCGTTTTTGGGAGAAACTACCAATCTTGCTGTTGAGCTCTTTGCGGTAAGGATTGGGCTAGAGATGGCTTGGGATGTGGGCTACAGGAAAGTTGTAGTGCCCCAGATTCGTTGTGCGCCATTTCTTTGATTCAGGATAAAGATTTGTCGCCTCACCCTCTTTCTATCCTCATCGAAGATATCTGTTTGCTTCTGAGAAGAGACTGGAAAGTGAAACTGGGGCATTCTCTACGGGAAGGGAATCATTGTGCAGATCGTCTTGCGAATTTCGGCGTCAATTTGGAGACTGATATATTGACATATACGGCTCCCCCAAGGATTATTTTTGAGTTCCTTGCAGCGGATGCGACTGGTGTGGGTTTTGTGAGAGGCCTCAAAGTGAGTTGATTTGGGGTCCCTCTTATTTTCCAAGGCACCCAAAAAAACCAAGAGTTCAGCCATATGGTTTTCCCACAGAAACATGAATCAATATCATCATCATCATATCCTCCATCTCAAAAATTTGGAGTCGGCTTCTTGGACCCAATAGAAAAAGAGAAAATAACAAAAATTAATCATTGAACATATTGCATATCGGTTGCAAATTTTCAACTTTTTACCATGTCATGAAAACATGTTCTGAGCATCAGATCATAAGAAATGATTGGATAGCATCCAGTACAATCATTTGATCGTAAGTCCATTTTAAAATTATCAGGTGTGGAAATGAGAAATGACAATGAATATTTATTGGATGCGAATGAGATAATAACCTTTTAAATGTTATTCAACTATTCATCAGGTCTGGTTTGAATTCAATACATTTATATCTATATCCAGAAGCCTGGTCTGGTTTATAGGTGAATTGCCGGCATATAATGAATCCTCTCATATGACGTATGGCACACATTTTTCTCACATTATGATCATAACGACCTGAACTCCTCTTACATGGAATATTGGTGCACAACTGCACAACATACTAGACATATAAGGAAGTGGTTGAGTGTTGCAGAATTGCAATACTATTTGTTACAGCCTCAATATGATTTAAATGAACATTATGTACTTCTAATCTTCTATTTTGTGCATAAGATTCGGATGTACATAATAATTACATCAAAAGCATAATAAGTACAGAAAAGAGAACACTGAGTTTGGGACTGAACGCAGACATGACTTGGTTATCGGGTATGGACAGGAAACATACACTACTTATAAGCAATGAGCACACCCACTTCAAAATGGGACCTGTGTTTGTGTTGGACACATGTTGGTCGGTGATACTTGCACAACACTTCCCCGACACTTATGGAACACTCTGAAGCGATGTTCAATTATAAAAATACATAAAGTTGCATGCCCAACCTACACCATCTTTATTAAAAATCCACATATCATCTGTCCGACACCTTAAAGCCACAAATCTCTTGAAACTATTCGTGTGTTTTATTCGTGTGTTTTTTTTTGTGGGGGAAGGAAGATCTCCTCTTAACTAACCTGAACTAGATTGGGTATCAACTAGATATTATTAGATCTTTTTTACATGATTAGAAGATATGGATCTTTATCATTGAAATTTCATATAATTTTTTATTTTTATTTTTGATAGAAAACATCCTAATCACTATTGAGTTTTGATGCATACATAGATAATTATCCAAATGCATACCGATGCCATTATATCTCCATCCATCTTCTCGTGTGTTGTGGTCCCCATGTGTCCCCATGTTTGTGTTGTCCCCATGTGTCCACATTATACCAATGTCATTATGAATCCAAGGCTTATAAGCTATATGATGGTGTCCCCATGTTTTTGTTGCGGTGCATTTGTGTCATGTGTCTGTGTCTATGTACATGCTTCATATAGCTTATAAGCCTCGGATTCATAATCATGCCAATCATCATTTTGATAAGTTTGGTTTCAATTTGACATGGATTTGATTGGATATATAATACATAGATTATTAATTCAATATATTTTTTTATTTTCATGTAGTTTGCCCCACAATGGGTCATTGGAATTTTATTTAAATATTTATGTATTTATGTCAAGCAATGGAACTTTGTCCGACCCTCTAATTCTACTAGGAGAAGAGCATGTGGTTCTTTGGATTTTTGGGATATTTAGGTTTTAGACTATGAACATCTAAATAGAAGGTGGAGGTGGAGATCTTAAAAAGCAAAGGACGGAGCATGGATATATTTATTTATTAACTACTCATATGGATGTTGATGCCCATTATTCTCTTATTTTATGTAGCTTCCTTATACTACCAAGGCGTTGCCCTTTTGGATGGTAGGCCATATTACATACAATATAAACCCCAATTTGATAAAAGCTCGAAAATTATAAGTTGTCTGCGGCAGGAGTTAATGAAGATTGCTTGAGCTTGGAAATGTAAATGTCTCTTTATGCCAACTTTGAAATTAGATGATTAAGTTTTTGTTTTATAAAATAAATATTTACAATAACACACGGTGTTACATCATGAACACCAGTAATAAAGAAATAAAAGAAACAAAAGAATTGCGGAAACAAAAAAAAAAGAAAGAGGAAAAGGGGTAGCAGGGTAACCTTTGATTTGAGGAAAGGCATAGAAGTATAATCTATGATATAAATGGCAGATAGAGAGCAGCAGCGGGGAAAGAAGATCAACTGCCATCGAAGATCCACAAAAACCAGCATCGGGAGGAGGAAGGAGATAGAGAGAGCATCGAGCTGATGATAGCAGATGATATAGCCCCGTCCCTCTGCATCGGCATCGGCATAAGGGATTCGACACAGAAGCTCGCCGTCCTGAGGAGGGGAGATCTAATCCAACCAATTCAATTCAATTCAATTGTTTTGTAATTAACACTAATCAATCAATCTGCTTCAACGACTACATAATGAATAAAGTAGGAATTGGAGGGGGGGGAGGGGGGCGGGAGGGGGTAAGATAGAAACCTGAGCATCAGGATTCGATGGAGAGCGGTAGCATTACAAGTAGTGTTAGCGGATGCAAATTTGGCAGTGAGGTTGATGTGGATCTTGATATTGGAGGAGGAGGATGATGATGATCTCATCATCTGTGATGCCGTGGTGGAGGCATAACCGAGGGACGGCGATCGTGAACATATCAACTTGGCGGCGGCGGCCATTTCTCCCTCTCCTCTCGCTTGCTCGCTCTCTCTCTCTCTCTCCAGCTGCCTGTATGAAGGCAAAACCCTAAGCTTGCTTTGGTGCTCTCTGTCTCTGGTACTAGTGGGAGTACTGGATCGGACTACTAAGGCCCGTTTAAACTAACTCGCTCCATTTAGGGCACCTGTAGCTCAGTTGATAGTAATTAATCTAATTGTGTATTACGTCAGTAATAACTAAAACATAATAAGCGCCTGTAGCTCAGTGGATAGAGCGTCTGTTTCCTAAGCAGAAAGTCGAAGGTTCGACCCCTTCCTGGCGCGTTACATGTTTCTAGAAGTATTTTTGTGTGTGGACTTTGATATTGTAATTTTTTTAGAAGAAGTTTTTTTGTTTGGTTTTAATTAAGTTATTGTTATAAACGGGCTTTGGAGGCCCAAGCTGTTAGTGGGTATCCACCCATTATGTAACCATATTACTATAAATACATGGCTACGGGGTTCCGTAGCCGCCATGGTTTACAACACGTTATCAGCACGCTCGAGGCTGAGCCGAACTCATGCCGACGGACGAACGCGACGCGAACGGGCTTCCTTCACCGAACGTCGCTAGATCCGACGGGTAGGATCTAGAGGTAATTCTTTTCCCTAGATCTAAATTCGTATGCGCATATGTCTAGGTCCAAAATTCTTGGATCGATTGTTTAATGAAAATCAGCGTTTTTATTGATTAAAAATCAACTTTATCAGCACGCTCGAGGCTGAGCCGAACTCATGCCGACGGACGAACGCGACGCGAACGGGCTTCCTTCACCGAACGTCGCTAGATCCGACGGGTAGGATCTAGAGGTAATTCTTTTCCCTAGATCTAAATTCGTATGCGCATATGTCTAGGTCCAAAATTCTTGGATCGATTGTTTAATGAAAATCAGCGTTTTTATTGATTAAAAATCAACTTTATCAGCACGCTCGAGGCTGAGCCGAACCCATGCCGACGGACGAACGCGACGCGAACGGGCTTCCTTCACCGAACGTCGCTAGATCCGACGGGTAGGATCTAGAGGTAATTCTTTTCCCTAGATCTAAATTCGTATGCGCATATGTCTAGGTCCAAAATTCTTGGATCGATTGTTTAATGAAAATCAGCGTTTTTATTGATTAAAAATCAACTTTTTACAATAAAAATGCTTTTTTGGAGATTAAAAATGGATTTTTATCCCCAAAAACCATCAAACCCTAAGTGATCTTCTCGCCGGAACGCGAATCCCCCCAAAACTCGCGCCAAAACCCCCCGCCCGCCGCCCGAAGTGGCAGGCGCCCCACCCTGCCGTTGCTAACGGCGGGAGCCCCCGCCGCCGCAGCGGCGGGAGCCACCCCCGCCGCCGGCAGCGGCGGGCCCCCACCCCCCCGGCGGCCGCTCGTATCGGGCCCCCCCCCCCCCCCCCCCCCCGGTGCGCGCTAATGTCCGGAAACCATAGCCGCCTGAAGCGGCAATCCGCGCGACCAAAAACCTTAATTAGGGTTTCACCCCGAAAATTCACTATTTTCAAATTATTTTTCAGATTTAAATTACGATTTCTTTTTTCGTTAAAATCTGGACAAATTACATGCTTCTTATACATCAAACTTTATTCGGATTATCTGATTATTACACGTTTAATAATTGGGAAGATCCTGCGACCGCTCTACCGTTAGTTATCTAACCTAACGGTGTATGACGTTGCCCAGTGGTCCAATAATTATTAAACGAAAAATTTTCATTTCCAATATAAAATTTCTATGATGATTAAATGCATGTGTAGAAATTTATATGCCTGCCGCATATTTAATGATTCTGTTATGTACATTTTTATTTAGCATGCAAAAATCACTATAACATAGTTTAATGCATGTAGCAAAACTCTATGTCTGCGATGAGATTATTTAAATGCCTGCAACAAATAAATAGCATGTGTATACATCATACTTGTTTTAATTTAGGTTAATTGAGCACAGCTTTTTAGTTTACTAGATTTACATTATATGTATGATGTGCTCATGATATGACAACATTTTATGTCAACAAACCAATAATGATTTCAAAAAGTTTAACACCATATCCTAGTTGACAAAATGAACCTGGAGTTCAAAACCAAAATGAACCTGAAGTTCAAAATCAAATCAAAAGTCAACACCCTTTCACACTAATAAAAATTAACAAGTACGATGGATTATACGAAAAACATTTATGCGTTTTCTTTTAGAAATACTCGTTTCGCGGTAAATAGATCTCTCAAATCTACGGTTTGTATAAACCAATATTGACACCAGCAGTTGTCATAACACCACCAAACTCTTTTGAGTAATCTCACTTTACAAGGTATGATTCTTGAATCTAACCTTATTTTTTAAGCGAACGCCCGAAGTCGTGGCTTAATAGATAAGTGATAAATTATAAAATTCGTACCCACGTAATTGTTTCCACTAGAGTATGATTCTATATCCACACAATACTTGAATGGCTCAATAAAAATGGCTTGAAGACCATACTTGAGTTTCCAAATAGACTTTTAAAAGTCTCTCATAAACTGAAAAAGTGGAAATATAGAAACTAACTCATTTCCCTTGTATATGTCTACTTCGTAAGACCAATATTCATTCTTTCTTATAAACGACAATAAGGAAGACTAAAAACAGGGGAAGTCTTGAATAAAAATGAGAAAGGGAAGATATGATGTACCTCGATATAGAGTATATAATGGCAACCCAATATCAGACCAGAAGTTCTGACAAGACCCATAATGCTCTTTGCAACATGAATGGGCATTAACATATGCCATATAAAAATATATACATATCTAGTCTAAACGACGAAAGTCAAATTGACTGTATGTATATTTCGCTACTCCCTGAGGACAAATAAATTTTGAAAAAAAATTTGATCTGTTGTCATAATATGAGTCTAAAATGAGCACAATTGTGGACGTATATTTTATAGAAACCACATCATACTATGAAACTTGTTGCTCTAACATAATTATTAGTAGTATTCTCTTGCAGTATATATGTGCTTTTTACGCATTTTATTTTACTGTAAATGATGATGGATCATGTCAAAAACAGAGTTAGGATCGATAAATGAAGTTGAGACTTACGCTTGCGTATGCGGCACGGTAGTCACAGAACTTCGCCTTCGGATTCGCCACGACGGATCGAGTCTTCTCACGAACGGAGTAAGGCTACTAAATCCACAATCTAAATCTCTACTTTTAGATTAAGAACTTGGATAAAGAGAGAGGAAGGATTTCGGCAGAGCTTCGCTAGAATGAAATGCAAGGCAAGAATACCATGCAAAAGTGTAAGGAAAAAGGCTAAGCCTTGGGTCTTATTTATAGCCCCCAAGGTAGTTATTTTAGGAGTAATTGTTTCTTTGGAACAATTTAACTAAAGTGTACCATCATACATGGCACATTATAAGCTTAAGTTGTACCATATGCATGGTACAACATAAGCTTAAGATATTACCCCTTTATTAGCCATATGTCGCATGCACTTATGCACATATAATGCGACTTTCCCATTAATCTAGAGATCCTCTCCGCAAGGGAACAGATTCCCTTTGCACACGACTTCGTGTACGCGACGTTCGAGGTCCGTATTCCCTCGTACATCCCATACAAGGGTGTACAAACGTCATCCATATCCAACATCTCCCACTCACACTTGAAGGGATTTGTAAGAGAACGTCTTTCTCTTAGTTCTTTCATTTATCATACCGAGAAATAGACCGTGCGACCGTCATGCGCGTAGAGTCTGTTGTTGTGCACTTGTTAGAGATACACAACGACCTCGAAGGTGCAAAGTTGAGTAGTTCAACGCATGCTTAACCCTAGATTATTTCTTCACATTTCTTATACTTTTATTCAACAATTGAGACCCATCTGGATCACAATTGGCTGGCCAGCTTTGAATCATTAAAGTCCAAATGCGAATATGAAATCAATCTTCCTCTTCTTGCGAACCTTCTGATCTTGACTTGATTCGCTTTTCTAACGTGCCCCGCCGAGCCGAATTATCATAGCCCATTAGCAACACGCTAAGATAGCGATCATCTCGTCAAATCTAAAGGAACCAATTGGAGTCCTTGAGCGTAAGAGTTAAGACACATATGGCCTTTGAGTCTCACATAATAGCAAACACTATTGCTACTAACTCAGTGGTCGAAATGCATACGTGGTATGAACACGTATTACAACATCACTCCTTTCCCAGGGAGAGTATGTCTTAATGATGTTGTACGGATGAAAGATCAGACACCACAGTGCCTATCTTTTGAGTCCCCTTACTACCCATGAAATATTCTCGGACTCTCATCCTGCATAAGACAGATAGGATTTAAAAAATCCTATGAGATCTCTTTTAAATATCCTTGTGATACAGATCTCAGATCTTTTGTAAGCATCCATATGATGCAGATCTTTCATTCGACTATCTTGTTTAAGTCACGACTCTAAAGCATTTGTCTAATGATTTTGACTTTAAACTAGTCTCATCTCTTTCTTATCCATCTGATAAGATAAGACGGTTGCTCATGTGAGAGAGCCAACCTTAATATGTCCGACATACACACAATAAAATAGCTGAGACTTAAACACAAATGTATAAAATCATTTGTAAGAAACTTGTATGCAATATATAAAAGAACTTCTTCCTTTTATTAAACTTTGATCTTCTATAGACATGGGAAATATTACATGATACAGCTCAGCACCTACGCATTCCCATAGATGATAAGTGTTTGAAGAACACATCTCTGGGGATCGCCTTAGTAAGGGGATCCGCTATCATCTTATGCGTGGATATGTATCCTATGTCTACTTCCTTCCGTTTGTCATAGTCCTTCGCAAACTTGAATCGAATATCAATGTGTTTGGTCTTACAATGAAATTTAGGATCTTTGACATATGCAATCGAAGCTTGACTATCATTGTATATAGGAACAGTGCTCGAGTCAGTGGCATCCGTCAGCCTGTCTAAGAATTTCCTAAGCCAAACAGCTTCTTGGACCGCCATGCTGAATGCTACAAATTCAGCTTCCATGGTTGATAGGGCGATACAGGTTTGCTTCTTGCTGCTCCAGGATATTGCACCATTCCCGAGCAAGAAAACAAAGCCTGAGGTAGATCTTCGCTCGTCGAGATCACCTGCCCAATCAGCATCGGTATAGCCTTCGAGTCTCAAGGTATTGCCTTGATAGCACAACGCATAGTCCGCAGTCCCTTTGAGGTACCTTAATATCCTCTTCACCGCTTTCCAGTGTGCCTGTCCTGGGTTGGATTGGTAACGGCTTACCATACCAACAGCATAGCAAATGTCCGGTCTGGTACACATCATGGCGTACATCAGACTCCCGACAGCACTGGAGTATGGAACCTTTTCCATAGCTTTCTTTTCTTTTGGATCTTTGGGACACATTTCCAAACATAGACCCTCGCCTTTGCTTATTGGAGTATCAATTGGCTTGCAGTCCTGCATATTAAACCGTTCTAAAACTTTCTTTATATATGTCTCTTGAGAGAGAGAAAGAAGTTTCTTGGAACGATTCCTTGAGATCTTAACCCCAAGGATATATGCAGCTTCACCCATGTCTTTCATTTCAAAGACGGATGAAAGCCAAGCTTTGATATCCATGATAAGACGCTTATCATTTCCGGCTATAAGTATGTCATCTACATAAAGAGACATAATTACATACTTGTTCTTAATCCTCTTAATGTATACTCAGTTGTCTTCGTCGAGCATGGAGAAACCATACGACAAAACGACTTCTTGAAAGCGCATATACCACTGCCTTGAGGATTGTTTAAGACCATATATGGATTTACGAAGTTTACAAACCTTATGTTTATTTTCTTCTTGTACGAACCCGTTTGGTTGTTCCAAGTAGATCTCCTCATCTAGTTCTCTGTTAAGAAAAGCAGTCTTTACATCCATCTGATGTAACTCGAGGTCCAAACAAGCCACCATTGCCAGAATTAAGCGAATGGAGGTAAAACGCACGACAAGAGAGAAAGTCTCTTCGTAGTCTATTCCTTCCTGTTGCGTGAAACCTTTCGCAACAAGGCGAGCTTTATATTTCTCGATGGAGCCATCAGCCTTATGCTTGATTTTGAGAACTCACTTGTTCCCAATGGCTCTACGTCCCTTAGGTAAATCAACCAAGTCCTAGACTTGGTTTGTTTTCATGGATTGAAGTTCTTCTTCCATCGCTGCTATCCATTTATCTTTAGCAGGGCATGTGACGGCATGTTTGAAATTTACAGGTTCGTCATCATCTTGTAGTAATGTCATGAATGTTTGAGGAAATTCATCCTCAAATCTCAGAGGTGTTAGCCTCGTTTGATTACTACGTCTTGCTTGAGTTTGATCACTCCCACTTGGAATGACATCACTCCCACTTGGAATAACATCACTCCCACTCGGAATAGGATTGGTATCGTTCGTATCATCCATAGGTGAAGTATGATGGTCATTTTCCTCTTCACCAAGAATTCTCCCACTCGAACGTTCCGATCCTTCTTGATCCCAAGTCTCAAACAAGGATAAGTCTTGACTTATCTCACCCTGTCTTGGAAACTCATTTTCCAAGAAGACAACATTCCTCGATTCGAATTCTAGTAGACCCCCATTGTCCTCTTGACCGACGAAAACATATCCTTTGGAGTTTTCAGCATATCGGATGAAGATACACTTCCTCCCACGTGGCCCAAGTTTGCCATATTTGTGAGAGGATAAATGTGCGTAAGAGGCACAACCCCAAGGTTTTAGAATGCTTAAGTCTGGAGTTCTATTGTTCCACAACTCATAAGGAGTAGAACTTACCGACTTCGAGGGTACACGGTTTAAGATGAATGCTGCCGTCAATAATGCATCGCCCCAAAAGGTGATGGGCAAATTTGCCTGAGACATCATTGATCGGACCATTTCCATCAATGTCATATTTCTTCTTTCCGCAACACCGTTTTGTTGCGGAGTATAAGGCATAGATATTTGATAAACTATGTCTTTTTCATCACAGAGTTCCTTAAAACTCGTTGATTGATATTCTCCACCCCGATCGGTTCGCAAGACCTTTATCTTGCGATCTAGTTGATTTTCCACTAAACTCATATAGTTTTTGAAGCAAGATAAAGCTTCATGTTTGTGGGAAATCAAATAAATGTGACCGAAACGGGTGAAGTCATCAATGAAGGTGATGAAATAGGACTTTCCGCGTCTTGTCTTAACATTCATTCGACCGCAAATGTCCGAATGGATAAGCTGTAATGGAACTTCGGCCCTTGTGCTAGTTCCAAACGGCTTGCGACAAGCTTTCCCTACAAGACAATGTTCGCAAGTTGACATTTCAACTTTTGAAACATTAGATAGCAAGCCACTTTTGGCAAGTCTATCCATTCTAGTTGGTCCAATGTGACCAAGTCTTGCATGCCAACAAATGATCTCAGATTCAGAATTAGAAGCATTTGTCAAATGGAAACTTTCATAAATAGAAGAAGAATCATCATACATAGTGTTTAAAACAATCAATCCATTACAAACATTACCCGACCCAACTAAAGAACTATTACAAACAAGGTCAACATTTTGTTCATAGAACCTCCATTCATAACCTAAAGACATTAATATGACCACGGATACGATATTCCTTCGAATATCTGGAGCAAAGAGGACGTCGTGCAATAATAGAGTCCGGCCGTTGTCGAGAACTAGCTTGCATGTTCCGACGCCCTTGACTTCAACACGAGTGTTGTTGCCGACGTATATCCACTTTGTTCCTTGAGTTATCCGTCGATACTCTACGAAGAACCTTCTGTCCTTCGCAACGTGGTCTATAGCCCCTGAATCAATCAACCAAAAATAGTTAGATTCAGCAAGAAACATGGAACTAGAAACACATATGTAACTAGCCCTACAAGTTACCTTATCACTTCCATCCGTACACGTACGGGCGAAGTGACCGTACTTGTTGCACTTAAAGCACTTGATCTTCTTCAAGTTTTTCTTCTTTGAGTGCACATTCTTTTGCCACTTTTTGTTCTTAGTCTTCTTTGAGGTTTCCGGTTCTTGCTTTCGTTCGTTCATAAACCTTAAGCGTTTATCCTTCTGCTTCTTTCCTCCATGTGAGGAACTAGCGGCCATGTGCACTTCGGCACTAGGTTTTACGGCTTGAATCCGCTCTTCCTCGAGTTCGAGGTGTTTGGATACATCGCTTAAAGTTTTAATGCACTCATTATGTGTAACGACTGGTTTTCATGTATCTGGATTTATTATATTATAATATATGTTTTGGTGGATTTTCTCTTCATGTGTGGTTTTCGTCTCCGTAACTTTCATTTCCGATCGATTCGTCGTGTTTTCTCGTTTCTTCCTTAGGATCGTCGATTTCGAAGTATGTCATTCATGACGGACTTCATAACGGTCGTATCTTACTATTAGATCAAGCCTAGGAGTCTTAGGAATCGATCCCGGGGCCCCGCGCTTCGTATCGGAACTTTTGGTGCTTATTAGCCGGTATAAGAAGGGGCACCGACCGACGAGATGACGATCCAGTCGGTCGGCAATCCTTCTTGAACCGACTAGTTGGCTTTCTAAATTTCTCAAGAGTTACTGTTTATCGTTAGTCGGTCTAAGAACGTTGGTTGACCGACTAGGTTGCAAACTAGTCGGTCAGAAATGCTTCTTTAACCGACTAACTCTTCATCTAAATTTTAGTAACAATACTGTTCAATCTTAGTCGGTCTAAGAACGTTCATCGACCGACTAGATGTAAAACTAGTCTGTCAGTATTTGTTCATCGACCGACTAATTCTAAATCCTATTTTCGTTCAGAAGTTACTGTTTGCACTTAGTCGGTCTACGTTGGTCGACCGACCGACTAGTTGCCAAACTAGTCGATCAGTGGTTGCTCTTTGACCGACTAATCTGTGTTAAAACCCTAATTTCTGGGCAGCCGCCAGCCCAACCTATTTATACCCCTCCCAAACATTTTCTTCTTCCTCCACTCGACCTAAAACCCTAAAATCTCCCCCATTGAGCCCCCTTCCACCTCAAACCCTTATTCCTCCATTCCAAGCCCAAGATCCATCATCTAAACCCTCCATCAACTCATTCTACCTCTCATCTTCCCCAAAAATCTCATCCAATCCCCAAAATCCCCCAAAACCCTAGTTTCCCCAAACTTCTCCATTGGTTTCCAGATCTGGTCCCTAGGTTCTCCGGAGTGTTTCTTCCGTTTCCTCACGGTGAGAAATCGATCTCTTGATGTTTTCGTAACTTATTTGTATTTTTATGTAACCCTAATGAATGAATGTTGTTTTGATTATTGTCTCCCCATAACAGCGATTTCCCCGTAGAATAGCATCCGCGAGACGAACCTTCGTGATCGTCATCCCCGGTGCTAGGCAAGTGAAACTTGCCACTTAGGGTTTAGGCCATGTTTTAGGCCATTTGCTTGTTGTAGGCGTAAAAGAGGCTAGGCGACGAAATGATACTCGCCTAGGCGCAAATTGGGGAACTAGCTTGACAACGAAGCTAGTTCCAACATATATCATGTTGCACAATTGCCATGTCATGTTTAAATTCCATTAACGGTACGCAAATTAATTGTCATGTCATTGCATTCTTTAAGTGATCTCGTGATTGCGTAGCATCGCTACAATACTTGTGTTTCCTGGCTCGTGACCAGAAGCGAGCATAATGAGTTGCTAATCCCAACGCTCGATATTGAATTGTGAACTAAGAAACAAGCTCCCGTGCGGGGCAACCCTGGCTCACTTGCTGGGCTCATGTGCAGGGACCCTGGCTTGTTTAGTGTGGGATGGGGTAAGAGTTAAGCGGTCATTCAACTGGGGGTCTGCCTGATCAGCAACTGCAGTTGTAAGGCGTAAACTCTGGGGTGGGTAGTGTTTAGAGCCGATCAGTGTGAATGTTGTACCATTCAGCTGAAGGGCGTAAACATCTACAAAACAACGTGAAACGTGAATAGTGAATTGATTGAGATTGTTAGTAGCTTGGCTACTCTTGTCTTGTCCCGATACTTGTTCTCTTGCACTTACTGTTCACCATGTCTTAATTGTGCACTCATGTTATAACTGCCATGTCATGCATACTAAAACTGCTAGGTTGCTAGTTGGCTTACTTTCAGTTTCCTTGCCCAAGTCTCTTAGACTTGCTGACATGTGCCCCTTTACTCTTTTGGGTGACACATGTTAGATCCTGAGCCTGAGTACCCTGTTGAGGACGAGGTGTTTGCTGACGCCGAGCCCGAGCTTGTGTTTGACGGGGAGTACGTGGACACTGGGGACCAGTCCTAGTGTCTTCGTTGTGTTTTCCTTTTGTTTAGACTGCTGTTTTGTTGTCGGTGCGTAGCACCTATACCTTGTGATATTGTTTCTTTTGTTGGCCTTGTTCTGGGCCTTTAGACTCTTTCTTTTAGCCTGGTGGCTTTTCTGGATGTTGAACTTATTTTCATGTTGGACAATTTATGATATATGAGAATTTTATTTTTGTCTCTCCTTTTATTATTATTGTTGCTCCGTTGTGGTTACAGGGACCTGCTTATGTTTTATTGACGCTTATCGGGTTTGGGGGCTTCACAGCTCCACTCTCGTGCGGACCTTTTCACGTCTCGCCTCCATTTTAGGGAAGCGGGTCGTGACAGGTTTTGTTGGTGGCCCATGCAGGTCCTTCTGTAACTGCGATTATCGGAATAGCGATAATAATATTAGAATGTCCAATAAACTAAGTTCGACGTCCGATGTCACAAGCTATGAGTCTAATCTGCTTCGTTTTCTGTGTCACTAGATGGCATGAAGACGATTCACCCGTGGTGGGGGCAGTGGTGCGCTCCATCATGATAAGGAGCCCGAGCGGGAACCCACCAACGGTGAGATGATACGGATGATGCTCCAGATGATGCAAGTGCAGCAGGGCGTGCTCCTGCAAGTCCAGAATGCTCCACTTGCTCGAGCTGCCCGGGATCTTCCGGATGCCCCTCGCTCTGAGCCAGGAGCGAAGCAATTTCGGGAGCTGAGTCCCGCATATTTTGATGGGTCTGAGGGTCCTCTGGCTACTGATGAGTGGATTCGGAACATCGAGGACAATCTGAAGATGGCCAAGATCACCCCGGCTGGATGGGTCGATTTGGCGAAGAGGCAACTCAAGGATAATGCTCGGAATTGGTGGGATGCAGAAGAAAAGATGTTGGTGGAGCCGATATCTTGGACTGCCTTTAAGTCCAGGTTTGATGAGGAATTCTTTCCGAAGGCTGCGAAGAAGGAGATGCTGCAGCGCTTCATTGATCTGAAGTAAGGGAGCTTGACGGTGGACATGTACCACCAAGAGTTCACTAGGCTGAGTCGGTTCGCACCGAAGATGGTGCAGGATGCTGATGAGAGGGCTCAGAGATTCCTGCAGGGACTTGCTTTGGAGCTCCAGAGTTTTGTTGCTTCCTCCGATCTGGACTCTTATCAGAAGGTTCTGGTCGCTGCGAGGAGACAGGAGCTGAACCTGAGTCAGAGGAGGGGGTCTGTTGTTGGTGCTGGGAAGAGGCCTATGGAGCAGGCCAGAGCGGTGGTTAGGCCTGGTTTCAAGCCTAATCAGGCAGCTCAGTTTAAGAGGCCAGGAGGGCCTATTCTGAAGACTTTCCATTTCTGCGGCAAGCCTGGCCACATCAAGGATCAGTGTCGGAAGTTTTTGGGCCAGTGTCTGGTTTGTGGTGATGCTTCCCATGTCGCGAGGGATTGTCGGCATGCGGGTCCGCTGCGGAGGGCACCTGTTGCAGCACAGCCGTTGCAGCAGCGAGCATCTGTTCCTGCTGGACGTGGAGCGTCTCTTGTTCCGCAGAGGCAGGCTTTTCAGCAGGCTATTCCGCCGAGGAGGCAGGCTTTTCTGATGACCGCTGTGGAGAGCGAGGCTGTGGATGAGGTTATTGCAGGTAATCCTCAATCTAGCTATTACTTTCCTAGCTGGTTATGATTGTTAGATTGTGTTGTTTGCTTGAACATGTTGTTTGCTAGACTAGGGTTTGATTGTTAAATTGCCTGTTAGGTGTGGTTTTGGTGTGCACATTTCCTGCACGAGTCCTCTTTGACTCTGGTGCGTCGATGTGCATTATTTCTCGGAGCTTCGTGGAGAGGCATTCCTTGTCAACGTCCCCTCTTCCCAAGAGTTGGAATATCGTTACAGGGAATGGCGTGGTCTCGGTGCATCGTGGTTACGATTCTTACTCGTTGGTGGTCTGTGGACATGAGCTTTTCGCTGATTTCATTGTCCACGACATCATCAACTATGATGCAGTTCTTGGGATGGACTGGCTTGCGAGCTTCTATGCTACGATCGACTGTCGAAGGAAGAAGGTGGTGTTCGAGATTCCCGGACACCCAGTATTTGAGTTCAGTCGTGGTAGCAGTTCGCTTGGTCCTGACAGATTTCGGGCCAGGCCGATGGAGGTTGTGGCTATGCAGATGGAGTTGGAGTGGCCAGCTGTGGTGCGTGATTTTGGCGACGTCTTCCCCGAGGAGATGTCTGGTTTGCCACCTGATCAAGCCCTAGAATTTTCTATCGATCTTGTTCCAGGTGCGCAGCCGATTTCGAAGGCGCCGTATCGTATGGCACCTGCAGAATTGAAAGAGTTGCGGAAGCAGTTGGATGAGCTTTTGCAGAAGGGTTATATCAATCCTAGTGTGTCCCCGTGGGGAGCACCGGTGTTGCTGGTGAAGAAGAAGGATGGTTCGCGTCGCATGTGCGTGGACTATCGGGAGTTGAATGCGGTGACCATTAAGAATAAATACTCGTTGCCTCGCATCGATGATATTTTTGATCAGCTTGGAGGTTCGAGGGTGTTTTCTAAATTGGATTTGAGGAGTGGTTACCATCAGTTGAAGGTGAAGAAGGGAGATGTTCCGAAGACAGCGTTCAGGACGAAGTATGGACACTATGAGTTCGTGGTTATGCCTTTCGGTGTAACCAACGCGCCCGCAGTTTTCATGAATCTGATGAACCTGATTTTCTACGAATTTTTGGATAAGTTTGTCGTTATTTTTATTGACTACATTCTGATCTATTCGAAGTCGGAGGAAGAACACGCCTCGCACTTGAGGACGGTGTTGGAGATTTTGAGGAAGCATCGTTTGTATGCTAAGTTTTCGAAGTGCGAGTTTTGGCTGGATAGAGTTGCTTTTCTCGGGCATGTGGTGACTGGAGATGGTATTTCAGTGGATCCCGAGAAGATTAGGGCCATCAGAGAGTGGCCTGTTCCGTCGTCTGCATCTGAGATTCGGAGTTTCCTTGGACTTGCTGGTTACTATCGGCGTTTCATTAAGGACTTTTCCCGTATTGCTGAGCCGATGACTAGGTTGACGCGGAAGGATGTTGTTTTTGTTTGGTCGGGTGATTGTGAGAATGCTTTTGGTATTCTGAAGGAGAAGTTGACGACCGCCCCTATTCTTGTTGTGCCTGATCGCAGCGGTGGATTTGAGATCTTTTGCTATGCTTCTGGCAAGGGTCTCGGTTGTGTGTTGCATCAGCATGGGCATGTTGTGGCGTATGCGTCTCGTCAGCTTAAGGTTCATGAGAAGAATTACCCGACGCATGATTTGGAGTTGGCTGCCGTTGTGTTTGCTCTTAAGATTTGGAGGCACTTCTTGCTGAGTGAGAAAGTGAAGATTTTCACCGATCACAAAAGCTTGAAGTATATTTTTACTCAGAAGGAGCTCAACATGCGACAGCGTCGATGGTTGGAGCTTATGGCGGATTATGAGATTGATTTGCAGTTTCACCCTGGCAAGGTGAATGTGGTTCCGGATGCGCTGAGTAGGCTTCCAGCGGTGATGATTTTGACCTTGCAGCGGAGATTGCAGCAGGATTTTTGCGAGTCTGGCGTGGAGATTGTTCTTCCTGGGGAGGATTCATCGTTGATGTACATGCAGGTACAGTCGACGATCGTGGATCAGATTAAGGCTGGCCAGGCTGAGGATCCGAAGCTGGTGAAGATTCGGGAGCAGGTGGAAGCCGGTCTGCGGACTGACTTTTTGATTCATGAGGATGGCTCGCTGAGGTTTGGAGCCAGGCTGTGTGTGCCAGCTGGGGATATTAGAGAGGAGTTGATGGTGGAGGCACACAGTTCGCCGTATTCTGTGCATCCTGGTGGCACCAAGATGTACCAGGATCTTTGTCTGAATTATTGGTGGCATGGCATGAAGAGGAGTGTGGCTCGGAGTGTAGCCAAGTGCTTGGTTTGCCAGCAAGTGAAGGCGGAGCATCAGCGTACGGCCGGGTTGCTACAACCGCTTCCGATTCCAGAGTGGAAGTGGCAGCACATCACTATGGATTTCGTGACTGGACTACCTCGGAGTCCGAATCAGAATGACGCGATTTGGGTGATCGTAGATCGATTGACCAAATCTGCGCACTTCATTCCGTTCCGAGTGGGACAGTCTACTGAGGCGCTAGCAAGGAGATATATGGAGGTAAAATTCTTTTACTCTCCGTTTTTATTTCCTTTTCCTAGTTTTGATGGTGATGGAACGTGAATCGTGCAGGAGGTCGTGCGACTTCATGGAGTCCCCGTGAGTATCGTGTCAGACAGAGACACGAGGTTCACATCTCAGTTCTGGCAGAGTTTGCAGAAAAGCTTGGGTACGCGTCTGAGTTTCAGCACGACGTACCATCCACAGACGGATGGCCAGTCCGAGAGGACGATTCAGATTTTGGAGGACATGCTGAGGGCGTGCATGTTGGATTTCAAGGGTTCGTGGGAGGACCATCTACATCTGGTAGAGTTTTCTTACAACAACAGCTTCCAGGCGAGTATTGGCATGGCGCCTTTCACCGCTCTTTATGGGAGGAAATGTCGATCGTCATTGAGTTGGGATGACGTTGGTGATCGGGAGCTGTTGGGACCTGAGATGATCGTGGAGGCCGTGGATATCGTCGGGAATATTCGGGAGAGGTTGAGGATTGCTCAGGACCGTTTTAAGCATTGGGCGGATGCTAAACGTCGTCCTTTGGAGTTTCAACCGGGCGACCATGTGTTCTTGAAGATTTCCCCGAATCGTGGTGTGATTCGTTTCGGGAAGCAAGGGAAGTTGAGCCCGCGATACATTGGACCGTTTGACATTTTGGAGAGGGTTGGCGAGGTAGCCTATCGCTTGGCCTTGCCGCCATCTTTGGAAGGAGTTCACAATGTTTTCCATGTGTCGCAGCTTCGTCGATACATTAGCGATCTATCTCATGCGGTGGATTTTTCGGAGATTACAGTTCGCCCAGATTTGACGTATGACCAGCATCCGGTGCAGATTCTGGACAGGCGTCAGAAATCGCTCCGGAACAAGATTTTCAATCTTGTGAGGGTGATGTGGCGACACGGCTCACCTGGAGAGTCTACTTGGGAGAATGAGGATGAGATGCGAGAGCGTTTCCCACTTTTGTTTCCGGACACGTGAGTGTTTGGAAATTCCGAGGACGGAATTTTTCTTAAGTTGGGGAGGATGTAACGACTGGTTTTCATGTATCTGGATTTATTATATTATAATATATGTTTTGGTGGATTTTCTCTTCATGTGTGGTTTTCGTCTCCGTAACTTTCATTTCCGATCGATTCGTCGTGTTTTCTCGTTTCTTCCTTAGGATCGTCGATTTCGAAGTATGTCATTCGTGACGGACTTCATAACGGTCGTATCTTACTATTAGATCAAGCCTAGGAGTCTTAGGAATCGATCCCGGGGCCCCGCGCTCCGTATCGGAACTTTTGGTGCTTATTAGCCGGTATAAGAAGGGGCACCGACCGACGAGATGACGATCCAGTCGGTCGACAATCCTTCTTGAACCGACTAGTTGGCTTTCTAAATTTCTCAAGAGTTACTGTTTATCGTTAGTCGGTCTAAGAACGTTGGTTGACCGACTAGGTTGCAAACTAGTCGGTCAGAAATGCTTCTTTAACCGACTAACTCTTCATCTAAATTTTAGTATCAATACTGTTCACTCTTAGTCGGTCTAAGAACGTTCATCGACCGACTAGATGTAAAACTAGTCGGTCAGTATTTGTTCATCGACCGACTAATTCTAAATCCTATTTTCGTTCAGAAGTTACTGTTTGCACTTAGTCGGTCTGCGTTGGTCGACCGACCGACTAGTTGCCAAACTAGTCGGTCAGTGGTTGCTCTTTGACCGACTAATCTGTGTTAAAACCCTAATTTCTGGGCAGTCGCCAGCCCAACCTATTTATACCCCTCCCAAACGTTTTCTTCTTCCTCCACTCGACCTAAAACCCTAAAATCTCCCCCATTGAGCCCCCTTCCACCTCAAACCCTTATTCCTCCATTCCAAGCCCAAGATCCATCATCTAAACCATCCATCAACTCATTCTACCTCTCATCTTCCCCAAAAATCTCATCCAATCCCCAAAATCCCCCAAAACCCTAGTTTCCCCAAACTTCTCCATTGGTTTCCAGATCTGGTCCCTAGGTTCTCCGGAGTGTTTCTTCCGTTTCCTCACGGTGAGAAATCGATCTCTTGATGTTTTCGTAACTTATTTGTATTTTTA
This sequence comes from Scilla litardierei, assembly GCA_030789695.1. Taxonomy (NCBI): domain Eukaryota; kingdom Viridiplantae; phylum Streptophyta; class Magnoliopsida; order Asparagales; family Asparagaceae; genus Scilla; species Scilla litardierei. Next base: position 44,185,986 of record CM061134.1, read on the forward strand.
TGTAACCCTAATGAATGAATGTTGTTTTGATTATTGTCTCCCCATAACAGCGATTTCCCCGTAGAATAGCATCCGCGAGACGCACCTTCGTGATCGTCATCCCCGGTGCTAGGCAAGTGAAACTTGCCACTTAGGGTTTAGGCCATGTTTTAGGCCATTTGCTTGTTGTAGTCGTAAAAGAGGCTAGGCGACGAAATGATACTCGCCTAGGCGCAAATTGGGGAACTAGCTTGACAACGAAGCTAGTTCCAACATATATCATGTTGCACAATTGCCATGTCATGTTTAAATTCCATTAACGGTACGCAAATTAATTGTCATGTCATTGCATTCTTTAAGTGATCTCGTGATTGCGTAGCATCGCTACAATACTTGTGTTTCCTGGCTCGTGACCAGAAGCGAGCATAATGAGTTGCTAACCCCAACGCTCGATATTGAATTGTGAACTAAGAAACAAGCTCCCGTGCGGGGCAACCCTGGCTCACTTGCTGGGCTCATGTGCAGGGACCCTGGCTTGTTTAGTGTGGGATGAGATAAGAGTTAAGCGGTCATTCAACTGGGGGTCTGCCTGATCAGCAACTGCAGTTGTAAGGCGTAAACTCTGGGGTGGGGTAGTGTTTAGAGCCGATCGGTGTGAATGTTGTACCATTCAGCTGAAGGGCGTAAACATCTACAAAACAACGTGAAACGTGAATAGTGAATTGATTGAGATTGTTAGTAGCTTGGCTACTCTTGTCTTGTCCCGATACTTGTTCTCTTGCACTTACTGTTCACCATGTCTTAATTGTGCACTCATGTTATAACTGCCATGTCATGCATACTAAAACTGCTAGGTTGCTAGTTGGCTTACTTTCAGTTTCCTTGCCCAAGTCTCTTAGACTTGCTGACATGTGCCCCTTTACTCTTTTGGGTGACACATGTTAGATCCTGAGCCTGAGTACCCTGTTGAGGACGAGGTGTTTGTTGACGCCGAGCCCGAGCTTGTGTTTGACGGGGAGTACGTGGACACTGGGGACCAGTCCTAGTGTCTTCGTTGTGTTTTCCTTTTGTTTAAACTGCTGTTTTGTTGTCGGTGCGTAGCACCTATACCTTGTGATGTTGTTTCTTTTGTTGGCCTTGTTCTGGGCCTTTAGACTCTTTCTTTTAGCCTGGTGGCTTTTCTGGATGTTGAACTTATTTTCATGTTGGACAATTTATGAGATATGAGAATTTTATTTCTGTCTCTCCTTTTATTATTATTGTTGCTCCGTTGTGGTTACAGGGACCTGCTTATGTTTTATTGACGCTTATCGGGTTTGGGGCTTCACAGCTCCACTCTCGCGCGGACCTTTTCACGTCTCGCCTCCATTTTAGGGAAGCGGGTCGTGACATTATGAGTGAGGTGCATTTTCATGTTATCCCAGCTATCTGGGAGAGAACGAATGACTGCTTGGATCTGCTGTTCGTCAGACAGCGTAAGACCCGCATCCTTCAATTCAGCTATAAGATTCGCCATGTGGCGGAGATGCTTTTTCATAGAGTGATCTCGCCGCATTTTGTACGAATCAAATTGAATATTTAAGGAGCGGAGTTTGGTGACCGAAGTTCCACCAAACTTTATTTCTAGCCCAGACCATATGTCTTTGGCTAGGTTGAATTCCCGAAATAGACGCATTATGTCATTGTCCATTGCGGACAATAACGTAATACATGCTATTTTGTTCTTTCGAGTCCAAGTCTCATAAGCTTCCCGGTCCCTCTTGTGTTGGGCCGTATTGCCCAACTTAGGTTCTTCCATTATGTTTTGGAGTGTTTCAAGCACATCTTGCTCCTCCAAAACATATTGGATTTTTATTGACCAAAGTTTATAATTGTCGCCGTTGAGCTTCTCACCTTTGTTGAGCTCGGCGACAATGTTCTTAGAAGCGGTAGACATATTCGAATCAAAAAAATGCAAAGAAAATGAAAAACACGATCAAAATTCTATGCATAAAGTTTCGATTCTTAAACACTTGATAAGTTCCTTGGATAAGCTGAAATGTTACTCTAGAATCGAGAAGTTCACTACGTTCCCAACTACCATCTAGAAGTAAATTTCAAAGTATCCCTCTTACTTATCTCATGTAAAAAGAAATCAGAAATGATACCCGTATGGTACCAGCAGCGGAAAAAATACTTTTGAAAAACATATCTTTCAAAATGGAATAGGTGAGAGTTTGCGCAAAGAATTTTAGCGCAACAATTGCCAAGCCACGAGACCTGTTCTACACACCCATGGGTTAGATAACCATGGCCGGATCGTGGTAGGACTTGGAATTCTAAATTGCGCTATCCCGATTAAGGACGGGACATTACATATTTGAAAACATCTTTTTCAAAAAATTTGAAATACATTGGCTAATCTCCGTAGAGTAGAGCACAACGTCATAAGTACATTGGCTAATCTCCGTAGAGTAGAGCACAATGACATGGCTAATCTCGCATGAAGTAGAGCACTATGGCTAATCTTCAAGGAGTAGAGCCCAAGAAAAAAATTTATAAAATAAGAGCAGACGACTGTCGTTAGCCCCGTATGGGCTAGTCGGCACATTCGCGTTTGACCAAAGCCTTTTGACACCCCGTATGGGCTAGTCGGCAAGTTCGTGATCGACCAAGACCTTTTGCCGAATTGGTCGACCAAAACATCCGAATTGGTTGACCAATGCTATAGATCTGAAACTTCTCCCGGTCAGGGCCTCTGCCCTGGCCGAGGCTGGCCAAGGTCCGGCCAAGGCCTCTGCCCTGGCCGGCCTCGGCCAAGGCCTCTGCCCTGGCCGAGGCCGGCCAGGGCCGGCCAAGCCCTGGCCGAGGCCAAGGCGCCGGCCCTGGCCACTGCCAGGGCCGGCCAGGCCGACCCCTGGCCTTGGCCGAGGCCGGCCACTGCCGGCCTGGCCATGGCCGGCCATGGCTTGGCCATGGCCGGTCATGGCCAAGGCCATTTTGTCATTGGCCGGCCATGGCCCATATGGCCATGGCCGGCCACCCCCTTTGAATGGGGTTGCCGCACACCCCGCCGGAGGGGTGGCCGTGGTGGTTATTGGCCGTAGCCAACCCCTTTCACATGGGGAGGGGGGGTGCATGGCCTTCATAGCCTATTTGGCCATGGTGCACATGCACCAAAATTCATCTTCCCCGATGGAAATAACTACCACCTTCTTCTCCGGTGAAGCACCCGTTCGTCGAGGAAGTAGTTGTCCTCCAATGGCCATGTGCCAAAAAAATTAACCCACTTCAAAAATTTGTAAACTACGCGCTCCACATGAAGAGAGCGCCCATTCCCTATGAATGGAAACTCAACATCCATGAAGAGAGCGAGTTTGACGATATGAACGGTCGGTTCTTCCCGTCACGGAGAGTTCCTGCCATATCCGTAATGACAGAAGACCCTAACGTGAAAAGAACAACCGCTGAGTTCTCTCTGTCACGAAGCGTTCCTATCATATCCGTAATGGTAGGATACCCATTCGTGAAAAAGACAACGACTTGTTCATAGTTTCGACGGGGCGGTGGTTTGACCGGGGCGAACCCGTATGGCTCTGATACCAATGATGGATCATGTCAAAAACAGAGTTAGGATCGATAAATGAAGTTTAGACTTACGCCTGCGTATGCGGCACGGTAGTCACAGAACTTCGCCTTCGGATTCGCCACGACGGATCGAGTCTTCTCACGAACGGAGTAATGCTACTAAATCCACAATCTAAATCTCTACTTTTAGATTAAGAACTTGGATAAAGAGAGATGAAGGATTTCGGCAGAGCTTCGCTAGAATGAAATGCAAGGCAAGAATACCATGCAAAAGTGTAAGGAAAAGGCTAAGCCTCGGGTCTTATTTATAGCCCCCAAGGTAGTTATTTTAGGAGTAATTGTTCCTTTGGAACAATTTAACTAAAGTGTACCATCATACATGGCACATTATAAGCTTAAGTTGTACCATATGCATGGTACAACATAAGCTTAAGATATTACCCCTTTATTAGCCATATGTCGCATGCACTTATGCACATATAATGCGACTTTCCCATTAATCTAGAGATCCTCTCCGCAAGGGAACAGATTCCCTTTGCACACGACTTCGTGTACGCGACGTTCGAGGTCCGTATTCCCTCGTACATCCCCTACAAGGGTGTACAAACGTCATCCATATCCAACAAATGATTTGTCATCCTGAATACTCCTAAAACGAGGATGCCATGTACTCTCTGAAACTTATAAAGTTTCAAAGGATTTTTGTCAAAATGATATCCCTAATGACTCAAGAAACCAATAAAGCCTGAAGCTTTATCCAACTATGATCAACATAATAGTCATTGTGAAGATGTAATCCTTCACAGTTTGAACAGAGTTCACCTATTACCGGACAAAATTAACTTGAGCATTTTAATGGACGTTCAAAAGTCCCACATAAATTCGAACAGAGGAATTAATTTGGAACACTAGAAGTGTCCAGAATCGACAAACTTTGGATCGATGTCACCCTGGATTGATGATGCAAGACATCATTAACCAGACGAACCCGAAGATTCTTCAAAAAAGGGTGAAACTCTCATTATCCCATTCAAAAGGGAAAAATGATTACGAGATCATCTCCATTCACGTGGACATTGATTCTCCTCACTTCCTCAAACGAATTTAAGATGATATACTATCATTAGAAGAATGAGACCTTTAGGCCTCTTGAGAGTATTTGAGGGATAAAAGTGGACTCACACACTCCCTACATATGGCTGATGATGTACCTTAGAGTACTCATCTATATATCCTCTTAAAATGGTCATAATCAAAACCTTATTATCCAACCGCAGTCCAGATTATTATTAATCACAACGGACATATTACATTACTGGAATATTGGTTGGGCTTTTACTTACCCTCATACCACCCTCAAAAATGCCGCAGCGGAACTTATTCATCGGGACTAACCCTCCTAGATGAATATGTTCCGAGATCCCCAAACGGGGGAGGCATTAGAGCACATCTTATAGATGGAGCCTTGACGGGTTCATATCCCTAGTTCTATGCTCAACTTCATTGAAGTCGAGCTTATTGCGGATTTTTAGGATAACACTAGGAAATCAATTTAACAACTGGAAGAAAATTGAACACCCTGAAGCTTTGTGTTCACACCCAGAAATGGGTTATATGTAAATCATTAAAATGATTTAAACGGATTACTTGTCCACTAGAAATCCAGTTGTAGGTGACCATGTGGGAACATGCAAACCATCAGAACGCCTCCTTAGAAACTATTTATATGAGCCTGATCACCTCATATAAACAGTTTCCGAGAACCCCTAACGGGGGAAGCGTTTAGTGCACATCTTATCGATGGAGCCATGATGAGTATACATCCCCATATCACCACTATGGACCATTTAAAACATTAATACCTATGATCTGATTGTCATGAATAGTGATGAGATCCTGAAGATCCACACTTATGAAACTGTTAAACAGTTATCAGACATAGCTACTGACAATATAAATATTGTCAAATTCACACATCCCTGCTACTAAAAATCCAGCTAGGATTGACATACCAACTATAATGGATGCAATCTACCAGTAGCAGAAGTGGATATCCTCAATGGATGAGAGGACATACCACGAGACCCTAAAACAATACCACCACAGGAAAGTGAGCTCATCTCCATATCCTCTCCCTTTCCAGAACCTCCAGAAGAGATAAATCTGGAATAAACTGAATAATGTACGTACACGGAGAGATATTTGGATAAAACACACTTGTTGACAATTACTCACATTTCATTTTGCCATTGATATCGTTCACAATCTCCGTTTCCTGAAGCAAACGCAGAAATTTGGCCAAATTATGTGGAACGAGGCAATAATAAGTTGAGCTGGACTCACTTATGAAATGTGAAGTGTTTGGACCTGAAGTCATGATATCAAAAGATATCAAACCTGTGGGCTACCGAGTATTGTATAAATAAATAAAATCATATGCTATAAGCAAAACGCTATAGCCTTAGAGGTTTATTCCGTAGAAACCAGGAAGTAACCATGTAAGATGAGCTTAACTCACTTACGAAATTATTTGAACTGATGCATCAGGCTCCTTGGTCATAGTTGCGAAAACCATACGATTGGCAAAGATAATTTTAGGCTATGTTGCTATGGATGATGTGACAACATACCCTTATAAAACCAGCATCCTGAAGATGAATAATCATCCTGAAGATGAATTATCATCCCGAAGATGAAACCTTCATCCTGAAGATGAATTATCATCCCGAAGATGAAACCATCATCCTGAAGATGAATAATCATCCCGAAGATGAAACCATCATCCCGAAGATGAATTATCTTCCTGAAGATGAAACCAGCATCTTGAAAATGAATAATCATCCTGGAGATGAATTATCGTCCCGAAGATGAAACCTTCATCCTGAAGATGAATTATCATCCCGAAGATGAAACCTTCATCCCGAAGATGAATAATCATCCTGAAGATGAAACCATCATCCGGAAGATGAATAATCATCCCGAAGATGAAACCATCATCCTGAAGATGAATAATCATCCAGAAGATGAATAATCATCCAGCAGATGAATTACCATCCAGAAGATGAAATTATCATCCAGTCGATGAAGAAACATGGAAAATTGCAATCCACCAATACATCTACTCGTTGTATGGATGCATATTAAGACCCCTTCCATTCGCTGGAAGAGTGGAAGGATATCCTAGGTCCTGAAGTGCCTTACTCAAATGTCTTTTGTACACTCCTTTATCTGGTAGTAAACCCTTAAACCAGATACAGTGCAGCGCCTGCAGCGCACCACTGGACCAGAGATATGTAGCTTCTGCGCTATCTCCAAGGGTCAAGGATCATCCAACATGTTAAATGTATTTGCAGATACAGGTTACAGATCATCGCGATGACTGCAACAAAGAAGCGACCAACTCCTGGAGACCAGCAAAGCATGCTTCCAAGGCAACATCAATCCCACCATTCCGAGAGGCTCATCAATCCAAGAAGCAAATCATAAGTACGCATAGCCAGGTCCTGCAGTACCTCGCAGACACAGTGACGACTGGGTCAGAGACGTGGTGCTACCTACCGAGTCTGCAGACCACTCCTCTTCAGAAGAGATCCCTCAGATTCAGTAGCTGCCATAGATGAGCGATACTTGTATAGATGAGCGATGTCTTGTATATGTGAGCGATGCCTTGTACTTTGTACTTATTATCGGAACACTGTAAGAGATTGATGTATAGTTGCTTAGGAGATCTGCAAGCCTGCAGCTTGTACAGATCAGGGGGAGTCAAATGTAGTGTTGTACTCTTTTCCCTTGGCTATTGGTTTTTCCCACTGGGTTTTCCATAGCTAAAGGTTTTAACGAGGCAACCTCATTGACTCTGGATCCAGAAATATCCACCCCCTAAATACTTCCACTAATCAGGGGAAGTTACGGAAACTGTACTCTTTTTCCTTGGCTATTGGTTTTTCCCACTGGGTTTTCCATAGCTAAAGGTTTTAACGAGGCAGTTATCCCTAACTTAGGATCCAGAAGTATCCACCTCTAGTGATATCCATCGATCAGGGGAAGTTACAGAGACTTGTACTCTTTTCCCCTAGCCATTGGTTTTTCCCACTTGGTTTTCCTTGGCAAAGGTTTTAACGAGGCAAGTACTCTTAAACTTGGGATCCAGAAGTATCCATAGACCCATGATCAGATAAGCTCTATGAACCCTGAAGCGTTCATCACGGCTTACAACAATGGATGGATAAGGGGAAGTGTTATAAACGGGCTTTGGAGGCCCAACCCGTTAGTGGGTATCCACCCATTATGTAACACTATTATTATAAATACAGGGCTACGGGGTTCCGTAGCCGCCATGGTTTACAACAGTTATGTCATTGTTTAACAAGCTGCTGCTAACACGGATTTTATCGTGACATTTAAAAATAATCCATCATCGGGTGGAACAACAAAATATATTTGTCCACACACATCTTATAAAATTTGAATGAGAGTTGAGGATTTTTTTTAATATTTAATATTCTAACATCTGCCAACGGACTGAGCACCTCTTTGTGGGCCAAAGCATGAGTAATTGTATGTTTTATTTCTAATCCATTTGCTAAATGAATGTCGGATAAGATTTGAACTTAGGTTGCTCTGATGTGTGACCAATGCATTGCCCTAACACTCCAGGATTATATGAGTCCCTAAATAAGATCGTTGCTGCATTTGGAAGCAACTGTAACAATGTGTAGACCATTGGTCACCTGATGTTTAAGGGAAAAACAGGAACTAAGAAACAAGGCAAACTTCACATTCATCTACAATGTATTCTCAAAGTGAGTTAATTGGGTCATTGCATTATGCCCACCATCTCAATTTATATAATGCGGAGATAACAGGAAAAAATAAAAAGCACATGTCTCATTTAATGTGGGTCGAAGACAAAATATTTAAAAACTAGGTGTAAAGATCCAATTTTTAAACTAGCTGTGTAGCTTATGCTTGAACTTGGCATCATCAATGAGATCAAAACACAATGACATAAAAATTTCATGGATACATCGCAGTTTTTGTATACCATCTGTTTCTTTCAATTTATGAAGACGGGATAATCTGAAAATCATTGAGCCTCATTGTAATGTCACTTTTGTTAAAACTGTCAGCACTAATCATATCCTGATGCATGTTTGTCAACCATTAGTTTACATTTTACATAGACTGCTCACACACGTGAATGCAATTTCACTTCATAATGATAGCACATCCTCCTACCTATTATATGACACAATACACATAGCATAGCAACAGTTTTTGCACACCCCCAACATTACAACATGGGGAGTGGAAGAAATCAAAGAAGACACATCATGAAGCCTTCTGTTGCTGCCGAAGTCAAAAAAACAAACATTGAGCAGATGCAGATTTCATAAACCCGTCTTTCATCCCTAAAGTCACTTCCAAATACCTCGTAACATCCTCATCCAAACCCATAATTTATTTTTGGAGCCGTAACATCAAGGTCAAATGGTATCTCTACACGTTCCTTCACAAGGCATCGTGGCCGCCCCTCCTCTATCACCAGAACTTTCCCCGGAGGGCATTCAACTGGAGCCTGCCGCCGCTCCTCAGCTGCTGGCCGCCGTAATATCTCCTGGATTTTGAACTGGGTACGATCTTTCCTAAGCATCGGCTTGAAACCAGCCAGGCCCAACACCGCCACAACACTGACAAATGTCAGTGCTGACTTGGCTAGCAACCCAAATAAATGCCTTAGACCATGGTGCTTGTTTTTATCGGTGGGCTGCCTCCGCTGCACTTCTTCTGATACATTGATCTCGCTCTTACAAGCTTCATGCCTGACCTCCCCTGTCACCCCATTTCGAGTGAGCTTGTACTTGGAAGGGAAGCTGGAAGAAGGGTAGTGGTCATCCATGACAAACAAGCGTGGGAGGTGGCTTGGATATGGAGGGAGCAGAATGTCATCATCGCGATCGATGATTCCACCAGCAAATGTCAAGGCCTCGTGGATAACATCCAGGTTATCCCCTTTATACTCCTTAAGTTTGCTGAGCAGCATCTTGCGGCTCCTGTCAATCTCAAACAGGGAAGATTCTCTCTCATATCTTTGTTGCTGTTGCAGAGCCTGAATGCCAATATCACGGGGTAGTTAAGTCATATTCGAATGTGAACCAACATAGAAGAAAGATATTCCGTTTACGAACAGATAAATATACAAAACAATTTTCTCAGTATCCTCCATGTTACACATTTAATAATTTACATACACAAACTCGAGAAACTGGCAACAGAATACAGCTTTTAGAAAGCAAAGGCAGATATAAAAGTTAAAACGAATGAAACTATTTCTTTATGTATCAAAATATTTCAAATAGAAAGCAACTGGACCAAACAAGGAGCGTATACGATGTGGCTCAACAGCTCATAACAATTAACAGAACAGTTGCTGCATGGCATTTTTCTTTCTTTTAAAAGGCTAATGTTCGCATTCAGCAAATGTTTTTCGCAACTCTGCATATTACTCAAGAAATGGTCGGTGAACAAGAATTCACAAACCAAAACCAAGCAGCTAGGAAAGGCTTGAATGTTAGTGATACAGTATTCATAATAAAAGCTTTTAGTTTATCTATTATATTGAGAGCATTAGCTAATTTGAGGATGGAAGTTTTAATTATCGTTATTAAAGGCTTGAATGTTAGTGATACAGTATTCATAATGCAAGCCTTTAGTGAATTTTTTATATTGAGTGCATTAGCTAATTTGAGGATGGAAGTTTTAATTATCGTTATTCTTTTGAGAATAAACGATCTAGCATCCACAGCCCACAAGAATCATATATAATATAGCAACCAATTTACTCTCTCTTCAAAAAAAATGAGGGGAAAACAGGAAAAAAGGCATGCCATTTTACTTAATAAGAATAGATAAAAGGGGAAATCACACAAAAATACCCCAACGTTTGGGGCCTCTTTCATATTAATACCATGAACTTTTAAGTCATACACAACGGTACCTTTTTTGGTTTTTTGTTTAATTTATACCGGTTTTGCCATATACCCTATTCAGAAAAATAATACCCTAACGTTTGGGGTATCTTTCAAAAAAAATACCCCTGTGATTTGGGTTTTAGTGGGATTTGGGTATTTTTTTGAAAGATACCCAAAACGTTAGGGTATTATTTTTCTGAATAGGATAAAGGGCAAAACTGGTATAAATTAAACAAAAACCCAAAAAAGGTATTGTTATGGATGACTTAAAAGTTCAGGGTATTAATATGAAAGAGGCCCCAAACGTTGGGGTATTTTTGTGTGATTTCTCCTAGATAAAATAACATGATTATGATCAGTTTTGACATGCTCCAAGCCACAGAAAACCGTCCTTCACATGCTATGTGCTAATAAGGTGCCTGATATATATATTAACTAGAAATTACCCATGCACTACCCATAGTGCACGGACACACCCAAAAAACCCCACACACAAGATGCGGGGCCCTCGAAAAATTGTAAAGGCGAGGGAAGAGTTGGGGGGAGGGGTGTATTGTATGGGTATAAAAGGGAAAGAAGTCTCAAAGGTAAAGTCATAAATTGGGGAGTTTAGGGGGAAGAAAGCCTCAATGACAAACCCGTAAATAAGCGAGCAGAGGATGGGGTTTTCCAGGATTTTACAGGGTGTTCTTTGGGTGGTTGAAAGGTCAATGACAGACCCGTAATTTAGTGCGGCTGGTTTTTTGGGGGAGGGGACTTCCTCCACGGGTGCCACGTAGGACAAACCCGTAGGGCTTCCCCCTCAAATGTATAATAGATTCCCCATGAACTTCAGAATTAATCAAGACTAGCATATCTAAAATCTCTCAGCTCTTAGGCATGTTTTCTTTTGACCTAGAGTTGAATAGAATTACATATATCATATCTATAATCTCTAACTATGAGGACACTTTTTCTTAGTCCTGAGTATACTTGGAGGTTGTGCAGGCTAGGGATGGTATTTGTATCAGTTTGTTTTTGGATATTCTATTTCCATAACCGGACCATATTGGCAATGGGTCAAAATTAGATCCAAATCCAACCTATGAGGTATGGGGCTGGGATTGGGTCCGGTTCGGTTCTTGTGTTCAGTTTCTTGACACCAAATCAGGTTTCGAGGTTGGACATATGAAAGAGCACCCTTCCCGATTCTCGATGGGTATGGGTCAGTTTCTTTTTTTCTTAATGATTTCAAAAAGTGTTATGCACATGACTCTTAGGCATGAAGTTTTAGCTACTAGAAAATCCAGAAGGGACACTAATCCAACCCATAACATTCAAGTAACATATTTAAGTATTCCACACACATGCACGTATAAAAAAAATATGTGCATCAAGTTCCTCAAGTTCCTGTTGATTTGAAAGCATACAAAATCAAAACTTGCTTATTTTTTATACGGACATATGGAGCAGTTATTAGTGATAATTTTCATTGGAGTCATTTGATATCTTGTTGATAATAATTTAAAAAAATCTCTTTTAACAATATATTTAATATTTATTAATAATTATACGCATGTTAAAAAGACTGATTAAATTATATGTCATCATGTTTATCTTGAAATCAAGAGAAATCTAGTTTCTTACACTTTTTACTTCATAAAATTAAACTTGCTTATTTAATAAAGCAAACTTATTTTTCCTACAAAGCAAACTCGTTAATTTTGTAATTGTACAAATATTATCTTAAAAGGATTATACAATTGCATTTACCTTGTAATTCATGATTACTGGATACTAATTAAATAATCTTAGTTGCAATTAAGTTCTTAATTGATTAGTGGTTGAAATAATTAGAACTTTATAATTAATCAACTTATTTTGATCAAATAAGATTTTTTAAGAAATCCAAATTATAAGGCTTTCAAATTATATCAAAATATAATTTGCAACTTTTTCTTCCCCGTGAAATACTTTAAAATCAGTTTCTAAACTTTAATAAATTAAAATTTAGTAATTACATATTAATAATAGAGATGATTAGGTTACTATTTAATTGGGTTTTGATATAATTAGATATTCATAATTTATTACTCAATTCCAATTCTGTAATATTTTATAAAAGTAAAAATATGATAAGTTTTCCTAATAATGTATTAAATTTAGTTTGAAAGGTTTTTCTTCTCCATAAAATGCTTTAATATAATTTAAAATTTTTAATTAAATTTGACTTCTAATTTAACTAATTTTCTATTCAAGTGTGAATTTAAAAATAATTAGTATATCATATTCAAGTATTAATAATTTCAACGGCATTGCTTTTTGATGTTTTCATTAAATAAGAAATAATTTTTATTTTAATCTAAATGCATTATTAAAAGAAATATAAATGTGTCAATTGTTGGTGATGTCACAAGAAATTTATGAAGCTAAATTTTTTTTAGTTTATTTCTATTATCTATTATCAGTTAATACATATGCTTATTGTTTCACATTAATCAAATTTGTATTGTAATTGGATTGTTTTTTAATTTTCTAATCAAATAAGAATTCTAATTAACAAATAATTTCTATTCTAATCAAAATACACTATTTCAAATAGTATAAATTTATGTTAATTGTTAGCCATTTAATAAGAATTCTATGTATCTAAATGGTTTTCATATTATCTACTATCAGTTAATATCTACTTAAAATATGTGCCTTTAGATTATTTTTCAAATCTATTTTGCTCGTTCATCTACCTATCACAAAAAGTTAAATTCTTACGAAACCGTTAAATTTGTGATGTGTTGATAAACGAATAAAACTCATTGGGTTCACCTGACATTTGATGTACCTGACATTTGATGTTGTGAGGTTTTAGAATATAAAAATCAAAATAAATGGTTCTAATCATCCAAAAAATAGGAAGGGTGGAGTTTTTGAGACCGCATATGAGATTTAGTCACTTATGTCATATGATACATATTATTCTCAAACACACGCGCGCGCGCACATGATCAGAAGACACTTTTATTCATTCATGTGGTTTTTTTCCACCTCAAAAGTCTTGACATGGGAGTCAGAGGCTCTTTGTTGGGCCAAGACTGGTGACAATGATTTGCGTTTATCTCTTGTAAGCAGTATTCATCAGTTTCTTGCTGATCTTTCATAGCATATAATACAATTATAAAATGCTTGCTTATGACAATAATGAAGCATATACAGTTAATTGGTGTCTCACAGATGTCATTTCCTAAACATTCCTAAGTTGATCATATGCCCATGGCTATGTTATGGTTGTGTCCCATGGCGCTTACACAAAACACAGCGCCTCCTAGACAACGCACAAAACGTGTTCCTATTGCAGGTGCAGTAATGATCATTTAGTGCACAAGTCAGGATCAATTTCTAGGGGATATAGGTAAATGCCATCTGACATCTTTGAGTTGTTAGTTGTGTTTTAGTGATCAAAGTAGCCTCCCTCATTAAAAGCGATTCAGTCTTAGTGTCACTTTCTTTAGGTTAGGGGTGAGTCGTTCTATGTATGTCTGAGGAACTAGATACATGAAAAAGGAGTTAAATTGTAGTATCAGTCAGTCAGTTCATATGCAAGATTGCTACATTGCTCCATTACATTTTCCCCCTCCTTGGCATATGATATGGTTGTGCTAGTAGGATGTAAAACATGTAATGTGATATCATAACAAGCAGTATTGGTAGTTCCATCAAAACTTTCACTTTAATTAGGGCAAACATAGCGTAATTAACATGATAACTAGTGTTAATCTAAAATAGTGCATATGGTGGGGTAAAACAAAGCACAAGGGAAGAGAGTTGTTCGGAAAAATGGCGAGGGCAGAAGCGACCCTGAAAAACCCCAATTCAATTCAAGAAAAAAGCCCCAAAATTTGTCAGAAAAAAAGGAGGAGAAATGAGAGAGACCTGCAAGGAAGAGAGTTGGTGCTCAAGTGCTTCAAAGGCATCTCGTATGTTCACAAGGCTCTCTCCTTCTTCTTCTTCTTCTTCTTTCTCGCTTCTTCTAATAATATTTGATGTTTCAAGAACAGCAACAACATCGTTATCCTCATGACTGAGTGAATCCTCTTCCTCTTCCTCTTTCTCATCATCTTTATTATTGAGGATGATGATGCAGTCGTTGAACTTGTTCTTCAATTCCAATGCTCGCCCCAATACCATCCCTATTTCCTCTCCTTCCATTCTCTCTCTCTCTCTCTCTCTCTCTCTCCAGATAAAATTCAGAGAAAACTCTCTCCCCTCCCCTCCTCTCTGCTCTACTCCTCACTCTTCCAGGATCGCTCTCCTGCACGGTATCCGCCTCACATTAATAATAATAATAATAGATATCCATGTCCATCAGGATCGGACGGTCCCTTTGTTTTCGACGCCCAAGGACAACAGCCCCAGAGCATCCCCAATTGACGAGGCTCGCCGTTACTATTTTGCCCATGCTCTTTGAGAAGCTAGGCAGCCAACCTAAAGGGGCCCTTTTGTAATTTAATATTATAATGCTGTAAAAGCGTAAGATTGCAGCAACAGCAACAACGCAGGCTAAATTTGGCACCGTAGGCGGTTGTGATATTGGCGGAGGCCGATTTTCTTGCCGTCCATTTGCATTCGTATAGATACGTCACGATAGAGAGAGAGAGAGAGAGAGAGAGAGAGAGAGGAGAGAGATGGGAGTGAAATGATTCTAACGTCTATTCTAATCTCATCGAATATTAACCGATCGAGTTGACACTCTGTTAATAACATAATATTGGTGTTAACCATATAACCAAAAAATTTAAGTTAAATGACACTCTGTTACTACTAATAATAAATACTCTATTTTTACGAGAGATATATTACTGCTGTTGATCCATCTCAAGAATAATGGCAACAGCTGATACCGTGGTTGCTGCTGCTCCTACCTCCAGCACTGAACCCCGAACAGCAAAGGACGAAGAAGAAGAGGCGATGCCGGCAACGTCAGCGTTGAGGACGGAGGGGGAGGGAGCAGGTGCAATATCATCGTCATGGTGGAGCATCATTGCGTCGAAGGCAGAGTCGCTGCTAGTGCCATGCAAGCCCATCATCTGTCCGGTTCATCTCTTTCCAGGCTTGGGCTTTTCCTTTTCCTGTTCTTCAGTCAGCAGCAGCAATAGTACTGTAATCGGAACCATACTCTGCGATGCTCAAGGCGGAGGCGGAGGCGGCGGCAATATCGGTCTGGGTGGTGGCAGCATTAAGAGCAAGAAGGTGAAGGTGTGTTTCCAAGAAGAACAGGTTGCAGCATCAGCATCGTCAGCAGCTCCCCCATTCATCATCCTTGATCTTCCCATCAGTGCCAATTGCGAGCTCGACGGAGGCCCGTGCCGGATCGTGTTGGAATGCGAGAGGGCGCACTCTGGGGGCGGTCCCCTGCTGGGGGCAGCCGCGTGGATGGTCTACCTCAACGGCAGGAGGGTGGGGTTCGCTTGGAAGAGGGAGGCCGACGATAACGATGCCGTCAGATGGGCCTTGCAATCCCTCAGGGCTGTTTCTGCCGGTATCGGCATACTCCCACCAACACCCACACCATCACCTGCACCTTCTTCTTCGTCCAACACTAACGCTCATCATCGTCATCCTAGTAATAATGGCAGCAACAGCGACTGTGGACGAATAATGGAGTATTTTAGGGGAAGGTTTCAGAGGGTGGTGGGTTCCCCTGATTCAGAGTCCTACCATCTGATCGATCCAGCTGGATGCCTTGCCCACGAGCTCAGCTTCTTCTTTGTTCGTCTCTGACTGATACTATCTTACATTTCCATCTCTGTTACTTCTTCCCCTTCCCCTTCATTTCATTCATGTTTGTCTCCCTCGGCTCGATGCGGCTGGTGATTGTTAAGCCCGGTTTCAAGATCCATAATAAAAAATCATTAAATTTGGGGTTTTTACGCGCTTGCGCCCACAATTTTTCACTTCGGATTCAAAGCCTACGGGCATGTTCTTTTTGTTGAGAAGAATGTGCTAGAAAGTGGATCGCTGCCATTACACTTTTGGGCTACTATCCATCACTTCATCCCTCCACTTTCTCTCGCTGTGTTCGTTTTGCTTCTTTTTCGTTGAAAAAAGCGGACGTGCCATCCGCCGTGGCAGCGACTCTAGCTTGAGCGCATTCTCCGTTTTTTCCGGCGATTTTGGCTTGGAATCTCGAATCGTGGCTCACACGAGCTCTGCTCACATCTCATCTCTGTTGCAAACTTCTCATCGCTCCCATCGACACACATCGCTCCTTCAAAGCTGAGTTTTTTTCGCTTCTGAAACCATAGACGGTGGATTTGAGCGGAGATCTCTGGGGGTTTTTGTTGGATCTGCAACTATGGCTCCGTTTTTTGCGATCTTGGGATCTTTGGCTCTTTGTGAAAGCTAGGCTCTGATGTTGATTTTGTAAACTATGGTGTGTGTGCTGTAAATACAATGAGCTTTTATAATTTGGGTTGGATTTTTGATGGATTTTGACCCTATGTTACTTACATTGTGATTATGCATGCCTTGAAATTTTGTAAATACCGGTGTCTTTGTTGTATATGCATTGGGCTTTTTGTATAATGCATTGAATGTGGTGGAATTTGGCAATCTGTTGTATGCTTGCATGATGATTTTTTTAAAGTTGGTTTCTATGCTGGAGCTGCATTTTGCTTGTATATTGAGTTGGAGATCAAATTTTTGAATGCTTGCATATTGATTTTGTAAACTATGGTGGCTGTGCTGTAACTGCAATGAGCTTTTGTAATTTATGTTGGATTTTATCTGGATTTTGGCACTCTGTTGCTTGCATTGTGATTATGCATGCCTTGGGATTTTTGTAAACATTGGCATCTTTGCTGTATATGCATTGGGCTTTTGTATAATGCGTTGGATTTGTGGTGAAATTTGGCAATCTGTTGTATGCTTGCATTAGGATTTTTTTATGCTGGATGCCCATTTTGGTTTTGTATATTGAGTTGGATATCAAATACACAAGAAATGCAAGGAGGGTCATATTTTCCATATGCTCATCACATCCCACATACTACTTTCTTCATCCAACTTTCCAAACAACATTCTCAATTAAAAAAACACAATAAAGTTGTGTGAGACCCACAACTTTCTCAACCCCACTTTCGAACCTCATTTCCAAAACACACACAATGTCCTACTTTTCTCACCACAAGATTTCAACCCTTAAATACTATTCACAACTTTCTAAAAAAACCATTCTCAACAAAAAGAACATGCCCTAAGATGCTAACATCGATGAAAATAAAAAGGCAAAACGTGCATACTCCCAAAGGGCGCAGTCTGATTTGAAAGTTACAAGTAACATGAAAGTTCATCTAAACGATAAATAGTTATCCAATGTAAGATTTACAAAAGTACTACGTAACTCGTTAAAACAAGATTTCCATTAAGCCATCCATAGAAATTAATTTATTGCCATAATCATCATCCCAAGTTCAACCACAACTTCCATTGCAAACCAATTGCACGTACCCATCCGGGGGCTCTAAACTTAAGCGGCACCCTTTACAAAGTGCTAGTCTCCCCAGGCTTACAAGGAACCGCACCAGTCAACAAAAAGTATGGACGTGTTTCTTACACGAAAATATGCACAAGACCCACAACTAAAGGCGCGACATGAAGGAAAAGAACAAGAGAGAGACTTCTTGAACACACACATCGCTGGCATATTCTATATATGTTGGAATCTTCATTCCCAGTCTATGAAACCAAAATGAACCAACAAAAAATTATGACCATGAACGGCACGAAGTTTATTCTTCTCTGTAGTTACCAACTTTGCACGTTCGAGTTAAACCTGTACATTTGCAAAATGGATGTAGGTTTCATAACTTGTCGACCACCTCCGCTGGCAGGTTGAGATCGAAAAAGTGGGCACCTCCATGAACATCTCTCCTTGTACGTTTATGAGAAGAGCATCCGCTCTCATCTGAACTTGAAGATCCCTGCAACGTGAGTACCACCCTCTTACCCTGTGAAATTGCTCCTATTTTGCATAGAGAAAATGCAATTAACTGTAAGTGACAGTTTTCATATGTAGTCCAAACTCCAAACAAAATGCGCAACAAGCGTAGCCATGCTGGGAAAAGAGCAAGCATGATAGAACAATTTTAAAAATGATGTTCGAAAAGATTAGCAGCTACACGAAAATGCCAGGGAAGCTATCAAAGATGGCACATACCACTTCCCTTTGCCATCGAGTCCCCTTGTATGCAGCTATCCTCATTGTTGGTTTTCATGCTTCTTAAACTTTCATCAGAATCCTCCCAACAAATGGAGAGTTCTGCTGCCTTCTCAAGACCCTTGGATTTATATGGAGCAATGTTCTGGGCACGCTGAAGAGGATACAATAAGTCATTTTCTATACACTGATACCTGCAAGGATAAGAGTCGCTTCATCATAAACAAAAGGCTAACATATTCATAATAAACTTGCTGAAACACCAACTTACATAAGCTTGCAGAGCTTGTCAACGACGTTAGACAAATTAATCACATGCTTCATTGTCTCCATGACCTCCTCATCAGAAAAATCTTGGAAATCCTTCTCCAAAAACATGGACAACTTCTCTACATTGGATTCTAGCTGCTGTTGCTGGTCCTCGAATAAATGTTGCTTTAGTTCCCTCTCCTGTGATGTCATCTCATCCTTAAAAAGCTCATCCCCAAACATGTAAAATGCAAATGGGTACGAATATGAAAGGACGCGTCTTGATCTGAAGAGCCTGCTCAATCCATTCGTCACCCAAGTGTAGTCTTTAATTCTAGACTGTTTGTTCTCTGAAATAGAGATCTTTTGCTGGATGGTTTCCTTGAGATTGCTTTCCTGCTTAAGAGAATCAGTGTGGGCCTTGTACCGGTTATGATAATGCATATATCGGTAAAGGTCCCTTCTTGCACGTTCAGTTTGTTTTTCTTGGTCTTCTTTGAAGCGGCCACAACTGTGCCCACTAATGTTCGACCATGTATGATCTCGCCCCGTAGCGCCACCACATAACCAACTGTGCAATGACCATCAGTTAGATGTTACTTTTAAATACTAGTCTGAAGGTTCTGGTAAAGTAACATTCCCGGCAAAAGAATATCAACATCTGATTCCTATTCAAAGATAATTTATACTCTGAAGATAATTAGACTATGTGCTTCTTATTTCTTAAATTTCTTCTTTCTTCGATGATCATCTCGAACTAGTTATGGCAAGCAAGGTACCAAATGCTTGTATGCCCCCCCCCCCCCCCCCCCCCCCCCCCCCCCCCCCCCCCCCAAAAAAAAAAAAAAAAAAAACAAACAAACAAACAAACAAACAAACAAACACATCTGACGGGTAAAGGCTAACATCCTTGTAATTACGAGAATTTTCTGAAACCATGGTATGGTTAAACAAAAACAACACACAGAGCCAATCCATTTCAGGAAAGTCTGGATTAAAAAATGAATATCCTTGTGGTTATCAAATTCCAACCCCTGAGCAAGTGTAAAATGGCTCCCTATGCCTATTAAAGCAGCCAATCTGCATTTCTCTGTCATATGCACCGACCAATCATCCTGACATCCAATAATCAACCCCAAGGGATCCTTTTGCATCAAACTGAGAGATCAAACCACAGCCTACGTGTACAAATGTTGGTAATTTAATATCATTTGTTCCATCTGCGGATTAAATTGAGATAACTTTGTGACTTTTTATTGTAGGAACAAGATGCGAGACACATAATTATCTATTATATAATTGATTGATGTTTGAATGGGGTTGCTCACTAGGACAAAAGGGTGGGTAGAAGGACGGCTAGGATTGAATCTTTGAGGAATCAATGATTAGGATGAGACTTTGAGAAAATTTTGACGGAAAAGTCCCAAAATTTTGGAGAAACTAAATCTAGAGGAAACTAAATCTGGGAGAACTAAAATTTTAAATTTTGAGAGAAACTAAACCTGGAGTGAACTAAATTTTAGGGTGAACTAAAATTTAGGGGTGAAACTAAATTCTCTCTGGTGAACTAAATTTTAATTTAAAATTTTGGGATAACTACATCTGAAGGGAACTAAATTTTAAGGAAAACTAAAATTTTAAATTTTGGTCGGAACTAAATCTAGATGGAACTAAATTTTTGGTTGAACTAAAATTTTTAAAAAGATAAATTTTAGTTTAAATGTGGCCAAAAATTTTTGTTACTGTGGAATATTTTGAATGAGTCTGCCTCCCCAAATTTTTTTTGGGGCAGAGATTTTGAATGGGTTGAATTTTTTCAAGGAAATATTTTAAATGCCCCGTAACCTATGGTTATGAGTTATGACTATCTTTTATACAACTGAGGTATGTTCTTGAATGGAATTGCTGATCAGGACAAAAGGTTGGGTAAAAAGATGTCTAGATTTCAATCTTGAGGAATCAATGGGTAGAATAAGCGTTTGTGAAAATTTTGGACGAAAAACCTTAAAATTTTGAGGCCCTAAAATTTTGGGAAAAACTAATTCTGGATGAAACTAAATTTTGGAAACTAAAATTTTAAATTTTATGGAAACTAAATCTGAAAGAATCTAAATTATTGGAGGAACTAAATTCTCTGCTGAACTAAATTTTAATTTGAACGTGGTTAAAAAATTTTCTTGGGCGGGAATATCTTGCAGATAGCTAAAAATTTGGGGGGAGATTTTGAAGATGCTGTAATTTTTTTAGCGAAAGATTTTGAATGTGTTAAAATTTTCGGGAAAATATTTTGAATGCCACATTACCTATGATAGTATATAATACAAACTCATGGTTATATAATTGAGATTCACGAAGAGCGAATGGTAGATATTGATAGATCCAAATTTTTAAGTGAGTAGTGTAGTCATGGAACATGGTAAACAGCTAAATGCCAAAAGATGAGGCAACCAAGCTCATGCTTGGGTTTACATAGCTGAGATGACAGGACCAGTAACAAATTGGAAAATAATGGGTGATATTAAACTGGTATTCAAGTTGTAAAATCCTTTCCTATAACCAATGTTGGCATTGTTCTAAAAGACCGTTTTCATTATGCATGTGGTCCGACGTTGCATAATCGGTTTACGTGACTGATAATGCGGATTAAGCCGATTACGTGAAAATTATTATTTTAATATATAAACAAGCATTAAGTATACATATATGTGTGTATGTATATATTAAATGTAAAAATGCCTTAAAAGGTACGAACAAAAAAGAAATCTTGTGTGTATACAATACAACAAGCAATGTAAAATATTAGATTTACAAGTAAAGAAAGAAGCACAAGCCTTAAGACAACATCAAATTTACAACATAATATCAAAATTACAAATCAATTTGAACAAATAAACAAATAAAAAGGCGCTTATCTCTTTTCTCTTGTTTGTTCTCTTTGAAAAATATATAGCTAATTTTCATGGCATAAATGTAATTTGGATAACTTATCGGCAAAATAGGATAAGAAAAATATTACATATCAATTTACATATCGAACTTTATACAAGATTCAGAAAAATATTTCATAAGTCGTCATCTTAAATTTAGTAGACAACAATAAAAAAGGCAACACGTTACTTTATCATTCATTAATTTTTTGTCATCAATCATCAATTGCTTAGCACCTAAAACATAATTCATAATAAAATATTATCACCATCATAACAATCAATACATAAAACAAAGGTACAAAACAATCCACACGCAAGATATGTGTTTAGTTTTATTTTTTAAGCTGTCATGTGCCTGCTTATGATAGTATGAGGGCGCATTACAAATATGCGCCCGCATATGCAGGTGTCTGCATAATTTATAATAAAATATTATCACCATCATAACAATCAATACATAAAACAAAGGTACAAAACAATCCACACACAAGATATGTGTTTAGTTTTATTTTTTAAGCTGTGTCATGTCCCTGCTTATGATAGTATAAGGGCACATTACAAATATGTGCCCGCATATGCAGGTGTCCGCATAATCCAAGTGCATAACTCAAATTCAATGTAGTCTAAGGTCAAATCCTTGTATACGACGCATATGCTGCCTTTGGAACAATGAATGCTGGAATAATTTTCAAGTGAATGTGATAATGGAAATCCGACTTGAGTCTTTATTTGAACTTAATTTTATTTTAGCTACTTAGTTGATTTTAAGTTTGTCGTGTTGCATCCGTGTTATTTATTTATTTTTTGAAGTTTTCTTTTATTTTGATTTGCACGTATTATGCACATAGTTTAACATATAAATAAGCATATGTTGCAACTCTTTATTTTAGCAAATTAGATTTGAAAATTTTGATAAAAATTCTAATTTGATTCAAGAGGAACTTAGTTTTCATCTAGAATCTCTTTTTCGAGACACGCTGATAGTGTTACGAGAGATGCAAGGTGAAATGTCCTAATTTTAAGTATTTTTAGTTTTCTTTTCCTAATTCCTATTTTTTTCCCCGAATTTCTTGTATTCCCCTCACATAAATCTTAGATCTAGAACCCTAAAGCTATTCTTATTTGTAATGTATTAAATTTGGTGTCAGATCCCGGCTGATCCAAAATCACCATTTTCCCATAAAAGATTATCTTTCCACTAGATAAAAAGCCTCAAAATCCTAACAGTCAATTGTCATTGTCCACTAAATTTTCATGATATTTCCTAAATTTTCCCAATTTTTTAATTTTTTTTGCATTTTTTTGCGATTTTTCAAAAAAGTCGTCAAAAATTCCAAGTCGACACACTTCAGCATCCACATCGTCAAACCCAAGCCCGATCTCATCCAAAACCCCAACCTTGGACTGGACCCAAACATTAGCCTAATCTCATCCAAAACCCTAACCTTAGACCGGACCAAAATATTATTTTAAGCTCATCCAAAAGTCTAACTCTGTACTGATCCAACCCCTAAACCAAAACCTACCTTAATTCACCGCTACAAGCCACATCTCTATACCATTGTCTCTTAACACCCACAATTTCCTGGCAACTGATGTCATCACCTTCTTCACGCGACTATCATCTTCAACATTTGTCGCTTGCATCAACTTCTCCAACACCGAAGGTCATCATCAATGACGTCAACCACCACCGCCTTACTCATCTTCATCTTCATCAACACAATCAACAGTTGCCAACTTGTCCGTCTTCATCGTCATCATCTCTAAACCCCGCTGTTGTAGTGCGCAGAAGAGCCTTAGCTACAGTATGGCTTGACTAATTTTGTGATTTTTCTTTGATTTCATGGTTGTTATAGTAACACAGAAAAATATGGTGATTTTGTGCCTGATTCTTACGTGAAATTTTAGCCTCCAAGCCTTACGTGCTAACTCTAACGACTTCTAGATATCATATTAGCATGCACGAGCTGATCTTCACTCTGAATAACTTTTAATTTGATCAAACTCCTTAAATTTATATTATAAAAATCTCTATTATTTTGATTAGATTAGTTGTATATTATTATTAATTGCAAATAATTTCTTGATCTTGATTTATTTACTCGCATCATCATTTAAAATTAATATTTTATTTTAGCATATAGATTCAAACCTTTAAGATTTTTGTTTTATTTTTCATAATTGCATGCATATAGTTTTGGGACCGCAATCTGCATATCATCCAATTAATCCTAATTTTGCATGCTTTGCCGTGGAAGAATATTTGGAACATGCATGGCCAATAGGGAAACACAGTCCACTACTAATGACGACCTTTCTAAGCAACTTAGTGAGATAACTAAATTACTTCAGGACATTAAAGTTGTGATTGGTTATTTAAGAGAGTGTGCACTTGCCCTTGAATCATAAGGCGTATGAGAAAGGTCCTTCGATGACCAATGCAGCACGCAATACACACAATACACGATAAGTAGGGAACCAATTGTAGGATAAGGGAATGGATGGACATATGAATATAGGAGATCAAGGAGGACGTAATCATGAAAGACACGATGATGTCGGTGATGAGACTGATATTAGGTGAGATTAAATGACGAATTATGATAGATGTAACCACATTTGATAAAACTCATAAGCTGTGAGTCTTTTTAGACCGGTTAGCCGATATGGCCCATTTTGCAAGTGACACGGAAATTTCGATGATTGCATGATTTGATTCACTAGAATGAAGCTCGAAGGATCAACTAAGATCATTAGACTTCAATATAGCGACAATTAGATATGGAGTATCACAACCTTATTCGGACCTAGGATGAGATGAAAACCAAACTTTGCAAAAATACTTAACCATAGAGTTCAACTTATGGATCATAATATGTGTGTAAGCGAATACATTACTAAGTTTGCTGATGTGTTTAACCTATGTAGATTGCTAGAAGAACCTTGTTTCACACTTTCTCAATTTTGTAATGGACTAAGGCTTGAGTTTCAGCGTAAAATGTTTTCAGGCATGACCACCGTTGAGAAGGCAGTCCAGAATCTAAAATTGTACTTTAGAAAATCTTTAGATAGTAAGTCTACATACAAAGCTAGGAAGTGATTTAAGGGTCCATTATAAAACACGGCCAATATTAAAAACTCAAATGTTAAAGAAGCTAATGGCAATGCCAAGATCAGAGAATCCTTAAGAGTAAAATTTATCAGAAGTTCAATATTTCAAATGTCATGGCTATGGATATTTTGCTGGCCAATGACCTAGTAGGAGGTTACATGTTGAAGAGTCCAGATGATGAGATGCGAATGGTGGAGTATTCTGAAGTATACCCTACTTGAAGACGTTAGTGATGTAGATAATGGATTACATGCGGACTTGACTCATAACTGATTGAATGTCATTATATGTTTATCTGTTACACCTTCCACCTTAGAGTGAGAAATATAAGTGGAAAACAACTATCTCTTTACGTACGTTTAAAAATAAATATATGTTCCTTAGAATGATGATTAGTAGGGCTAGTTAAACAAATTTAACCATAAAGTTAGCTATAAAGAAAATATGATTTAAAGTTAAATCTTGCCCACAACCATATATCATATGGGTGGATAAGAAATCATGTTCAGTTATTAAATGTTGTAAAGGGCATATCAAGATACTCTGCTACAAAGAGCGCATCGAGTGTGTTCTACTGATGGGTGCTGCACATATCTTGCTAGTTAGGTTATGGCTATATCACCTTGATGCAACACATTTTGAAAGATCTAACATATTCATTTATGTTTGAAAGAAAGAAGATTGTGTTGACTCCTAACTAACCTAAAAGCGTAGTTAAAAATTAATAAGACAAGTTAGACGCCAACACAACCTGCACAAAGGTCATTTTATGGTCCTTAGTTCACAGTTAAGCATCGTTCATAAACCCTGTTACACTTCATGAGCATATGCATATCATCTAAGTAACCTACATTCTGAGACTTACAAAATCATTGCACAAGTCTATTGAAGAATCTAATAAAAATTTATAAGAATTTACATATGAGAATGACAACATGTTTGGAGCTTGTCCAAATTGGTTATTCTAGGACTTTTGAAAGCATTTTTCATGCATCAGATATGTGCTATATGTGCTCCTCGAACTCTGCAAAGGATTGATTCCGATGTGACTGAGTAGATTATTTCACACAAGTTTAATACTGACATGTCACATACAATGCTTACTCATCATCTTTTACTCGTGTCACCTTGAAGGTGATTATTCAGTTCTGTCCGGTTCTGTCCGGTTCTGTCCACTTACGCATTTATATCGACATTTGCCCGAAGGTAAATCTTCAAAGGTACGAAGGTAAATCTTCAAAGGTACGAAGATTGATATTGATCCAACTCGAATCTTTATTTTGAACTTAGTTTTATTTTTAGCTATTTAGTTGATTTAAGCTTCACATGTTGTGCACATGTTTTTTATTTATTTTTAGAAATTTTCTTTTGTTTTGATTTGCATGTATAGTGCACTTAGTTTAACCTATAAATAAACAATGCACCACAACTCTTTATTTTCTTGGTTTGGGTTTCAAAGAAATTCTAATTTGATTCAAAAAGAATCCTAATTTTCGTCTAATATCTTTTTAATCAAGAAGAGTTAAGAAGGTGCGAGAGATGTCTGAATAGGTCTGAATTTTAACTCTCTTTATATTTTTCGTAATCCATTAAATTTTTTCCTAATTTTTTATTATTCACACCATATAAAGCCTAGATATATTCATGTTTTGCCAATCCATGCAGAAACATTATCACCATCTTTGTCATATATCCAGAACTTTTCCAATTGAGCTAGGATCCACTTCAGTGTTCAAGTATAATATAGAAATCTTTGTCATTATCACCATCATTGTCATTATCACCATCTATATATTTTTCATAATCCATTAAATTTTTTCCTAATTTTTTATTATTCACATCATATAAAGCCTAGATATATTCATGTTTTGCCAATCCATGCAGAAACATTATCACCATCATTGTCATATATCCAGAACTTTTCCAATTGAGCTAGGATCCACTTCAGTATTGAAGTATAATATAGAAATCTTTATAGTTGATGACAGAACTGTACCAGTGGCTATTTACAAGACATGAGCACCAAATGTCCGAAATATGACCCAGCATCAGGTTTTGGGTAAATATCCCCCCCACCCCCCCCCCCCCCCCCCCCCCCCCCCCCCCCTCCAAAAGAAAAAAGAAAAAAAACCAAAAAAAATGACCAGATTTAGCATGATCTCTTCCGTCCTTTTTTTTTTCTTTTCTCCGGTGGCGGCGGCGATTGTGTTTGGGTGTAGGGGTACCTTGAAAGATCTAAATATGATGAGATGGATGACTGGTAAAATAGTATAAGAACTGAGTTCATCCATTAGAATCAATTGATTTTACGTTCTATGTTTAAAGACAACCATAAAAACAAGGAAGAACCAATTATGTCCGAACCATTATAAATGTTTTGTCCTCACTTGAACTCTACAGATACTCTCTTAAGATACTCTCTTAACCGATGTATCTTCAGTTGTGTTTATTAATCTAAACTAGCTCTATTACAAAGATTTTTTAAAAATGAAAGACTTAACCGATGGCCTACCAAAACCAAAACCCCATTCTAGTTTGGCAATTTGACGTACTTGGAAAATCTGTGCATACAGCGTATTGAAGTTTAATTTAGACAGAATATTGACATCTCCATACCATACAGCTTATTAAAGTTTTATTTAGACAAAGAATATGCTCATCTCTCTACTGTTAAATAACAAGGATATGGAAACATCCTGTGTCAGGTCAACATGAAATACTGAACAATAAAAGTGGGGAAATGATATTGATACTCTAGTTATATATCTTATTCGCACCTCTAGATCTGTAAGCATTATTATATGATCAATATGAAAGATCTTATCACGAACGGCCACCATCATACAACTATATCATTATATGCTACAAGGCTTTTTCAAATGAAATGGATCAGTTATGAAGTACAAGGCTCCCTAAAATTTAGGCCATGTTTGGCATTAGCGGTAGGAGAGTTGGAAGGCCCTACGCCCAGCCAACTCTCTGCAAACGCCCAAAATTGGAGTGTTGGTGTTGCCTTAAAACCAAAAACAACCAAAACACTCCTCCTAAATTAGCTATTGTAGCAACACCACAACTACAAAACCTCCTCACAACCCATCAAAGATGGGTTGTGGTGTTGCTACAGTAACTCTAACACTCCCACTACACTCTTTCAAAAATCTCTACAACCCCCAACACCAACACTGGTTGCCAAACGGGAACTTAATTAGTCTTGTGATTGTTTTATGACAGATTGACAAGCTCAAGTTAACTCTCTAAATTAATGAAAATTTCAGCAAAGGAAACAATACACAAGCAGGGGATTACCACAAATCACAGAAGCTAGCTTCCGGTTAGAATAACATATCTTTTTATGTAGTTTAAAGTCAGCAACTCCATTCTTGGAGGCAAATACATATCTGAAAGATGAGGGGAGATAATTGTTCTACTATTGAGACCTACATTTCACACCGAGCCATAAAAATAAGTGAAAGAGCCCAACAAAACATATTTTTAGACGAGAATACTGGGTATCATATGTTATTTGGAAAAACAAATTCATATGGAAACTAAAATGTTGACTCTCCAGAACTTTTTCCGACAATTGGCACTGTTTATTTGATATACACATTTGAAAACATAGACACACCAAAAACATTGTGGTTTCTACATTGTTTGTCCATGCATCAAGTCATTTAAAAATTAATAGGTTTACACGAATAGAACTTTTTTCCATCCTAGATCAGTGAGAAAAAGCATGAGGTTCACTAGCTTTTTGATGTATTTAGTTTTCAGAATATGAACAACGCCGATCACTCAAAAGAAAAGGAGAGTGGACTTTTTGGCTGCATATGAGAACGATTTCTCATATGCCCATTATTCTATTTTTCAAAATCATGGTCGGGTAACATATAACAATAAGCAGTAGAAAAATGATAACACACGAAAGATGACTCCCAATATCAACCTAGATATAGATTAGGAGGGCTGATCTTTTTGGCTTTTATTTGACAGATAACAAAATATGGCGAGAAACGAAAAATGCGGCATAAATTTAGTAGGATGGGAGAGCATCATAGTATTCTAATAATATAGTAATGCCGAAAGTTTATTTATAGTTAGGACCCAGTTAAAACTCCCAGTCATATTGCTGAACTAATAAGTAATCTGGGTACTGACATAATTAAACAGCAACAAATTGTGTGTTATCTGCATGTAATGTAGTGTTAAGACAATGAGACAAAAATAATAATGGGCACTGCAGTGCATTTAGTAAAAGAAGTGGCCAAATGAAACGACCTTTATTTAGTCAACCAAAGAGGTGTACGAGAGGAAAACCAAATGCAGAAAACAAAATAATAAAAGGCGGTAATATTCAAGAGCCTAAAGCAGTAAAGTTCTATGACTTGGTGCCAAAGAAGAGAAGTAATAACAGATTTTGATGACCCTTTTTATTGTTCACCTATGTTAAGCAGGAGATGTAATAAGCTCTAAGAACCTCAATACTGTCTAGTCAATTACTCCGGAACTAACCAGCTGCCATAATTTATATAGTACTGAAAGCTTCAAGTTGTGTACTACTGGAAGGAATGATTCATGGTAATTGTACGACTAAATAGACCCAACATAAGAGGTTAGAACATTTGAGCAAGTTGACTAACACATGATTCAAAAACTACTGCACTATAAAGATAAGATAACTCAATGTTGAAGAAGAATCACATAGACCAAGTATAACATGGCTGGCAATATCACAATATCTCAACAAACTAGACAAATAGAACCAAGACAGAAAAACTGACCAAAAGGCTTGCCCACAGATACAGGCAACTAGATTGCAACCGCCATTTTTCTCAACAGGCTTGTGACACTTAGGGCATGGCTTGGTGTTAACTGTCATCCAATTTACGGTTTCTGATTCATCTTGGCATTTCTTCTTCCACAGCTCCCACATAATACAAGAGCAAGGTGAATGAGCTTCTGATAGGCAGCTGAAACAAAACTGTATCCCACATGTGCACTCCACTTCACAATAAATATCACCCTTGACACGGATTGCATTTCCACAATGAGGTACGCTTGGACACCATTTAACCTTATTATTGTCTTCAATGTAAGATTCCAGTAGAAAACGGTCAAATCGATCTGCAATATCCGGATGCCTTGCACTGACTAGATTCCTCACAACTGCTTCATCACAAACAGCATTACATTTTGGGGCCATGCATCTTATGCGCCGGCTTTGCCCGTCATTTATTTTGACAATAAAATGTTCTGTCCAACCTGAGTAGAAAGGCAATAATAAAAGGATTATAAGCTGGAAAAGAAAAGGGAGATCACTAGATAACCTGGAAAGGACATCAGCTAAAAGGCACAGGAACCATATTCAAGGCTGGGTCATGTGCCTACACATATGAAACGGCAAGATTCTAAGACCAAGTTTGCCTGTGTGAAGAGGTGTTTGGGAGAAGGAATATTGAATGGATTAAGCTCGACAAAAAAGGAAGGAAAACAGACTACAAAACAAAAAGTGGAACAAATCGGAGAATCTTAATGTTCACACTTGAATAGGTTAGCTCGTGAACTGGGCAATGGACTAATCAATATCAACATGGGTAGAATCATGACCATATGCAAATACTTGAAATGCAAAATATGACAGTGTATTATATCAACATCTTCAGGTAGGAAGTGAGAGTTGGAGTATGCGCAAACTGAGAGAACATATTGCCCCAAAATACATATTATTATCAGGCAAAAAAAAAGAAATGTTACTTCAGGCTTGGGCCGAGATTTTTTTGTGGGCTTAGAATTATGGCCCGTTTGGGGCAATAGCACCATCCGGTCTCTCCCGAGCAATGGACCTTTTCTTGCTTCTCAAGGGCCGAGATTTTTTTGTGGAACTTGGGTTTTGTTTTAATTTAAAATGAAAATAATGAGTGTATCCATACAAACATCAGAAATTGGGTTTCATTTAAGTTAAGGATGAGTTTGACAATACAGGCTCTTTTCATATGCCTCCCACAATTTGTGAAAATATAGTTAGACTGGATTTTCCAAAACCTCAATTTCATAAGGTTTGCTAGCCTCCAAACCCTAGTTTCTACTTGTGCATCCAATCTATAATTAGTTTTAGAAATTGGGCTTTGGGCACCAAACTCCAGCGAAAACATAATTTCATAAGCTAAACGAGTTGCCAAACGGGGCCTAAATGGTATCACGTTCGCTGGTAATAAAGAAAACAAACACTTATGCGAGTTTACAATCGCTAAAGAATGTCATACGTGTCTAGGTAGAATGTCAGTCTCGTTAGACTGTTAGACTCGTTAGAATGTAACTTGGAATAACAAAATTCAACAATTTGATAGACGTAAGAGAATGCATCTTTTGTAAACAAAATATATATACATAATACAAACTTCATAGATCACTATAAGAGTTGGAAAAACACGGAATAAATGTTTTCCATTAGAAATATCTCACAGAAAGTATTATTAGAATACATAACCGTCAGCAACTAAATTGCTAAATCTCCATACTTAAAAGGCATAAAAACTTACAGCTGTTGCAATAGCTATGTCCACAGTCCATCTCTGTGACTGCTCCATGAGCAATATCCTCGAAACATATGTTGCATGCATGTGTGGCTGAGGAACTCGATAAATCAATGGATTTACTCTCAATGATGGTAACTCCAGCCTCCCAAAATAACCGTTCCTTCCCTTTCTGCTCAAGCAACTCAAAAATTCTCTCCACATCCCACCTGTAGTGAATCAGTAGGGTCCTTGCATGTTGTTCACTTATTACTAACAACTCCATTACTTTCCGTAGATCTTCCTTCTGCAGTTTTTTCAAAATTTTGGTAATTTAGCACAAAGAAAATTGTTTTACATGATATGCTCTAATCAAATCATCATAACTTGGAAAAAGAGTTCCTGACCTGTGCTGCCAGGAGAGATTCCTTTGTAATAACCTGTAAGATGCCCAACAAAAAACAAATGGCATAATAAGGTCTCGCAAAACCAATGCCAGTATACAGAAAATAAAAACCCAAATTCAATTCATTTTTACTGCAAGTGTGATAATTTCGCATTTTAGTCTAACAGTCAGAACCATCTCATAACCATATTAAGCAAAGGGAGCGCTAGCACACATACATTCTGCTCTCCTTCTCATAAAGTATTAGAAATATACTGCATTGAAACATCTTAAGCTTATTTATTAATTTTTTTTCATTTACTCATATTGTTTAACAATCCCAAGCATTTCTTCAAATAATCGACTGATAGAAAGTTGAAATTTTTGTAGAAAAGGTGCTTTAAGGGGTTGCATTCCAAGTTTCTCTATTGCTCATCTTCACAAGATTGCTTCGAACATCATATATCAACAACCATCACACAAACCCTAGTACTCGTTGGTCGATCAAACTCGAATTTTCCGGAAAACAAGTTCTTGCAAAGCTCAATTTTTATGCCCTATAGAGAGTAAGGGGCAAAAGAGAAAGCACATGTCAAAAAATCGATAAATTATGATCTTCTGCAAATTAAAAATTTCTTTTTTTTGGGATCATTCCTCACCAGTGGAAACAATCTGATTGCCCAACACTCAAAAAAAAAAACAAAAGTTCCTAAACTCATCCAGGACTAGCAAATAAAAGAGAACAAGATTTGCAACGCAAACCAGAGGCCAATGACAAATTACGTAGCTAGTATGAAATCCAGGGATAAGAAAACCTGATACAGCTCCATGATCGAATCTAGGAAATGAAACGAAGATTGAGATCTCGAAATTACATACCGAGGATACGGACCAGTGGCAATCCTCTTCGGTTCCGTCCTCCAATCCTTGGAGAACAGTCTCTTCGAGGACATCGTCCTGATCGCTGAGGTAGCAATCTTCTTCTCCCTCCCCTTCCTCTTCGAAATCGCTCGATGACGGGTAATCTTCATCATCCGCCATCGGAGAAAGAGAGGGAGAGTATGACCTACAAACTCCGAAGATCGAAATCAAAGCGATCGGAATTTGAGATCGAAAATTGGAGTAGCTTGCAGCGGAAGCTAGGGCAAACAAGAACAAAAGCGGAGATTTTAGGAATTGGACCGAGGTTTCTTTAGTTTCTTTTAGGCATTGGGGGAGAGAAAGAGAGACGAACGAACGCAATAGGGAGGAAAGGGACCGGGCGAGATGGTTTTTCTTTTGTTCTTTTGTTGTTTCCTTTCCAAGTATATATTTTACCCCCTTTTAAATAGAATAAAAAATCAAAAAAAAAATTAGCAAAATCGACCAATACGATTTGAAGGGATAATACCGAGTTGGTTGGGATCACGGCTTATCGTATAGATAAGACGGTATATATTGTATCGTATCTATGTACGCTATAAATATAGAGCTGGGTTCCTCCCACAGATGATGATTCATAACACGGTATCAGCACGAGACTCTAAATAAAATTTCCACACAAAATCGATCGTTATGAAAGCGAAGGAAGGCGAGAGATCCACGCACGCGGTGTCAGCTACATCAAACAAGCGTCGTCATCCGCGTAGTCTTCGTTCAACCGTCGCTATATTTGGAGGACGGATATATATGTAAATCTCCCTAAAAATGTCATTTTTATCATACGTATGATAGTTTTATCCATACATCTCGCAAGATCTAAGTGGAAATATGGCGTATCGCCTAAATCGACGATTTTTATCGTCTAAAAATCATGTTTTTACATGTCTTTCAATCTGAAATTAATAATAATATTTGTTGCCCCCCTACGGCGGGGGGGGGCGTCCTCGCATCCCCCCGCTACGGTGGGGGGCTACTATTGCCCCCGCCCCCGCTACGGCGACCCCGCACCCCCTGCTACGCTACAGCGGGGGGGTGTGTGTGCGCGCGCGCTCCCCCCCCCCACTTCAACGAGGGGGTTATGGCCGTCCCCGACCCCGCCTGAGTGGTGGGGCCGCCGTGTTCCCCGACCCTGCCTGAGTGGCAGGGCCACCGTATTCCCCGCCCCGCCCTGCCGCCTGAGTTGCAGGGCTACAGTATCCCCCCCCCCCGCCTGTCTGCGGGGGTCCTCATGCCATCCCCGCTACAGCGGGGCGGCCCCCCCCCCCTCTCCTGAGGCGACGCAACAGGGGGAGGTGGCGGCAAACCCTAGCCGCCCCCCTAATAATATTTGGGTCGACAGCCCGATAACAAAAAAACAACTTAAGCTCTGCGGGCCTCAGGCCCGCAGGCCACAAGTTTTCAAAAAAAAAGTGGATTAAATGGGACTGCGGGCCTGAAGCCCACAGCCACACTGCGGATCTCAGGCCCGCATGCCGATTTTCTGAAGAAAAAAAGACCAGAAAGTTATAGGATAATTGGATTTAAGAGATAGAGAGACAAAATTTCATAGCCAAAAGAATGAGTAACCATGGCCATAGGCCATGGTTCTCTATATATTGATATAGGGGAGGAGATGAAAGGCCTCAAGGAGACCAAGAGTCCCCATTACTCATAGTAATGGGGACTAATGATAGTGGGTAATGAAGGAGGGGAGGCCAAAGGCCTCCCTCATTCATAACACTCCCCCTTACCCATTCATCACTTTGGTCTCAGCATTAGAGGCAAAGAGGGGTGGATACTTCTGGATCCAGAGTAAGAGTGTTTGCCTCGTTAAAACCTTAGCTGTGGAAAACCCAGTGGGAAAAACCCAACAGCTTAAGGGAAAAGAGTGCAACTCACAGGTTACTCCCCCTGATCCGTACAAGCTTCAGGCTTGCAGGTCTTTCAGTTGTCGCATGCCAATGTTCTTTACAAGTTTTACAAAAATACATTTGGGCAAAGACTTAGTAAAAAGATCAGCTAAGTTATTGCAGGACTGTATCTGCTGTACTTCGATCTGCTTGTCCTCCTTTAGCTCATGTGTCCAAAAAAACTTTGGAGATATGTGCTTCGTCCTGTCGCCCTTGATGTAGCCTTTTTGAAGTTGAGCAATGCATGCAGCGTTATCTTCAAACAGAACGGTAGGCTCCAAATCACCGGTCTTCATGCCAGTAGATTGAAGAATGTGTTGGACGACGGATCGTAGCCAATAACACTCTCTGCTTGCTTCGTGGATCGCAATGAGCTCTGAATGGTTGGATAATGTAGCTGTTGTGGTTTGCTTCACCGATCTCCAAGAGATAGCAGTACCTCCGTAGGTAAAAACAAAACCAGTTTGAGATTTTGCCGTGTGCGGATCAGAGAGATAACCTGCATCAGCATAACCAAACAATTTGGGGGAGGCACCTCTCTGGTAGTAAAGTCCAAGATCAATGGAACCATGAAGGTATCGTAGAAGATGCTTTACTCCGTTCCAGTGGCGCTTTGTGGGCGCTGCACTGTGTCTGGCTAGAAGATTAACTGTAAACGCTATATCGGGACGAGTACAGTTAGCCAGATATAGAAGTGCTCCAATGGCACTGAGGTAGTGTACTTCAGGACCCAGTATCTCCTCCCCCTCTTCCAGTGGCCAGAAGGGGTCCTTTTGTACATCTAGTGATCTTACGACCATAGGAGTACCTAAAGGATGACATTTATCCATATGAAACTTGTGTAGAAGTTTCTTTAGGTAATTAGATTGGTGTAATAGGATTCCACCTCTTAGGTGTTCTATCTGTAAGCCAAGACAATACTTTGTTTTTGCCTAGGTCTTTCATTTCAAAGGTATGTTTAAGGCTTTCAGATATCTCTTTGATCTCTGTAGGAGACCCTATGAGATTTAAGTCATCTACATAT
This sequence comes from Scilla litardierei, assembly GCA_030789695.1. Classification (NCBI taxonomy): domain Eukaryota; kingdom Viridiplantae; phylum Streptophyta; class Magnoliopsida; order Asparagales; family Asparagaceae; genus Scilla; species Scilla litardierei. Next base: position 44,221,719 of record CM061134.1, read on the forward strand.
ACAGCTATGATGACGAATCATGTTCCCGTTCTTTTGATAAAGATACAAGGGCAGACTTCGTTATTCGTGAATCCTTGTTGTGCAAGGAAGTCACTAAGTCTGTTATACCACATCTTTCCCGATTGTTTTAGACCATATAATGATCTATGTAGCCTTACAGTGAATACGTCCCGAGGTATCTCTTTCATCTCTTGGGGTAGATTAAACCCATCAGGGAGTCTCATATAGATATTTTTATCTATATCGCCATATAGATATGCAGTCACAACGTCCATGAGCTGCATTTCTAGGCTTTCCAGAGAAGTTAGGCTTATAGATATGCCAATGTGGTGTTTGGCCGGAAGTAAGTCATTTAGGATATTATCCAAATGGCCCTTACCTCTATTGAAATCATTGATACGGCCTAACGTGCACTCATACTTCTCTTTGAGAGAATGCATCGAAGCATCCAAAGTGGATACTTGCGATGTGAGTGCATAAACACGAGATTTGAGATTCTTATTCTCAAAACTCAAGGTTGAGTTTTGAGACGTCAAATCCGCCATCTTGTGTTCATCCGATTTCTCAAAATGAACATGCTCAAGTTGAGATTTGAGGTTCTTCACCTCATTTCTCAACAAGCCATTATGAGTAAGCAAACTTGCTTTCTCATTGGCGAGTGTCTCAACAATGGTGTCATTGTTGGTGATGGTAGACTTAGGAGAGGTTTGGAGGTTAACAAGTTCATCTTTGGTCTTATTATATCTATCTACTAATTTAGTAAATTTAGACCAAATTTCTTGGTTTGCTAACCTCATTTCATCAATAGTAGGTTCTCCGCTTTCATCCTCGCTACCATCCTCGCTTTCATCCTCGCTATCATCCTCGCTATCATCGAAGGAGGACTTTCGATCTTTTGCCTCATTAGCCATGAAGCAAAGTTTTGCTTTCTCCACTCTTCCATCATCCGACTCTCCACTTGAGGAATCCTCTTCGGAGTCGGTGAATGTGCCAACAAGTCCTTTCTTGTACTTTCTCGACTTGTCGTACTTCGATGCTTTCCCCTTCTCCTTGTGTTTATAGAGAGGACAATCCGGTTTGATGTGTCCTGGCTTGTTGCATTTATAACACACGGGAGTAGAAGCATTAGTCGAACTAACTTTAGATTTATTCAAAGATATACCTTCTCGGAGGAATCGATCGAACTTCCTTGCCATACGGACAATGGATTCCATGTCCAATTCGTCTTCCGATTCTTCATCATCGGTAGATGGAGCGGCCTTGAAGGCAATCGCCTTTCTCTTTGGCTCATCTTGCTTCAAGTACGCTTTCATCTTTTCCTTCATTCGGATCTTACTATCCTTGCGTATCTCGTAAGACAACAAGGTACCCATTAGTTGTACGACGGTATATTTATTCATGTCATTACCTTCCTTGATGGCGAAGGTACGCTTTTCCCAACATGATGGAAGACCGTCGATAATCTTCGCGACTTTCTCCTTTTGGGTATAGACCTTCCCAAGAGCTTCCAAGTCGTTTGATATATCCACGAAGCGAGCGTAATATTCCTTCATGGTTTCGCCCTGCTCCATATGAAACAACTCAAATTCTTTATTAGCAACGATGAGTTTAGAATCTTTTACCGTACTCGATCCTTCGTGCAATATGAGGAGTTGGTTCCATATTTGATATGCACTCTTACATGTGCATATCTTGTTGAAGTCCTCGGGCTCCAACGCACAATTCAAGGCATTCATGGCCTTGGCATTTGCTACTTCCGCGGCGACCTCCGCGGGAGTCCACTTCGCGAAATTTTCTTCGGAAGGCTCGACATACTCCGTCATGGTGGCTCTCCATAGTGAAGCGCTCCGGAGGAAAATTTGCATCCGGCATTTCCAGTACCCGTAGTTGGTATCGTTGAAGTGTGGAGGCCTGACGGAGGATAGTCCTTCCATAACTGAAGAAGCTCCATCGCGGTTCCTGAAGACGTTGTAGTCGTTGTTCGTCATAGCTTTGAACTTTGGCTCTGATACCAATTGTAGCTTTGAACCTTGGCTCTGATACCAATTGTAGTGCCCTGGGAAGCTACTGCACATGTACTAGAGGGGGGGTGAATAGTACTTTTAAATAATAGGGAGAGTTATTCCTAATTATCGTGCAATTAACAAACAACAATGCGGAATAACAACGATCAACAAGAATAAATGCAAACGCAAACAAATGGTTTAATGGGTTCGGATCCACCCAAGTCTCCCCGACTTGTTCCCGGTGATCCTACGTCCCAACCACCCGGATCCCTTCCGGATACTTGAGTTAGAAACCCTAACTCAAGATTTCCACTATGCCCACTTGCGAAAACCTCACAAGTGCAATCGACCTACAATCGATATCCGTGATTCCCACAACCCGGGATCACGCAAACTCTCACAACCGAGAGTATACAATTCAAATATAACTGAAATGAAATGCTTACCAACAAAATACCTATGCCTTGAGATTTCTTACCAAATTAGGGCAAAGAGGATTTTGATGGAGGAAGATGGCACCAAACCCTAGCTTCAAGAAGATGACCAGCAATGGAAGCCTAGGGTGGAGATGGTGACCTAGAATCAAGCTTCTAGCTTGAATGGCTCACAATGGAGAGAATCTCTCTTGAGGATATAGGACTCAAGAACTTGAGGGAGAGATTCTTGTGAGAAGAGAGAGCTTGGAAATAGAGTTGATAGCTCTTCTCTTTTGATCTGAAAATATCTCCAATATGTTGCTTCACCCCTTCAAGAAATGAATCAGGATTCTATTTATAGGGGCAAGGAAAAACGAGTTCAAAAAGATCCCAACGGCTCTTTTCTGAACCAGACTAGTCGGTCAAAGAAGGATCACTGACCGACTAGTTCATCAACTAGTCGGTCGGTGATACAACGTAGACCGACTAAGAGGTGAACAGCCAAAAGGTGAAGTTCCAGGCAAAGACAACTAGTCGGTCTAAGAAGACTTGCCGACCGACTAGTTTCCCAACTAGTCGGTCGGTGAATGATCTTTGACCGACTAACGTCGAAATAGGATAGGTTGGCTTCAAGATGACTTAGTCGGTTTAAGAACAAATTCTGACCGACTAGTTTCTCAACTAGTCGGTCGGTAAACGTTCTTTGACCGACTAACTCGAAACAGTAGCTCAGGCTGAAAATGAGTGAACACAACTAGTCGGTCTAAGAAGTATTACTGACCGACTAGATCGTCATCTAGTCGGTCGGTGACTCTTCTTTGACCGACTAACTGTAGTCATAGAAAGAGCTGAATTAGAGAATGCAAACTAGTCGGTTTAAGTAGAGTTTCCGACCGACTAGATCGTCATCTAGTCGGTTGGTGACTCTTCATGAACCAACTAACATGCACTAGAAGCCGAGGGAAAGAGCGTTAGGCTTCGGGAAAGTTTCTAATGGCTTCTATGATAATCCTAGCTCTAAGATATGAGCGAAATGAAGTTTATAACGTAAGTCCTACTCAAGGCTTAACATTCTAATCTATGAAGCTAGAAGACTATAAAATAAACCTTACGAGCCGTCTTCAAAGCTTCAATCTTCATTCCTCTTGACTTCAATATTGCTCCTCGAGCTTCACCGAAGCTCCAGGCATACGATCACGCGTATTGAGAAGTCTTGAGACGTCGCTTTTGTTGTACGTGGTATTTTGGCGACGATCTCCATAACTGCGCTCACAAACTGTTAGTTCATGATATATTTATGTTTGCTCATCATCCAAAACCAAATCCGGGGAGTCCAATACTCAACATTCTCCCCCTTTTTGGTGATGACAAACCAACATAAATAATAATCAAAAATAATGAACTAAATGAAATATACTTACTCCCCCTGCATTGATGACACATTAGTTCCATATGAAATAATAAGCACATACATCAAGCAGACGAGGAAAGTAAAAATGCAAATTCAATATTTGAGATTTAGGGTTTGTAATCCATTTTTATATCTTAACTCCCCCTGAATCTAACATATCAAATTAGATTCATGGTAAATTATCATTTAGCACAGCCATTATTATGCCATTATTATATCTCTCCCCCTTTGGCATAATCCAAAAAGAGCGGGAGGAAGCCAATGACAATAAATCATGTCCAAATAATTCATTAAGCATGGGAGTCTAAGAATACGACCACGTTTCATATGACACCAAAATAAAATTCGAATAAAATCAAAGCGTGTCAATGAGACCATAGTCGAAAATCAACATTTATATGTAAATTCACTTAAATCATCAAAATATCAAATGTAAATTCACTTATTGATGAAATGAATTTACTCTCCAATATCAACATTTATAGCTATTTTAGCGCATGGAAAACAATTCTATGTTTTCATACAACTAAAGCTATTGAATCAAAATAAATCGTCGTGCGACGAAATCAATATCAGAGACATACATAAAATGTGCACAAAGGAATGAACCATCAGAAGAGTGGTGCACATCATAGAATATCAAATGACACAAAATCGATCAAAAATGAACATAAAGTAAAAGCACATCAAAACTAAGTGAAGTGTGCGATGAGAAGTGACAATGTGATAAAAGTAATACGAAAATTATCATTATAACTTTTTAAAACATGTCATGCCAAAAATAGATATGAATTTCAAAGCATTTATGGCATTCACAATTCTATCATGCTAGGAGAAACAAAATGATACCAATGTAAAGAAATAGATTTTAACCAAGCATGCATTCAACCCTCATAGATACCAAATGTAATATCATACTTACAACATTAAGCTCCCCCTACATTGGTGCATTACCTAAGCACCATCAACTCCGTTTGAATGAAAGTCTTCGCAAATCGAGGAGTTGGTAGGGTTGGTATCCCACGGTGGATTGAACCTAGAAAACTTCATTTTGGTATCCAAAAATCCTTTTGGATCCAATGGGTTAGACAACAAATTTGAAATACGAAATTAAAATAATTGTAACCCATGAGTTAATATAATCAAAATCAATTTTATAAACAAATGCCTTGGTACCCATAACATGATCATAAGCTCATGGTACCAAGCATTGAAAGGTTAAAGGAACTAACCCTTCGGAAACCAAGTCCAAGAGGAACTTGACTTTCCAACATAATCATCATTCAAAATAACATCATTAATATATGATTTCACATAAACATTCATAGCGTCATCGCTAGTGTTCTTGGGACCCCAAATAGTGTACATTTTGGGAATCCTCTTCCTAGTGGTTGCATGCACAAAAGGTTGATTTCTATGTGGTGCATGTGGCCTAGGAGCATGAGATCTAGCAATAGCATTATGATGAGCATGAGATCCATGATGTGGTGTAGCATTCATACGTGGATAAGCATGAGGTGTGTATGCATGAGGATGATTATGAGAGTAGGCATGCACATGTGGATGAGATGTTTGAACATAAGCATTAGGATGTGCATGAGCATGATTACGTGCATGTGGGTGTCTCATATGAGTGTTAGCACGTGCTCGTGGGTGCGGAGCATAAAAATTATCATTAATATTAGCATGCACCGGTGGAGTAGGATGTGTGTTCCTACGTGGCATAGCATGAGAGTACAAAAATGCATGACCCCTCTTTGGAGGTCTACCCAAAGTGGGTTTCTTTCCAATCGGGGGTGTGTACGAAGTGGAAGCACTATTGGTAGGAGAACTACCAATGGGGTGTTTGCTCCCACTCGTCGAGGCATCGGATGTCGGCCTAACAAAGGTGGTAGGCGATTTGGATGAGTCTCCCATCTTATACCCCAAGCCAATGTGGTGTTTGGCCGGAAGTAAGTCATTTAGGATATTATCCAAATGGCCCTTACCTCTATTGAAATCATTGATACGGCCTAACGTGCACTCATACTTCTCTTTGAGAGAATGCATCGAAGCATCCAAAGTGGATACTTGCGATGTGAGTGCATAAACACGAGATTTGAGATTCTTATTCTCAAAACTCAAGGTTGAGTTTTGAGACGTCAAATCCGCCATCTTGTGTTCATCCGATTTCTCAAAATGAACATGCTCAAGTTGAGATTTGAGGTTCTTCACCTCATTTCTCAACAAGCCATTATGAGTAAGCAAACTTGCTTTCTCATTGGCGAGTGTCTCAACAATGGTGTCATTGTTGGTGATGGTAGACTTAGGAGAGGTTTGGAGGTTAACAAGTTCATCTTTGGTCTTATTATATCTATCTACTAATTTAGTAAATTTAGACCAAATTTCTTGGTTTGCTAACCTCATTTCATCAATAGTAGGTTCTCCGCTTTCATCCTCGCTACCATCCTCGCTTTCATCCTCGCTATCATCGAAGGAGGACTTTCGATCTTTTGCCTCATTAGCCATGAAGCAAAGTTTTGCTTTCTCCACTCTTCCATCATCCGACTCTCCACTTGAGGAATCCTCTTCGGAGTCGGTGAATGTGCCAACAAGTCCTTTCTTGTACTTTCTCGACTTGTCGTACTTCGATGCTTTCCCCTTCTCCTTGTGTTTGTAGAGAGGACAATCCGGTTTGATGTGTCCTGGCTTGTTGCATTTATAACACACGGGAGTAGAAGCATTAGTCGAACTAACTTTAGATTTATTCAAAGATATACCTTCTCGGAGGAATCGATCGAACTTCCTTGCCATACGGGCAATGGATTCCATGTCCAATTCGTCTTCCGATTCTTCATCATCGGTAGATGGAGCGGCCTTGAAGGCAATCGCCTTTCTCTTTGGCTCATCTTGCTTCAAGTACGCTTTCATCTTTTCCTTCATTCGGATCTTACTATCCTTGCGTACCTCGTAAGACAACAAGGTACCCATTAGTTGTACGACGGTATATTTATTCATGTCATTACCTTCCTCGATGGCGAAGGTACGCTTTTCCCAACATGATGGAAGACCGTCGATAATCTTCGCGACTTTCTCCTTTTGGGTATAGACCTTCCCAAGAGCTTCCAAGTCGTTTGATATATCCACGAAGCGAGCGTAATATTCCTTCATGGTTTCGCCCTGCTCCATATGAAACAACTCAAATTCTTTATTAGCAACGACGAGTTTAGAATCTTTTACCGTACTCGATCCTTCGTGCAATATGAGGAGTTGGTTCCATATTTGATATGCACTCTTACATGTGCATATCTTGTTGAAGTCCTCGGGCTCCAACGCACAATTCAAGGCATTCATGGCCTTGGCATTTGCTACTTCCGCGGCGACCTCCGCGGGAGTCCACTTCGCGAAATTTTCTTCGGAAGGCTCGACATACTCCGTCATGGTGGCTCTCCATAGTGAAGCGCTCCGGAGGAAAATTTGCATCCGGCATTTCCAGTACCCGTAGTTGGTACCGTTGAAGTGTGGAGGCCTGACGGAGGATAGTCCTTCCATAACTGAAGAAGCTCCATCGCGGTTCCTGAAGACGTTGTAGTCGTTGTTCGTCATAGCTTTGAACTTTGGCTATGTGTAGCTTTGAACCTTGGCTCTGATACCAATTGTAGTGCCCTGGGAAGCTACTGCACATGTACTAGAGGGGGGTGAATAGTACTTTTAAATAATAGGGAGAGTTATTCCTAATTATCGTGCAATTAACAAACAACAATGCGGAATAACAACGATCAACAAGAATAAATGCAAACGCAAACAAATGGTTTAATGGGTTCGGATCCACCCAAGTCTCCCCGACTTGTTCCCGGTGATCCTACGTCCCAACCACCCGGATCCCTTCCGGATACTTGAGTTAGAAACCCTAACTCAAGATTTCCACTATGCCCACTTGCGAAAACCTCACAAGTGCAATCGACCTACAATCGATATCCGTGATTCCCACAACCCGGGATCACGCAAACTCTCACAACCGAGAGTATACAATTCAAATATAACTGAAATGAAATGCTTACCAACAAAATACCTATGCCTTGAGATTTCTTACCAAATTAGGGCAAAGAGGATTTTGATGGAGGAAGATGGCACCAAACCCTAGCTTCAAGAAGATGACCAGCAATGGAAGCCTAGGGTGGAGATGGTGACCTAGAATCAAGCTTCTAGCTTGAATGGCTCACAATGGAGAGAATCTCTCTTGAGGATATAGGACTCAAGAACTTGAGGGAGAGATTCTTGTGAGAAGAGAGAGCTTGGAAATAGAGTTGATAGCTCTTCTCTTTTGATCTGAAAATATCTCCAATATGTTGCTTCACCCCTTCAAGAAATGAATCAGGATTCTATTTATAGGGGCAAGGAAAAACGAGTTCAAAAAGATCCCAACGGCTCTTTTCTGAACCAGACTAGTCGGTCAAAGAAGGATCACTGACCGACTAGTTCATCAACTAGTCGGTCGGTGATACAACGTAGACCGACTAAGAGGTGAACAGCCAAAAGGTGAAGTTCCAGGCAAAGACAACTAGTCGGTCTAAGAAGACTTGCCGACCGACTAGTTTCCCAACTAGTCGGTCGGTGAATGATCTTTGACCGACTAACGTCGAAATAGGATAGGTTGGCTTCAAGATGACTTAGTCGGTTTAAGAACAAATTCTGACCGACTAGTTTCTCAACTAGTCGGTCGGTAAACGTTCTTTGACCGACTAACTCGAAACAGTAGCTCAGGCTGAAAATGAGTGAACACAACTAGTCGGTCTAAGAAGTATTACTGACCGACTAGATCGTCATCTAGTCGGTCGGTGACTCTTCTTTGACCGACTAACTGTAGTCATAGAAAGAGCTGAATTAGAGAATGCAAACTAGTCGGTTTAAGTAGAGTTTCCGACCGACTAGATCGTCATCTAGTCGGTTGGTGACTCTTCATGAACCAACTAACATGCACTAGAAGCCGAGGGAAAGAGCGTTAGGCTTCGGGAAAGTTTCTAATGGCTTCTATGATAATCCTAGCTCTAAGATATGAGCGAAATGAAGGTTATAAGGTAAGTCCTACTCAAGGCTTAACATTCTAATCTATGAAGCTAGAAGACTATAAAATAAACCTTACGAGCCGTCTTCAAAGCTTCAATCTTCATTCCTCTTGACTTCAATATTGCTCCTCGAGCTTCACCGAAGCTCCAGGCATACGATCACGCGTATTGAGAAGTCTTGAGACGTCGCTTTTGTTGTACGTGGTATTTTGGCGACGATCTCCATAACTGCGCTCACAAACTGTTAGTTCATGATATATTTATGTTTGCTCATCATCCAAAACCAAATCCGGGGAGTCCAATACTCAACAATCAGTACCATGAAGTACCGAAATGGGCCACTTGCAGGGTGAATAGGCCCGTAAATGTCGCCATGTATTCTCTCAAGGAACCGGTTGACTCTAATCCCACTTTCCGGAGGGATGGTCTCGTTATTAGTTTTCCCTTGAAACAAGGGAGACATGGAAATTCACCCCTTTGAAGAATCTTCATGTTCTTCAATTTGTGTCCACGGGATTCAGTGATGATGCGGCGCATCATTGCTGTTCCAGGGTGACCAAGTCTATTGTGCCAGAGTTAGAACTCTGGCAGTGATTGGCACGTCTGGTGCTCAATCATATTGGCTTCTACTGGTTGAATGTATGTTTGGTAGAGACCCGACGGGAGTCCCTTGAATCGCTCGCAGATGATCTTCTGGTCATCTTTTTGGCGAGTTACAATTAGATATTCAACCTTATTTTCATCTCTGGTCTCTAAGTGATATCCGTTTAAACGGAAATCCTTGAAACTTACGAGATTCCTATTTGATTTAGGAGAGAATAATGCATTATTTATTTGAAGTCTTATGTTATTTGGGAGCAATATAATAGCTTCACCAGTTCCTTCGATTACTTGGGACAGTCCTGAAATTGTGATAACAGGACCGTAATATTTGTTTACGCTATTAAAATAGCAATGATCGCGAAGGATTGTGTGCGTCGAGGCACTGTCCACTAGGCACTCAGACATCATCTATATAAGCAAAAACGAAATTTTATTTGAGCGAAAATGGAGATAACATTCGAAAATAAAAGATCGTACTAAAGCAAAATGAAGATACATCGAATTCTAAATGCATAGATAAAAGATAGTGCTCAATCGAGCAGGTCGTCGTTCTCGAAGTCTTTAGCAGTAAAGACAGTTGGCGGCAGTACACCAGCCAAGTTTGTCTCAGGTCGAGACTTCTGGCTCGCCTGGTATAAATCCTGTAGGTGGCGAGCAGTGCGACAGTTTCTGGACCAATGGCCAGTCATGCCGCATCTATGGCATTTGTCCTCCCATGTCTTCTTTGGAAGTGAAACGTGCTCGGTGTTCTTTCGCTTCCAAGTGAAGTTTCTTTTTCATTTATTATTTTTGTTTGTCTGGGGAGCTGCACCTCTTGGTTGCTTCATTATCGCTTTCCCTTTAGTGTTTTTAGGCTTCCTCTTGTTTTTCCACTTCTGGGGAGAAACATGGTGGGCTTCAGGGATTGGGGCAGTGCCAGCTGGACGCAAGTTATGAGTTGCAAGCAGTAAATCTCGATTTTGCTCTGCCCTAAGTAGGCATGAGATTAGATCAGAGAATTTCGTGAAGTTGCGTTCACGATACTGCTGCATGAGGATTGCATCTTTCTCGTGAAACGAGGTATATGTTTTTTCCAACATGCGTTGTTCTATCACTTCTTCACCGCACAACTTCAGGTGTGAGGTGATGTTATGAAGTGCAGAATTATACTCAGCGACGGACTTATAGTCCTGAAGTCTGAGGTTTTCCCACTCATAACTGGCACGGGGTAATATAACATCAATTTGATGTTTATACCGTGCTTCCAGCGCTGTCCATAGGTCCTTTGGGTCCTCAACCGTTAAGTATTCGGCCTTCAAGGTCCGATCTATATGTTTCCTAATGTAGATTATGGCTTTCGCCTTATCTACATCGGATACAGTGGTTGTAGGGCTGTTGCTAGATGTAGCAGAAGCGTCGGCCGCTGCTGGGGCCGAGGAAGGAGCCAAAAATGGACCCAAGGAGGGCCATCGAACGCAAGTGGAACTTCAGGTCCACTCGCCAACTCAGGTAATTTGTCCCTGCAGAGTCAAGGACTTCGAAATCGACGCTTGCCAATTTTGCCATTTATCTACGCAATTTAAAATGAGCATGAATTAATTAAAATTCAAATATTCATGCACAAAGAAATAAACAAGTAAAAATGCGGGGATCGGCCAGATACCCAAAATAGTACACAGTCCAAAGTTCGTTTACAGTCCATAAGAGAAAAAAAATACAACTTTGGAAACCCAAACTGGGTCCCTATATCTCCGTCTTCATATGTTGTTGCACCGAGCTTTGGCTTTTAATACAAATTTCCTCACTTACAAATTCTCTCAAAAGAAAAATAAAAGTGCAGGAATGTAAATAGGTATTCAATGGCCGATCCCGAAAAACACATTTTTACTTACTTAAACATCCACGCAGTTCTAAATATGCTACTGGCATAAAAATGTACAACCACGCATATATCTCAAGCAAAACATATTTGTAAAGGAAACTAGAAAATATAATTATCTCGTAGACCATGTGGAAACGTCATACATCGTTAGGTTAGATGACTAACGGCAGAGCGGTCTCAGGATCTTTGAGATAGTTATATTTTTAAAAATAGAGTCCTAGTAAAACATAGATTATAATATGCAAGATGGATGTATAAAATAATTTGTCAACAAGATTATTTTTGATTTTACTCAGGGGAGAGTCCCGTTAAAGAATTGGCTTCAGGCAATTATTTAGTATGCTAAATATAATGTAATAGGGGCTGCATGCCCAAATAATATATTTGTGTTATTGATACTTACTAATGGGCTTCTGGCCCATATATCATTTTTAATTAAATTTAGCCTACTTTAGGTTGGGGAAAAACCAATAATCCCCCAAAACCGTAAGTCTGTCCCCATAATCTCCACCCCATTAGTTACTGATTTGAGTCTGGCAGTGGCCAGAAATCCCCCCACGCAGCAGCCAGAGTAAAATACCCCCCCTGCCGCCCCGCGAGGGTGGAAGGCGACAAAGAAGAGCCCCCCGTCGGGGGGAGGCGATGCCGATCTGTCAAAGGAACCCCCCGCTAGGGGGGCGCTGCAGATCGGCCCCCCCCGTCAGGGGGGGATGCCGTAGGAACCCCCCCGCTGTGGGGGGGTGGGCGCTGCGGATCGCCCCCCCCCCCCCCCCGTCAGGGGGGGGGGGGCGCTGCCGGAGGACCCCCCCTCTGGGGGGTGGGCGCTGCGAATTGGCCCCCCGTCAGAGGGGGGCGCTGCCGGAGTAACCCCCCGCTGGGGGGTGGACGCTGCGAATCGGCCCCCCCCCGTCAGGGGGGCGCTGCCGGAGGACCCCCCCGCTGGGGGGTGGGCGCTGCGAATCGGCCTCCCTCGTCAGGGGGGGCGCTGCCGGAGGACCCCCCCGCTGGGGGGGTGGGCGCTGCGAGTCAGCGACAGAGGCCCCCCCGACTGGGGGGGCGGCGGCGGGTCAGCGACAGAGGCCCCCCCGACTGGGGGGGCGGCGGCGGGTCAGCGACAGAGCCCCCCCCCCGACTGGGGGGGCGGCGGCGGGTCAGCGACAGAGGCCCCCCCCGACTGGGGGGCGGCGGCGGGTCAGCGACAGAGGCCCCCCCCCGACTGGGGGGGCGGCGGCGGGTTAGAGTAGGGGTTTTTTTTTCATTTTAATTTTTACTTGTACTATAACAATGTAAAAATTATCATGTATTGTAATCTACGGGAAATAAAATTTTACCTCTAGATCGATGATCTAGGGACGACTGTAGATTAGAACCGTAGATAAAAATCCGAGCTCCCGAACGCCTTGAGGATGCCGCAACGCTGCAACCAATAGATTCCTCGCCGCAGTAACTATAGATTCCTTGCGCGTAGGGGATGAAAATTTTGTTGAAAAATTTGTGCTCAAGAGGAGAACACGTGCTGATAACGTGTTATAGGATAATTGGATTTAAGAGATAGAGAGACAAAGTTTCATAGCCAAAGGAATGAGTAACCATGGCCATAGGCCATGGTTCTCTATATATTGATATAGGGGAGGAGATGAAAGGCCTCAAGGAGACCAAGAGTCCCCATTACTCATAGTAATGGGGACTAATGATAGTGGGTAATGAAGGAGGGGAGGCCAAAGGCCTCCCTTATTCATAACACAGAACAGTTTTTAAAGGAGGAAGGGGGCTAAAAATAAGATTAAAAAGGTTTAGGGGACCTAAAAAATTCATGAAAAATATGGGACGTTTTTGGGACTTTTGGGGACTTTGGAGATCATTTGGGGATTAATTTAAAAGGAAAACTTCTTCCTTTCTTAAAGAACATGTCATTTTTGGACTCTTTTTCAAACTTTTTTGAATAATCTCAACTAGCACAACCTTTGCATTATATGATACCTTTGTAAGATCATAATTAAATGATATGCATCATTTTTAATGGATTATTCTGTGGATAAACTGATATTTGGTTGTGCAATATTAAACTTAATAATTAGGAAGATCATGCGACTGTTCTGCCGTTAGTCATCTAACCTAACGGCGTATGAAGTTGCCCAGTGGTCCAATAATTATTAAGTAATTAAATTGTTTATCCTCCGGTGAATATAAATGCCTGTGATGAAATTATCTGATGAAAATGTTTGATGAGCACAAATTTTTGCATGAATGGCTAATTGCGGTTTTTGGATCGGCTGTTTAAGTCCCACATTTTATTTCCTGCACTTTTCTTTTACTTTTTAAAAGAAATTGTAGTGAGGAATTTATGTAATGTACAAGACTAAAGACTACATTCCATGTAGACGGAGGTCACACTTGAAGCTGAAGATCTCATATGGGACCCACGTGGTTTCCAAAGTTGTAATTTCTTTTTAAAGCTTTCATTTGTGTAATATGGACTGTAATAGGACTTTGGACTTTTTATTTATGTGGTACTGGCCGATCCACGCAATCAGCTCTTTATTTAAAATTTGCCTCCGCATGAAAATGTTTATTGTTTAAATTATTAATTCATGCAAATTTGTGCTCTGCTAGATAAAATGGCCAAAATCGCAAGAGTCGATTTCGAAGTGTTGGATGCATCAGGAAGAAACTATTTGAGCTGGCAGTTCGATGTGAAGTTCCATAGCTGAGTACAACTAGGCTCTTTTAACATCACCTCGCGCCTGAAGTTGTGTGGTGAAAAAGTCTTAGAAGATCGCATGCTGGAAAAGATGTGCATGTCTTTCCATGAGAAAGATGTGATACTAATGCAGCAATACCGTGAACGAAAGTTCACCAAGTATTCTGAGCTGCTGTCATGTTTACTCATGGCTGAACAAAACAGAGAGCTTCTCTTCGCCACTCACAACATGCGCCCCCTGGCATTGCCCCACTCCCAGAAGCTCACAATGCATCTTCTTCTAGAAAGAAGAGAGACAACAAAAGAAAAGAAAGACCACGGAAAGGGGGACAAAACAAAAGGGCAGGGGCCAAGTCCAGCAGCGAAAAAATGAAGGGAAGCGTAAGTTTACCTGGCGCAGAAATGACAACAAGAAGAATGATGCACCCCCACCAAAGAGGGATTGGGAAGACCAGTGACATAGCTGTGGCATGAAAGGTCACTGGTCCAGAGTGTACCGAACTTCGCAGCATCTCCAGGAGATGTATAAAGAAAACAAGAAAAAGAAAGCTGAAACAAACCTGGTGACATCTGATGCGCCAGTCAAGTTTACAGTTGACGACTTCGAAACTGATGGCCTGCTGGATTAGCCTTCTATTTTTATCTTAACAAATTGTTTAAGAACAATTCATGTTATAAGAGCTTTTGAATTATGTAATTTGAGTTTGAATGAAAAAAATTTATGTTCCTGAAATACAAATGTTTTATTCATCTTTATAGATGGATCGCTCTCATGACTGTTTGGTAGACAGTGCTTCAACACATACGATCATTCAGTATAAGTGCTATTTTCATAGCATTATACCATACAAAAGCCATGTAAATACAATTTCAGGGCCATCGAATATAATTGAAGGCTCTGGGAATGCAACCTTGTTGCTCCCTAATGGAACAGAAATTAAAATAAAAGATGCACTATTCTCTCCGAATTCCAACCAAACTTACTAAGTATCAAGGATATCCGTTTAAACGTATTCCATTTGGAAACATCAAATGTAAATGAAAAAGAATTACTGTATATTAACGTCTCAAGAAAAAGGAGTAAAATCCATACTTGAACGTTTTGAGAGCCTTTCATCAGGCCTCTATCATACAAAGATTCGGAGAGAGGAAGCTAACTTGACGGAGCACCTGAAGTGCCCGACATCAGCCAAGTTTTTACTTTGGCATGATAGACTTGGCCACCCTGGCTCTGTGATGATGCACTACATCTTATCACAATTCGATGGGCATAACCTAAATAACCAGAAGATTCTTCGGAAGGGAGAATTCCCTTGCATCCCCTGCTTCAAGGGGAAATTAATAACAAGGCCATCACCACTAAAAGTGGATATCGAGTCTTCAAGCTTCCTCGAAAGAATACATGGAGACATATGTGGACCTATCCACCCCCTAGTGGGTCATTTTGGTACTTTATGATACTGATTGATGCATCTTCAAAATACTTGTATGTGTATCTACTATCGATCTGCAACTTAGCTTTTCCAAAGCTAATGGCACAAATTATAAAGTTACGGGTGCATTTTCCAGACAATCAAATAAAGAAAATACGTCTGGATAATGCTGTTGAATTTATCTCCCGGTCATTTCAAGAGTACTGCCCGGCAACGGGAATTGAAATTGAACATCCAGTGCCGCATGTTCATACCCAAAATGGGTTGGCAGAGTCACTGATAAAAAGACTCCAATGGATTGCACCACCATTGTTAATGAAATCACAGTTACCGGTGGATGCATGGGGACATGCAATTCTGCATGCTGCATCGTTAATAAAAATAAGACACTCTGGAGGTCAGAGTCTCTCTTCAATGCAACTTGCATATGGAGGGCCACCGAACATTTCTCATTTGAGAATCTTCGGTTGCACAGTTTATATCCTCATTGCACCACCACAGAGGACAAAAATGGTCCCTCAACGTCGTCTAGGTATCTATGTAGGGTTTGACTCACCCTCAATTATAAGATACATAGAACCCCAAATGGGGGACACATTTAAGGCACATCTTGAAGACTGTGAATTTGATGATACAATTTCCCCCAACATGGGCCCTGACACTAAGACATCTGGTGTGAAACACATCATAACGTGGGATACAAAAAGTTTGACCCACTATGATCCAGTAACAAAACAATGTGCTGATGAGATCCTGAAGATCCTTCACTTTTAGGACATTGTCCACCAATTGCAGGACTCATTTACTGACAACCAGAAGATTGTCAAATCACACATACCTGCTGCAAATACTCCAGCTAGGATTGACATCCCCGAGAATGGATGCAATCCACCAGCAGCAGAAGTGGCTGCACCTCAATAAAAAAGAGGCAGACCACCAGGCTCCAAGTATAAAAATCCAAGAAAAAGAAAAATATCCGGAGACCTTGGGACGATACCCCTACAGAGAAATGAGCTCATGTTCATACCCTCATCCCTCCCAGAATCCATTGCAGAGGAACTGTCGGGTGAAACTGAAATATCATTAAATTATGTACGTACATGGGAGGTGTTGGACAGAAAGAGTACATTCATCGACGATGACTTTGCATTTCATATTGCTATTCACGTTGTCGGAAGCGACGATGATCACGATCCACATTCCGTTACTAAATGCAAAGGTCGAAATGATTGGCCAAAGTGGAATCAGGCAATAGAAGCTGAGCTGGACTCGCTTAAGAAACGTAAAGTCTTTAGGCAAATAGTCCAGACACCTACTGGTGTCAAACCTGTGAGATACAAATGGGTATTCGTGAGAAAAAGAAATGAAAATAATGAGATCGCATGCTACAAAGCACGGCTTGTATCGCAAGGATTTTCCAAAAGATTGGGTATTGAATATGATGAAACATACTCACCAGTCATGGATGCGATCACTTTCCGATTCCTGATAAGCTTAACAGCAAAGAAAGGTTTAGATATGCAGCTAATGGATATTGTGACTGCATATATATATACGGTAATATCGACAAGGAGATATACATGAAACTTCCTGATGGCTTTTCAATGCCTGCTGAATTAAAAGATAGACCTCAGAACGTCTACTCTGTTAAGCTTCAAAGATCATTATATGGTCTTAAACAATCGGGAAGGATGTGGTATAGCAGACTAAGTGAATTCCTTGTACAACAAGGATTCAACAATAATGAAGTTTGCCCTTGCATCTTTATAAGAGCAAAGGGAAAAGGATTCGTCATAATAGCAGTCTACGTATACGATTTGAATCTCATTGGATCTCTTGAAGAGATCGCTGAGATATCTGTAAGCCTAACAAAAGAATTCGAAATGAAAGACATAGGCAAACCAAATTCTGCCTTGGCTTACAGATTGAACATTTAAAAGACGGAATCCTATTACACCAACCACATATACGAAGAAAATATTGCAAAGATTTCATATGCACCAATGTCATCCACTTAGTACACATATGATGGTACGATCTTTGGATGCACATAAAGACCCCTTCCGACCGCTGAAAGAGGGTGAGGATATACTTGGTTCAGAAGTCCCTTATCTGAGTGCTATTGGAGCACTTCTATATCTGTCCAACTGCACACATCCTGATATAGCGTTCGCAGTAAATTTACTAGCCAGATACAGTGCAGTCCCTACGCAGTGCCACTGACTAGGGTAAAGCACCTTCTGTGCTACCTCCAAGGGTCTACAGATTTGGGACTCTTTTATAAAAATGGATTATCCTCTGCACTTGTTGGTTATGTTAATGCAGGTTACAGGTCTGATCCCCAAAATGCAAAGTCACAGACAGGGTACGTGTTTACACATGGTGTGACATCCATTTCCTGGAGATCCGTTAAGCAAACTATGACGGCGACCTCATCCAATCACTCAGAGATCATCGCCATCCATGAAGCAAGCAGAGGATGTGTCTAGCTATGGTCATTTGTAAATCACATCCTGGTGACGACTGGATTGAAGTCTGGAGATCTTGAACCTACTACCATGTTCGAGGACAACGCTTCTTGCATAGCTCAGCTACGAGGTGGCTACATCAAAGGCGACAGAACGAAGCATATTTCCCCCAAATTCTTCTGGACGTACGCGCTACAGAGAGATGGCATGATCGACGTCAGACAAGTACAATCATGTGACAACAAGGTAGAATTGTTCACTAAAGCCCTTCTTACTGCTACCTTTAGGAATGCTGTACAGAAAATTGGGATGAGACGCCTACGAGATCTGAAAGCCTGAGTACTTGTACAGATCAGGGGGGAGTTAGAGAGTGTTTGCACTCTTTTTCCTTAACTATGGTTTTTCCCACATGGTTTTCCATAGCTAAAGGTTTTAACGAGGCAAACCTCACCAACTCAGGATCTTGTAGTATCCACCCCATGTGAGACTCCTACTACGCTCAGAATCCTGAAGTATTCATGAGCAAAGTCCACACCTGGATAAGGGGGGGGGGGTGTTGGATATGGATCTAAGCCTAGGGGGGGGGTGTTATAAAAATTCTCGTGCAACCCACAAGAAATCACATGTAGTTAAAATCATAGGCATGGTAAATAATAAACAATCACAGATCCACAGCAGATTTACCCTGGTTCGGTCGCACCCACGACCTACGTCCGACCCCAAAAGCAAATACTATATTAGAAATGTTACCTAGTACAGCCTGTAGCTAGAGCACCCACTCTACACTCACCTGGCTCTTAGTACCTGCACTCACCAGAGTGCTCAACAAATCTAATCCTAGCAAATGCTCTCTCTTGGCTAGTCCCAATTAGCCAAGTCTCTCTTGTCTAGCATCCACCAGACAAGATCCCAAAAGAATACAAAAGTGGTAAAGTTTACTACTACACACAAATAATAGTAAAAGAGTTTAGAGAATCTCAGTGTGTAGGCATAGTCGTCTCTGTCAATCGGCACGGGCCAGCTCTTGTCTGGCAAGATGTAGATGTCTCGTCACGTCTGCAACTCAAGTTGCTCCCTTGGATTGTATCTGAAAGTTGAGCTTTTCACTATAATGATGTTGCGGCAATTTATAAAGTTGTATGAAATTTTGGCCCAATTAATTTGCTTGAACAAACGTGTGCGTGGAGATGCTTGCTGGTCAAAATTTTCCACTAGCTCCAATAGGGACCTCCTTTGTATTTTCACCTGCAAAAAACAATTTCTATAAGTGCATGCAAGCAAAAAACAAAGTGAGTGGGAATTATAAGTCAAGACCAATTTGTCACGTGAACTTCCTTCAAATTAATTGTTGTGTGGATGTTGCTTGCTTTAGCTACTTGGTCTTTGGATGCTTGAAGACTTTGTTTCATTGCTTTTTTGCTTTGACCAACTACTCCCATTAAATGCTTCCCATTAAATGGGGCAATCTCCTTGATTTTTTGCTTTCATTAAGTCCCATTACTTTTTAATGGCTTCCTTCAACAATGAGCAATTCAAGGTGATCTCGGCAGTTTGTGCAAGGGTCCGCAACAGCTTCAGTTCATGGTTGGTCGACAATGGTGGATGGCGCAGCAGATGCGTTGTTCGGTAAGGGGCAGCGGCACAGTTTGGCACTCGGTCGGCACTGGCAGCGGCTAGAGGCAAGCAACTGTCGGCGGGCTTTGATGGCACGGGGCTTCCTCGGTCGGCAGACTTCTTGGCCTTGCTTGCTGACTCGGTCGGCAATGGTTCTGTGCGTGGGTCAACAACGAGTCAGCGAGCGGTCAGCATATCAAGATGGCACACGACTTGGCATGGGTCAGCGAGGGTGATGGCATGTGCTGCTACTCGGTCGGTAGACAACTTGGCAGTGTGGATGAGCAGCGATCGACAACGTTGGTGGCTAGGAGTCCAAGCGAATCAGTGGCGTGGATGGCACATGGTCTGAGCGGTTGGCGAGCTCTCCTTGGCACGGGTCAGCAACTTGATGCAGGCGTTGATGGCACATGAAATCCTCAGTCGGCAAGGAGTTTTGGCTTGGTGCAGCAATGCTTGTTTGTCGATGATGGAGGTTGAGAACTTGGATGCGTGAGATGTATTCTTGGCTATAGGGCTTGGCTTGGGTGATGAAGAAGATGGGAAACTTTTGGCTTTGTGCAAGAGAGGATGAAAGCTGACGGCTATAAAGTTTTTGCGTGAGGAGTTTAATATAGCCGACACCTTCAATAGGTTTGATTGCAAGCATATATATGTAGCTCTAGGGTTCCATGCGACAAGCCTATAGATCAAGGGCTAGGATGGCATGCATGGTTGCTAGGAGGCCAAACTTGACTTGGTCCAAGTCCATTGTTGCTATTGGTCATTGACTAGGACTAGGAGATGAGATGACTAGAGGACATCTGGACTCCCAGATTATATTACTTGTACGGACTCTTACGCTTGAGAGAAGCACTATTTTGGGCCTACCACATTGTTGCAGCTAGAGGGTCCTAGCTAGGGTAGGGTTTGTTGCAATGGCAATTCAGCTAGGGGATAGGGTACGACAAGAAACTATGCAAGTCTCATGAATATGAATAGGAATATGATTGTAATCAAACTATGCAAGTCTCTCTAATGGATTTTACCAAGTCCATGAAATTCTCTCCATCTCATCTCAAATTGGACCAAGTCCACTTTGCTTTGCGTATAGCTCTTTGACCAAGTCCCTTTGCTATATGAATAACTGAAACACACTTAGCACACATGTTAAATAGCATCACACGTTTGTCATCATCAAACTAAAGATCCTAGATCGTTGCTTCCAACAATCTCCCCCTTTTGATAATGACAAACCAATACAAGATTTGCAATACAAGTATGCATGTGTGAAGTGTGATGGAGAATGTATGCATCAAAGAATAACAATTATATGCAACATACAAGAACATACAAGCATGCAATAATGATGTGCAAACATACAAGCATGCCCCCCTATTTTGATGCTCCCCTTTAAACATATATTCACGTATTTTAATGCTCCCCTAGAACCAATAAGCATGTATTTCAACGGGCCCAAAATACCAAATACCATAATACCAAATACACAAATCTTGCCCCAATATTTCTCCCTCTTTGTTATCATCAAAAGCAGATTAATGAAATCAATCAAGTATTACATGCAAAAATAGAGTATTATTGATTATACCTAGCACTTGCATGTATTCTCATAAAGTAAGCAATTCAAGTTCTATGAAAAATGATAATTAAGACTTCTCCACCATTGTGTAAGTGTGATAATATAGACATTGAAGTACAAAGAGAGATTCAATTTAGAACATCCACCAAAACCAAACCACATTTTCCATTTAACATGAATATCACTAGGATTGATTTTTTCCCACCTCATTATAAATGAGTTCAAGTTACCAAACCCCAAAACATAGCCTATAAGGACTCTTAGATATGGGGTTGGCATTGCTTGACAAGTAAAACTCACCAACGCTAAAGATTACCCATAAAGCATATGTTGGATACTTGTGGGTAGTGTACTTGCCATGAATTGTATCCATTTTTCATACGGAGCAATATTTGTAATTATTTTTCATTTCAATACTATTGTGCTCAATTTTTATTCATGGCATTACACATCATATCCCTTAGATAATTCAGTTATTATCAACCTACATTCACATTCCAATATTCATAGAAAGAATCTCCAAATGTGCAACAAGTTCAATATTCGTGGAAGTGAGCATATAGGTGTAGAAATCAAATTATTCATTTCAAGAAACATGTCATGGCTACTAAATAAAGTCTAACATGCGCATGTAGCTATAACAATAATACAATGATTTCTACAAGGATATGAATGAGCAAACAATAATACTACTTATAAAGATTCATAAGGAGGTATTCATTAAGCACCAATTTTTTTTATTTTTTAATAAAATGAACTAAAGCAAACTAGAATCAAGCAAACATGCACACAAATAACAAATAAATCAAGCATGCAAAAATAAAACAAAAAGATGTATGAAGGTATGCATTAGGATCAAAGAATAAAACCAGACCTTCGCGTCGTTATTTGACTAAGGAGCTAAAATAATGAAACTGTCAATTCATCGCTCCTCGCCAAATCTCCATCTCACCTAGATGAAAGGAGTTATGTGTGACCTTGGAATCCAACAAGGTCCACTAGTGTTAGTCATCAAAGTTTTAGGAACCCACACTTGTTTGAACTTTATGTTCGTATTTCTAAACTTACAATAGTAGGATGTGTGACCAACACTATCACAAGTAAAGCACTTTGCATGCATATTTTTGGCAATAGAATGCACATTGTGGACTTTTTTAAAAATTGGATTTTTAGCAGTTTTAGAACCGAATCCAAGTCCTCGTCTATTACTGCCATATAATTGATTCTCTAAAATAGTATCCAACGATTGTTTTCCTATAGAGAATTTCTTAATGGACAATTCAAGACTAGAGACTTTGGATTTAAAAAATGCATTTTTGTCCACAAGCAAAGTACATTTACTTAAAAAATCTTTCTTGTTTTCCTCTTCCTTCTTTTCAAACTCAATCATTTTTCTTTTAAAATCATTATTCAACATGCTGAATTTATCATTAAGCTCTCTAATAACATAATCTTTTTCAGTTTCGAGCTTAATTAAATTTTGCTTAAGCATGCTAATATCATTCAATAAGGAAGGACAAGAAAGACAAGTAGCTTTTTCATGCAACCTAGATTTTTCATTCTCCAACAAAGCAATGGTAGAATTACAAGCAAGAAGCTTTTCTTTTAAATCATTTGTTTCATGAAACATGTCACAATTTTCTTGTTGTAATTCATTATTAGACTTTTTATAACCTTCTAAAGCATATTCTAGGTTCTCAATAACATCTTGCATATCATCAGTAATACATCGTTGCCTATCTAGTTCAATTTGCATTTATTTACACAAATTTCTAATATCAACTCTATTGGTGCAAGATGTTACCTCATCCAATTCTCCCATCAAGCAGAGGGAGGTGAAAGCTACAGCCTCCTCATCCTCATCATCAGCTTCGTTGTCCATGTCCCATATTAGCATTTTGGCTTTTCCTTTTTCTTTTGCAACTTGAGCGGTCTCTTGTTTGCAATGCTTCATATAATGTCCACTCCTGTTGCATTTGAAACATATAACATGGTCAGTAGCAGTCTGCTCAGAAGATTTTTTAGCAGAATTAAAATTATTAGAACGATTAAACCTGTTTTTTGCATTTCTGATCTTCTGTGAGGAGTTCTGATGAATTTCCTGAAATTTCTGACCATCAGCGCCATCTCCTCATCATCGTCATCTTCACTAGCTGTTAGGGCTAGTGGCTTTGGAGCTTTCTTCTTCTGCTCAAGATTCTCTCTAGCTTCAATGTTTTGCAATTCAAGCTCGTGGGACATTAAATTACCTATCAAGTCATCCACCTTCATCTGAGATAGAACTTTTGTTTCTTGGATGGCGGTGACTTTAGGCCTGATTGAGCTTAGCAGCTCCCTTAAGATTTTCCTAATTATATGTTCAAGACTAGAGGATGGCTTACCGAGGGAGCTGGATTTATATACAATGTCCGTGAATCTCGCGAACATCTCCTTGATAGACTCAGATGGCAGCATGCTGAAACTCTCATATTCTGTACTCAGCAGCGCAAGTCTGGATTCCTTCACTTGCAACGTTCCTTCATGCGTCACCTCCAGCGTATGCCATATTTCCTACGCAGTTAGACAATGTGAGATACGATTAAATTCAGATTTATCTCATGAACAAAAGAGTGCATTCATGGCTTTATTATTCAAGGAAAATCGTTTCTTATCATTTTCATCACATTTATCTTCAGGTTTCAACATTTCAGTATATTGGATTTTAATCATGGGAGGACTATAGCCTTTTCAACAATATTCCATATATTATAATCAACAACAGCTAAGTAGATTTTCCTTCTAGTTTTCCAATAAGCATAATCTACTCCATTAAATCTAGGGGGTCGTGATAAGGATTGACCTTCAGCAAAAGCATAATCACTAGAGTCAGACATGGTCAATCCTAGGCTAGATCCTATAACCCGCTCTGATACCACTTGTTGGATCTGGATCTAAGCTTGGGGTGAATAGGCTTATAAAAATTCTCGCGTAACCCATGAGAAATCACACGCAGTTAAAATCACAGGCATGGTAAACAATAGACAATCACAGATGCACAACAGATTTACCATAGTTCGGTTGCACCCACGACCTATGTCCAGCTCCGAAAGCAAATACTATATTAGAAATGTTACCTAGTACAACATGTAGATAGAGCACCCACTCTATACTCACCTGTCTCTCAGTACATGCACTCACCAGAGTGCTCAACAAATCTAATCCTAGCAAATGCTCTCTCTTGGCTAGTCCCAGCTAGCCAAGTCTTTCTTGTCTAGCATCCACCAGACAAGATCCCAAAAGAATACAAAAGTGGTAAAGTTTCCCTTATAGAGATCGTTACTACTACACACAAATAATAGTAAAAGAGTTTAGAGAATCTCAGTGTGTAGGCGTAGTCGTCTCTGTTAATCGGCACGGGCCAGCTCTCGTTTGGCAATATGTAGATGTCTCGTCACTTCTGCAACTCAAATTGCTCCCTTGGATTGTATCTGAAAGTTGAGCTTTTCACTATAATGATGTTGCGGCAATTTATAAAGTTGTGGCAGTATGAAATTTTGGCCCAATTAATTTGCTTGAACAAATGTGTGCGTGAAGATGCTTGCTGGTCAAAATTTTTGACTAGCTCCAATAAGGACCTCATTTGTATTTTCACCTGCAAAAAACAATTTCTATAAGTGCATGCAAGCAAAAAACAAAGTGAGTGGGAATTATAAGTCAAGACCAATCTGTCACGTGAGCTTCCTTCAAATTAATTGTTGTGTGGCTGTTGCTTGCTTTGGCTACTTGGTCTTTGGATGCTTGAAGACTTTGTTTCATTGATTTTTCTTTGACCATCCACTCCCATTAAATGTGTCCCATTAAATGCGGCAATCTCCTTGCTTTTTTGCTTTCATTAAGTCCCATTGCTTTTTACTGGCTTCCTTCGGTAATCAGCAATTCAAGGTGATCTTGGCAGCTTGTGCAAGGGTCCGTAGTAGCTTCAGTTCGTGGTTGGCCGGCAATGGTGGATGGCACATCAGCTGCGTCGTTCGGCAAGGGGCAGCGTCACAGCTTGGCAGTCGGTCGGTACTAGCAGCAGCTAGAGGCAAGCAACGGTCGGCGGGCTTTGATGGCACGGGGTTTCCTCGGTCGGCAGACTTCTTGACCTTGCTTGCTGACTCGATCGGCAATGGTTCTGTGCGTGGGTCAACAACGAGTCAGCGAGCGATCAGCATATCAAGATGGTACATGGCTTGGCACAGGTCAGCGAGGGCGATAGCATGTGCTGCTACTCGGTCGGCAGACAGCTTGGCAGCGTGGATGAGCAGCGGTCGGTAGCGTTGATGGATAGGAGTCCAAGCGAATCAGCTGCATGGATGGCACATGGGTTAATCGGTCGGTGAGCTCTCCTTGGCACTGGTCAGCAACTTGATGCGGGCGTTGATGGCACATGAAATCCTCGGTTGGTAAGGAGTTGTTGGCTTGGTGCGACAATGCTTGTTTGTCGACGATGGAGGTTGAGCACTTGGATGCGTGAGATGTATTCTTGGTTATAGTGCTTGGCTTGCGTGATGAGGAAGATGTGAAACTTTTGGCTTTGTGCAAGAGAGGATGAAAGCTGACGGCTATAGGGTTTTTGCGTGAGGAGTTTAATATGGCCGACACCTTCAATAGCTTTGATTGCAAGCCTATATTGGTAGCTCTAGGGTTCCATGCGGCAAGCCTATAGATCAAGGGCTAGGATGGCATGCGTGGTGACTAGGAGGCCAAACTTGACTTGGTCCAAGTCCATTGTTGCTATTGGTCATTGACTAGGACTAGGAGATGAGATGACTAGAGCATTGTTGCGGCTAGAGGGTCCTAGCTAGGGTAGGGTTT
Source organism: Scilla litardierei (assembly GCA_030789695.1). Lineage (NCBI taxonomy): Eukaryota > Viridiplantae > Streptophyta > Magnoliopsida > Asparagales > Asparagaceae > Scilla > Scilla litardierei. The sequence continues at coordinate 44,247,692 of CM061134.1, forward strand.
GTTGCATTGGAAATTCGGCTAGGGGATAGGGTACGACATGAAACTATGCAAGTCTCATGAATATGAATAGGAATATGATTGTAACCAAACCATGGAAGTCTCTCTAATGGATTTCACCAAGTCCATTAAATTCTCTCCATCTCATCTCAAATTGGACCAAGTTCACATTGCTTTGCGTATAGCTCTTTGACCAAGTCTCTTTGCTATATGAATAACTGTAACACCCTTAGCACATACGTTAAATAGCATCACACGTTTGTCATCATCAAACTAAAGATCCTAGATCGTTGCTTCCAACAGAGTGTTGTGAAGGGATAATACCGAGTTGGTTGGGATAAGTGTTATCTTATAGATAAGATCGTATCTACTGTATCTTATCTATGTACGCTCCTCTAATGCTATAAATATAGAGCTGGGGGTTCCTTTCCCAGATGATGATTCATAACACAATAATAATACTTAGCGGAATCGACCGACTTTTGGTCACTCAGCGTCTAGGATGTGACTAGGCGCTGACTTGACTCGCTTCCATTTGGCATGTGGTTGCTAACCCCAGCTAAATCACATTGCACGAACCAAATTCAATTGGCATGGTTGCCAACCCCGGCCAAAGTGTTCTTTCACAAAGGCATCATGAAATCAACAATGTCAACAAAGAAACCAAAACCATTACAAACTATTTCCCCCAAATTAAAAAGAGAAGAAAAAGAAAAAAGAGAAGTAGAGATCAAAGCTTCCCAGAAAATTTCTCCCATCTCCATGTACAGATTTATTGTAAAGATCGGACCTTTTTCTTAATTCATCATGTAGTTATCTTCATTTTTTGGAAATTGTTTTGTTTATCTTTGGACTGGATTGTTGGGGTTGATCTGAATCGATTCGTTTGTTGCTAGATGGAATCGGATTGGGATTTCTTGATGGGATCTGATGCGTAGAGATTTGGGGGAAGGCTTTGATGGCACATGGTTTTGGGGGAAAGAGATCTGTATAGATTTGGGGGAAATAAGTGTTAATGTTGAGTTTAGGAAAATTAGTGGGTTCTCACTTACAATTTGTAGCGGCTGAGAATATTGACCAGGGTTGGCAACCACGGTCAATTGAATTTTTCCCTACACATTGTGATTTTGCCGGAGTTGCCAACTCTGGCCAAATGAAAATGCTTCCAGTCAGTGCCCAGTCACCCCCTAGGTACCAAGATGGCGATAATTGGTTGATTTCGCTAATTATGTTATTTTTTGGTCAATTTTGCTAATTAATTTTTGGCATTTCCCCAAAAATTGTCCCTTGGAAAACCGTTTTAATCTTTGGAAACGTATTCATAGACCCTTCATTTGTCTTGGGTTTTTTAAAGGTTCACACTATAAGGAGATGGACACTCTCCACTCTCCATACATGAGTCGAAGACTTTTCTAGTTGAGTTAGCTAATAATGTGGATTTTTCCAAGTAATTATATGTGACACATATGCACAATAACCTATGTTTATCCATGCATGATTTCCTAGACCGTAATTCTTATCTGTTGTTGATTTTAAGCTCATCTAACTCTATTAGACATATATTATTAACATTTATCTCTCCCCAAGTCATAACACTCGATTTACTTATAATATGCATGATCATATTTTCAAACTCAATTATTTTATTTTATGCATGCCATTCCCATCATGAGAAGTATCGCGTGGTGTGGATTTCAGGGAGTTGTTGCATGTTACATGCACATGGTAAGTTAACTTTACCCATACATTGTTTTAATATACCATAGTTCTTATCCACTGCTGATTTTAAGCTAATATAGCTCGTAAGGTTTGTTGTTATCATTCATCTCTCTTGTTAACATTACCCATACACGGTTTTTGTATACCATAATTCTTATCCAGGGCTGATTTTAAGCTAATATAGCTCTTTAGGTGTGTTGTTATCATTCATCTCTCTTGTGACCTAAAGATTGAATGTGTTCTTATCATTCTATCTTTCATATAAAGCAATATATGTTCTTGTCATTCGTCTCTTTAACCCAAAAATGTATGCATTACTAGTATCTACTATAACCAACAAATGTTTGTTCTTATCATTTTGCCTCTTCTATAACCAAAATAATGTATGATCTTATCGTGTGTTTCTCATGTAACCAAAATAATGGATGCATTCATGGTAAGAGCATTGTGACATTTTGAAATTTAAACTAATGGATTCATTCATCGTGTGTTTCTCATGTAACCAAAATAATGTATTGCATATTATTGTATTCCATTCTCGTCCTGAAAAGCACATCGATTGAAATTTGAACTAATTTGAAATTTAAAGTTTCAGGAATGAAGCTATGATCTCTTGTTCACACACTTAGTTACCCTTTCCCTTCTTCTTTTCTGATTCAATTTCCAACATATATGACAGGGAGAGGTTTTCTTCACTAACGTATGAACGATGCCACTTATAACTAGGTTATTGGAAACAAGATTTGTCAAGCATACAAAGCCTCCACCACCATGTCATGTCCTGCTCTACCAAGTACGGGAGAGATGTAGCTGACAATGCCATCATAGTATTCAGATATTGGGCTTCGAGCCCCTAAGATCCAGATACTAATAGGCATTAATTGTGATTAACTAAATTATACATGCAGGCTACTACGACATACTGGAATAGTACAGAACAGTAAAGTTTAGAGCTCCGAAAAATTAAAATCCACAAGTACTGGAAAGGAAATACTAAACTATAGCATATATAGCAAAAGTACATTATACATACTCCGTGCTATACAGGGGGTACAAAAATACAAAAGTGGTGTAAAACCCAAAAAGAAAACCCCAACCCACAAAAGAAACAAAAAGGGGTCCACACACTGTATAACCCACTCACTAGTGTACCCGAAGGAAATATAGGTGAACAAGGTCTCCATCGGTAGTCTCCATCTGTACATGAGAAGATGGGGTAGTCTGTTGCACGAGAGCCTATTGTTACTCCTCTTCCTCTGAACTTGAAAACGTAGATGGGACACGTCAACGCATGACCCAGTAGAAAACCTAACTAAACTAGGTAAGACCCAGTTTTAGAACCAGAATACATATCTAAAGGGGAGGTCTACTGAAGTAAACATGTCCATAGAACATGCTTAAGTAAACACATGACAACATGCAGTGCTAAAAGTAAAACTGAGAAACATGTCAACATGAGATAACGATATTCATGGATTTATGACAATTAATTTAAAGTTATTAGTTTAAATATTTGGGAACTTGTGTAAATCGTAGGACACTTAAGGAGCTGGACCTCACCCAGGGTGGATAAAACAGTGATACCCCAGACAACGACACGAGCACTACAGGGGTCTCTCGTAACTTCCCATGTCAGAAGTGAGATGATGATACCTTTTTATCTCATGGTGCATCACGAGTACACCCATGGGACACCCTAACCCTGCCCACTCCCTGTGCCGGCTGTCGGGAGTGCGAGTGAGACTACAATTCCATGTCCACTCCTTAACGCCTACTTTTTACACGTGTCCCTCCCAGATCCACTTCTAGAATCTCACCCATTTCTGAATGGACTGAGGATTCCAGACTGTTACACTCATCTCACTCTCAGTTTTATCATTTCATGTTATTTTTCATTTCGGCGGTTGATGTGCCCATATTTTCCATGTATTTACTACATCATTTCATATCATATTCACCATCCAAAGTTCACGCGCACACACACACAGATATATATATATATATATATATAAAATCGCGGTTTTAACATTATATTCGAGTTTCGTATAGAAATGTGGATTTTCAGGAACTATAGAGCGAATTGGAGCATTTATATGACATGGACACATCCGAGACGTCTGGAGCATCATTCGCAAGGTCCAACAAGTGTTCGGCAAGGCGAGGAAGAAGATTGGAGGAGTAGAGAAGAATAGAACGAGAGTTGAGAGATCTAAGGCACTTAGAGCTGATTTCCCAGTCAGCTCGGTCGAGCTGCTCAGCACTCGACCGAGCTGATACTCTCAGAACTGATACTCAGCACTCGATCGAGCTGACTTCAAACAGAACGACTATTTCAAGCCACTCTACCAGCACTGTAGCTCAACCGAGCAAGCATGGTGACTCGACTGAGCAGAGCTTCTACTCGACCGAGCACAATTAAAAACAGAGCAGTGTTTTGAGGAGAATTTCAGCCCTACTGTAGCTCGACCGAGTGAAGGGGCTACTCGACAGAATAGCCCGCATCCGTCCAGAGCCAAAACAACAGCAAAGCAGAAGCCGCATGTTAGCTCGACCGAGCGGCGTCGTTACTCGACCGAGAAGGGTGCCGCGACCAGATTAGTTGACCCATATCTTCTGATTTTTTGGGGATTCCTACCCCTTGTGTATAAGCACTATTTTTACCCTATTTTGAGGAAAAGACTATTTTTCCTTACTTTAGTTTCTAGTTTAGTGTTAGAGAGAGCTTTTCTTAGCCGTCACAATTTTGTAGAAGACAAAGGTTGAATTTTTATCTATTGCTTTTGCTTGGAATCTCGAGTCCTTAATTCTCTGCGATTGTCTATTGCGCTACAACGTTTTGGTAACGATTTCTAATCTTATATTGCTTGCTTTAATGTTTTCTATTGCGATGGTGATCTCTCTTTTTTATTGAATTCTCTATTGTTATTTCTATGATCCATGAGTAGTCTTACCTAGGGCTAATGGATTAACCCTAGGATCTTAGTATTTAGATGTAAAGTTAGGATTTTTAGGTTATTTTGGTATAAAATGAATGTGATTTGGTTGATCCAGCCAAGTTTGTAGGAGATTCCACATAGAGTTCGTATTCCCACGAGGTGGCAGGAATTCTGATGGATATCATATGGACTTAATTAGGTATGCTAGGAGATCCAATTAGGGTTCATATTCCCACGAGGTGGCGCGAACTTCTGATGGGATCTACCGGCATCCCTATATTACTTATAAGAGCCATCAATTTACATATCGAGCTCTAATTCCCACGAGGTGGTATGGGAAAGATTGAGTATAGTTGTCGATTGTAATGCATGTATCGCGTGAGAGTCTATCCATGAAGTGGGGCTAACACGGGATACGTTAGATGAGTGGCTCAACGATAGTTGGCCATGAGTTCTATATTTTTAGATGCGACAATCTCTCCCTAATAAAGCCAATTCAACGTAAGAGTTCTAGCCTAGCATCGACGCCCGACGATCCTAGTGGTGACTCCTAATGCCATAGTCTTTTTATATTGTTGATAATCCTAGATAAGAGATATTTGTGACAACCAATTTGGGTATGCCCACTGACATCGTTCTGAGATCTAGAAAATACCCAAGTCTATTAGCAACACCTCCCTGTGGGATCGATATCTTTCTATATTACAAAGCTCTGAAACCGTGCACTTGTGGTAGTTTCCGGGTGTAAATGCGGAGCGCATCAAGCTTTTGGCGCCGTTGCCGGGGAGGTAACGGTTATTACTTGTGTTTATTTCTTTATTGAACAATTTGTTAGCAACTCTTGCCATTTCTCATCTTTCCATATTTTTATTCTTTTTATTCCTTAGCAACACTCGCCTCGGGGGGTTTGACGGTCCATTACTGTTTGACCCTGAGATTGAAAGGACATCAAGGAGACTCAGAGCTGAAAAGAGAAATCGTATTATTTCTGAACCAATGGTAGAAGGCAACACCAATACTCCTCCACGCTCTATTCGGGATCACATAAAGCCCAATTTATATAGTACATCTTCTATCCTGAGACTGCAGCTGGCGGCAGGAAGCTTTGAATTAAAGACTGGCTTGATTAATTTAATGCAGCAAGACCCATTCCATGGGCACACACACGAGCATCCTAACCATCATATAGACCTCTTCCTGGTAAAGTGCGATACCTTTCAGGTAAAGGATATGAGTAGCGATGCAATAAAGCTCAGATTATTTCCGTTCACCCTTCGGGACAAGGCCGCTTATTGGTTGAGGACGCACCTTGCAAATACCTTCACAACTTGGGAACAGTTGGCTTTGGCTTTCATTAACAAGTTCTATCTACCGTCCAAAACGGTGAGGATCAGAGGAGCGATCACCAACTTTAAGCAGCTTCCTCAGGAGTGCTATATGAGGCATGGGAGAGATTTAAGGACTTGCAACACCAATGCCCGCACCATGGTGTCCAGGAGTGGGACCTTATTCAGAGTTTCTACAATGGGCTCAAGCTAGATACCAAGATGATCATTGACGCCTCCACTCAAGGTGCCCTATTATCCAAGCCACCAGAGGAGGCTATATCTTTGTTGGAGCAAATGGCCTCCAACAACCAACAATGGAGCGATGAACGCTCGACACTTAGAGGTACAAATGAAGAGGTGAAGATCGCCACACAGCTTGAGAGCCAGCTTGACACTCTTTGCAAGCAGGTTGCACGAATTGAGCAGAGGTTAGACACTATTCCTACTAATGCCAAAGCTCCAGTTTATGCTACACATGAGGACTACATTGAGCAAGGGTACGCCTCAATAGAAGGGTTATACGAAGGAACGGGCCAACCGGTGGAGCAAGTCAATTTTATAGCAGGAGAGGGGAGAAATCAGTGGCAGAATCTGGCGTCAAGAAATCATCCTGGATTTTCTTATAGCAACCCCAATGGAGCATTGCAACCTCCAACCCAACAGAGACCACCACAACCCCCTCAGTAGCAAGGGCCACCTCCGCATCAGTAACAGTATGGGTTCAGGCCATTTGGGCCTTTAGACCGCCTGGCTACTATAATCGCCAGCCTTATCAGCAACAGCAACAATATTAGCAACCGTCGGAGCAAAAACCAAATCTGGAGGCAACCTTGGACGCTTTTATTAGTAGCCAAATGAAGACTAATGCAGAAAATTCTGCAACCTTTAGGAATCTTCAAGCCTCTGTTGATGGACTGAATACCCAAGTGTCTCAACTTCTGAAGACTCAAGGGAGATTACCCTCTCAGCCTGAGCCAAATTCTAGGGGCCAAGTCAACGCGGTGGTAGCGGTCACTACAAGGAGAGGAAAGAGTACTGACACTGTAATAGTACCAGTTCTAAAAATGTGAGCGAACGATCATCTACTTCTACTCAAAATGAGGATATTACTACATCTGAACCTATTGTTGCCAGAAACAAGGAGAGAGGTATGGAGGAGCCACATGCCATTGGAGAGAAGGAGGGTTCACCTTCCACATTGCCTATTACCACTACGACACCGGCGGATGCTACTATTTCTGAGAAACCTATTCCAAAGGACGCCGCCAAGGACAAGAGAAGTCAACCTCCACCTCCTTATCCTCAGAGATTAGCCATGTCAAAGCTAGAGAAAAAGTATGCTAAGTTTATAGAGCTTCTCAAGGGAATTCCTCTAAATATCCCCTTCATGGATGCGCTCACGGAGATCCCCACGAATGCTAAATTCTTGAAAGATCTAATAGTGGGGAAGCACAAGCAAGAAGCAGTGAAACTAGCAGGTAGTTGTACCTCCATCATAAATAACACCCTACCAAAGAAGTTACCGGATCCTGGAAGTTTCACGGTGCTGTGCTCCATAGGCGGCACCCCTATTGATAAAGCATTGATCGACTTGGGGGCGAGTATTAGTTTGATGCCACTCACTATTTTCAAGAGGCTCAATACAGGGATGGAGCTTGAGCCTACCGGCATGAGTATTCAACTAGCAGACCAATCAATCACATACCCGGTCGGCATCGCACACGACGTCATTCTACAGATACTGGGTGGGATATGTGTACCGGTGGACTTTGTTATCATGGACATGTCCGAGAAGGGGAGTTCTCAGATTATTCTGGGACGTACATTTATGGCCACAGCTGTAGTCTTGATCGACGTCCGAGAATGTTGGCAACATTGAGATCGAGTTCCAACTCCAAAAGCCAATGAAGGAGCGTTTCCCGCCTGAGGATGCATGCTACCTTGAGCTCATAAAGGAAGAAGTTACTAATACACCATGTAAGAAATCGCTAAAGACCACATGAGGACGAGCTTAGACGACAACTGTGACATCGTACACAACAAGGCGGTGGCCACCTACTTGCGAATACTAGACGAGGATCCGCCCGATATACCACTGCACGATCAAGAACCGGAGGCTATGATCATTTCCGCCGAGGAAGGCCAACGAGGAGAAGCACGCCAACTTCCACTGCAAGGCCTTATTGGGAAGCACGATGGGCATATTTTGCATGCGCCCAACATCATCGAGCGTCATTGAAAAACTTGAAGGAGTCGAGCTTACGACTTTAAACAGGCGCTTATCGGAGGCAACTCGTATTTTCTTTCTTTTAGTTTTATTTATTTCTTTTTATTCTTCTTTCTATTCAAAAACCAAATAAAAACGTATTTTTATTTCGTAGAAAATCATACAATATAAAAATATAAAAATTCTGATGTGTTCTTCCTTCTACAGGTTGAACAATGGATAGAGCGCGCAAAACGATGGAAAAGAGGAGAAGGAACGAAGAGGAGCTGAATAGAAGAGTCATACTTAGCTTGGAGAGTAATGGGAGGCTACTCGACCGAGTAGCCACCCTACTCAGTCAAGCTACAATCAGCTAGAAAATGGAGCCAAAATAGCACTCTGGAAATTTATTGCACTCAACCGATAACTACCATGCTTGGTCGAGCTACAGTCGAAGTCCAAACATGCTGAAAATGGTGCTCTGGAAATTTATTGGACTCGACCGAGTAGCTATTCTACTCAGTCGAGCTGCAATCGGAGTACAGAGAGCTGAAAATCACTACTCTGTTTTTACTTCAGCTCGACCGAGCTGAGTAAGCAGCTCGGTCGAGCAGCTGGGTGGAGTTTGGGATTCAAATATCAAATTTTTTCTATCTTTTGAGCTTGATCGCGCAGTTTGTGCTGCTCGACCGAGCAGTGATTATTAGAGCGGGGCCCATGCAAACTTAAATTGAATTCGATTCGTTTAAAACCAAACCCCACTCGAGCGACCCTAATCCTACTCCAACTCGCAATCAACTCAGCCCGAGTTCCCCCCAAAACCCCAGCCCTAATCTCTACTCGACCCGCACCTAGCTCGTCGGAGCTCTGCCGCTCGTCGACCGAGCGCCACCGCCCCGTGCACTCAGTCTGACCCTCTAGGCCACCTCTCCATCCCCTCTTCTCCTCTCTCTCTCCACACTCCCCTCTCTCCATTATTCCTAATTTGAACTCCTAAATCAAATTTTTTCTATTTTAGGTTCCTAAACCAAAATTAATTCCTAACCCGCCTCTAATACTATCTTAATTATATTTTGCAGGTTCCTTTGGAGCGTTTTGAGGAAGCGCTTGGTTTGGGATAGCTTGGGGGAGGTTTCGCTTCGAGGCGTCGTGCATACTCTCGCTTTTGCTTTCGCAGCGACTAACAGATATCGATATACTCTTTTCATTACTACTTTATATTACCGTATCACATGTTTTCACGTCGCTTAGCACCACACCCACATGATGCCTCCTCGCCTTAGGCCTAGGAAGCCTCTGACCAAGAAGAGGAAGGCCGACGACCCCGTTCCCTCCTCTTCTAGGCCTGCACACCGCCGACGCCGATCACCCTCTCCTGGTGAGCATTTGGACGTCACCACTTCCTTTCCCACATCCTCACACTCACCATCCCCCATGCCTCTGGCACTAGAGGCCCCACCCACCATTGGTGAGCACTTTTGTCCTTAATTCTGTCAGTACCACCGCCGCCCGCCGCCGCCGTGACTTCCGGGGCTGTCCACACCTCTATCCCCGAGGTCACCACCACACATTTTTCTGTGCCCAGACCCGAGGGCACGTTTGTTCCTGTTGCTCCTGAGCCCATCGTCTCACCCATTTTGGAGTCTGTCCCCACCTGTTCTGTCCCCACCTGTTTTGTCGCTGCCAGCACACACTCTGCAGTTGTGGACCCCATTCCTTTCGATCACACCATTTCGGAGTCCACAACTACTCTTCATGGCACGACTTCAGTATTCATTGAGAGCATCGTGACTTCTGTCCACACTTCTGTTGCCACGACGACTCCTATTTCTGAGGTCCCTGCTTCAACCTCCGTACCTAATCTCGGCTCCATTCCTATCCCATCCTTCGCCGAGATCCCCCTAGGCCACCCTCTCCCGAGTTTGCTTTCAGACCCCGTGTAGCACATGCACAAGGCCGTGTTGATAGAGGTGCACCTGGGGCACACGTCCACCACTTGATTCCCGCATCACTGACGCACACTTGTCAGTGGTGGAGGACGAGGTAGCCGGTTTGAGGCGTGACTTTGCCACCCTCGCCCGCTCGGTCGCCACCCACTACGAGTCAGTGAGCCGGGACATTAGGGACATTCTAAACATTCTGAGGACGCAGCGTGCACCACCTGTTATACTCGCACCTGCTCCTCCGGTCACAGCTGTACCCACTCCTCCAGTTACACTTGCACCGCTCTTCGAGCCGATTGCTCAGGCTTCTGCAGGGCCTGTCACACTTCCTGATGACCCGGTTGCACCTTTTGTTAACCCCCTGTCCTCACACCTACCAGCCTACTTGTTTGTCACGCTCTGCTTCCCAAGTATGGAAGGCGAGACGTGAAGAGGTCCGCTCAGACTTGGAGCTGTGAAGCTGCAGTCTGATAAGCCTCTGTTAATTTAATCCATTAGCAGGTTCTTTGCATTACGACGAAACAACAATAATAATAAAGAAGGATAGACAATAAAAATTATCCAACATTCAACATCCACAGATTTTATTCCAAACATACAGAGATAGTCTTAAAGAAAAGTACAGAGTCAAAGGAAGGCTTAAGCATGGCCGAAACTAAAACAAGTAATGGTGCTATGCACCGAACAACCTAACAACAGCTACTAGGAAAGTAAACAACAACTAAGGAAAAGTCACCAGCTGAGACTAAGGGTAGGACTCCGGTGTCCTCGAAATGAGCGTCAACAACTAGTCGTCCTCGGTACTAACTCAGACTCAAAACCCGACATGTGACACCCAAAGAGAAAAGGGCACATATCAGCAAAAATCTCCAAAGAGGGAAAATGAGACTTTTTTGCAAAGAAACGTAAAGCACAGCAGTTATAAGATAAATGCAGCTTAGCAGTTCTAAATAATGATGACATGGCATGATATTTTAAATGAATGCAACAGTTTAAACTTGAACATGATACTTGCAATGCATGACACGTTGTAGCGAGAGCTACTAAACAATTTTCACGATTTCACAATTAACTTGTATTCACGATGTGCACAGGGTTTACGCCTTTTGGCTGAAGTGGCTGTACGGACACACTTCTACGCTCAAGTGATCGCTTAACCCCACCCCTCCACGTGTATCGAGTATTGGTTTCCCAACAACGCTGTGCTCGCTTCTGGATCACGAGCCAGGAAGTGTTTTTTGGTTTGGCATAGGGTTGTGCCCACAAAGTAGGTGCCTAGCCTCAATCAATATGTAGGAGTCAAGATCCTACTCGCCGCAGCTTACATTTTAAAGTAGTGTGTGCTACACAATCATGATAGAGCAAGTTTATGCATGAAATGACATGGCAAGATGCATGAACATGGCAATAAGCAGTTAAAAGTGCGTACAGTCAATTTGAAATTAAACATGACATGCGGCATGAAATGATAGCATAGTAAAGGTGTCGGATCTAGCTTCGTTTTCAAGCTAGATCAAGTAGGGTGTCGGATCTAGTTTCGTTGTCAAACTAAATCAAATATGGTCGTCTAGGCGACTATCATTTCACCGCCTAGTCTCTTTTACACAATTTTACAAAATAACCTAAAACATGGCCTAACAAATACTGTGCAAGTTTCACTTGCCTGAAAGAGACGTGCTACAAGTCACACGATCAAAGGGTCCAGATATTTCCTATGTGCTCAATCAACGCCCAGCCTACAGTCGCATATTATTAATTTTCAATTAGTGAGTTACCAAAACAATAAAATCATTGTTTTTATCTTGTTAACATGCGGGTGTAGGTTCCTACGGTTCAGGTATACCTTAACACGAAGCGAGAGCTACAGTGACGTCGGGTAGCGATATCAGGGGTTGAATTAATAGAAGCGAGAAACCATCCACTGCACGGCAGCAAGCAGTGACAACGGCGGATGACAGCGACAATGAACGACGATCAGCCGGGTAGCGACACGATCACCGAACATCGACACGGAGGGGGAAGACAGCAGCACGTCGTTCTACGACGTCAGGAAGACGCGGACAGCGAACAGCATGTTCTACGGCCTGCTGTCGAGTTGTGCGCGACAACGACACAGTGGGGAACACAGAAAGTGGATGAAGAGGGCTGTTTTGGGAGAGAGGGGCTGTTTTGTGAAGTACGACTGTGTGGTTCGCTGCAGGTAGGGGAGGAGATCGGCGACAGTCCTAGGGTAGCCGGCGTGGGTATCAAGGGCTAAGATGGCAGATTTTGTATAGGCTAGAGGCTGTTTTTGTGCGATGGAGGGAGAGGGTAGCGAATGGAAGGTGGCCGGCTACTATGGAGGGGGTCTTCGGCCTGGGGTGTTCTCAAGGGAGAGGGGAGGTCTCGGTAAGGCTGGGGATGGCCGGAGGTTAGCCGTGAGGTGGGGATGCGGCAGTTTGTGAGCTAGGGGGCTGTTTTGTGTGGTTTATGGCAATTGGTTGCCGCGGAGGAGGAGAGAGGATGTTGTGCATGCCTGTGCGGGAGGTGGAGGAGCCGTGGGTGTCCGAGGGGGGGGGTGTGTGCTTGGCCTGCTGGGCGTGGCCCATCAATGGCGATCGGCAGTTGCAAGGAGGGGTTTTGTGCGGCAACAATGGAGGCCGGATCTGTCGAGTTTAACGGGGCTGGCCTGGGTGTTTTGGTGGAGGGAGAAGATCGCGTGGATGAGCATCAGAGGGAGGAGCTGCCGGAGCAAGGTGGCTGGAGGGATGGTAAGAGGCCGTGGGGGTTTTGTTAGATGATGGTTGCGATTGAAGTTTGTGTAAACCTAGGGTGTGCGTGAGTTGTGAAAATGAGGGTTTGTTGCTAAATGGGTGTTGAAAAGGGGTAGATTTAGGTGATTGGAGAGAGATGATGTGAGAGTGAGGGGGTATAGTTTAGTCTAAAATGAGATGGTGAATAACCTAGATTGGTGATACGTAAGAGATTTGTTTTGATAATTGGCTTTGAAAGTGGGGGTGCACTTAGATGATTAGAGAGAGAAGATGTGAGAGGTAGGGGGTATAGTTTAGGGTGATATATGGTGTCATTAGCTAGGAAATATTTCATAAAACGTATTAGGCCTATAGTTTTAATTAAGTTAGTTGAATTTAAAATTAATTAGGCTAAGTGTATTAGAAGGGGATTAGGGGAAAAAGTGGGTCTAGCGGTGTCCGATAATTATGAGAAAAATACCGGGACGACCGTGTCGACGAGAGGATCGAGACTAAGATGAACGGTCACGGGCTAGGGTAATGGAAATCGAAACTAAAAATAAAAAGGTCTAACGACGAAGGTAAGAGTTACAACACCTCTTCAAACAAAGTTATTTTGTGGGAGAACGACCCGTGAAATGACGTTCACAAATAATTCCACAAATAAGTACTCTTTCAGAGGGTCACAATGGCATATCACATCGTATGGTTTGGATATAAGAAGAGGCAACTAAAAATACGCATACGAAATAAAAGTACGAGCATGAAAACGTACGATCGAAAAGCGACCGTGACATCCTACCCACCTTAGAATGAAGTCCGTCCTCAGAATTTCTAACTATAAATGTATCTAGCCACTCTAGTAACTACCCCAATCATATCACATCATAATTCAAACCACGTATAGTCACTACAAGTGCTTATATATGCACTAGGTAATCAAACACTAATACCACAAACATGTACACACACACATATGCACATTCTAAACTTATACCTATCATAGACAGTTAAATTCATACACGTACTTTAATCATTCATATAGTCACGTACACCCCTTATATAACTATCACCAACTATCACATAACCAAGTTACACATACTTACATAAAAATGGTTCACACTAGCAGATACAATCATAATTCTTCACATATAGATAACTACATATGCATATAACAAACATGGGTATACTACCCCTTGTAACTCCTAGTGTACATTCAACACCAAACATATCAACCCATGTAATCACACCATACAAGATTAAATCATGTTTGCTATATCTAATATACATTCACACCTACTATAAATATCCACAAATACACGCAGATACTTCACCATATATGCACATCACATACAACCCTATAACTATATTTAAGGCACATCGCACATACCATAGTCACAACACCTATAGCTAAGCACATACTTACCCGTGCATGGTGCACGCCCACACACGCTAATTTACCATTCATACATGCCACTCATACCACTATATAATTAGCACATCTACACACTTAGTTTACCTATCATACATACATTCAAACATGTACAATCTTAGTAAATAATTATACCACAAGGCCAACACCTATATCTATATAATGGTATGGTCACCCACAACCATGTGCGTAACGTAACTAGTCACTACCAAACCTATCACTATACACACATCACCCATTACTATGTTCATAGCACTATACACAAACCACAGACATGTAATAATATACTTAAAGTATACCCACTCAAGCTTGAGTGAGACTCAAAACCCATACCAGAATACTCTATATACATAACACGATATTTATATCAATACCAACACACCACTCCAATATATATAGATATATCTAACAACGTAACCACATACATACCATAATATCAATCACACTTTATATTTAGTCAAGTAACACCCCATAATGCAATCACTTTACATACCATAATAATATTACAAACATCAGCACACGTATACAATCAAATATACTATCCCATATATGCATACATCGTATAGTCACACACCTATAATATATATTCACACCATAGCAATATACATATAATTAGTATACTAATACATATACATATCCCTATATAGTTAAGACATACATCAATCGTGTATACCTCATGGTATACACGCACACACACAACATCCCGTAAAGGCAAGAAATACGAAACCAAATTATAACCCTATCACCATACGTATATCACACATACTCATATAGTAAGCACATATCTACCCAAGGCTAAGCATATACATATCTACGTACGAGCACACGCTCACACGTACTAACATATAGATCATATAATAGGCCTACACACTTAACTATAAATACACCTATTATCATTACACCTAACAAGCACATGACTTACTAGTATACTATTTCAAGCATTTACAAGTATCTTCAAACCACATACCACTAGTAGATATTCTAACACAAATTCTAATATACACAGACATCCCTAAAGTGGTATATCTACCCACTCATATATAAATACCATCATTCATACAACTTCATACCAATATCACGAATAACACTGAGTATACATATACGACACAAGAGACAATCATTAATATACTAAGGGTAGCACACTCATACATGAGTAGTACGCAGCGGGTCCACACACTACCTATATACATGCACCATGACGACATCACAATAAAACCAATGGGCCTACTACTAGACTAAGGTTGACATGGCAATGACAAGCACTAGTAGGATGACTAGGTAATGGTAAGGGGACCGAAATCAAAAAGCATACCGGAACAAGATCGTAATGAACATGTTTAAATGAGGCAAGGATAAGGAGATAGTTGGTTGGGTGGGACAAAATATTGCTCTAAATAATAAAATAGATGAAAGAATGATATGAGTAAAATATGATATCATATATATATATATATATATATATATATATATATATATATGAGCAGACGTTAAAATTTTAAAACACGGAAAAAGTGTTAGACGAAGAAAATAACGAGTACAGTGAGGTAGTGATTGTTTTGCAAATGAAAATAGATTTATATAAATTTTTTTGAAGTATAAGCATGATGAATATAAAATTGATATACTTAAAAAATTGAAGTTCTATTTAGCTAAAGAAAACATTCTAAAAATATGTACGATAACTGGTAAAAATAAATTTAGTAATATAGAAAGAAAGGGATGATATATTGAACTATCAAAATGGTAATACGTTTTAAAACTGAAATACAAAAGATATAGGTTAGAAAATGGTTACAAGATAGTAACTAAAGATTACGACCAAGAAAGTTTCGAAATCCAAGAAAGAATTTTAACTCAACCGAAAAGCAAGAAATTTAAATATATAATAAGGGGTTTTTAAAGAAGTTAAATTGAGCGAAGAATTTAATAAGGGATATCGAAAATACTTTTAGAGGAACCAAGATTTGCAATGAGGAAGATTCGAAAAATTTACGATAATCATCATTAAGCGATCACGTGAATCGAGAGCAAATAATATGATCGCATGATCGATACATGAATACGCCTAGGATATGATTCCTGAAAAGCTACGATGGAATTCTACGGCCGATAACACAAAAGTGTAATGATCAGGAAAATGATAGAATCAGTGGTTCTAATT
Source organism: Scilla litardierei (assembly GCA_030789695.1). Lineage (NCBI taxonomy): Eukaryota > Viridiplantae > Streptophyta > Magnoliopsida > Asparagales > Asparagaceae > Scilla > Scilla litardierei. The sequence goes on from CM061134.1 coordinate 44,264,146, forward strand.
ACCGGACCGCCTAAAGATCCGGAGAAACTTAGCACTAAGACTTTCTAATGAACTAGACTATAATAGAGATCTCAGGGAAAGGGAACTAAGAGGATCAATATTTCGTTCTGCTGAGCCCGAATTTGATGGACCCAAGCAAACGATTAAAGGAAAGACCCTAGAAATATGGTCAGGGCTAGGTGAGAGGCTACTAAGGTATCCTGTGATGAGTACGACTAAATCTTAACGAAAGCGTCTGACTATCAAACTAGGACGTCTATCTAAGTCTTCCTACCATCTAGGACAAGAAAATCCTTCATATTAGACTCAGATTTTATGACTCAAATGTTTCGAATGTTTCAATGGATGTTTTTATTATTATCGTTGTTTCGATATTTCGCAGATGCAAGAGGACCTGTATGGGCCACCCCTAAAACCTGTTACGCCCCGCTTGCCAAGTATGGAAGGCGAGATGTGAAGAGGTCCGCTCAGACTTGGAGCTGTGAAGCTTTAGTCTGATAAGCGTCTGTTAATTTAATCCATTAGCAGGTTCTTTGCATTACGACGAAACAACAACAATAATAAAGAAGGATAGACAATAAAAATTATCCAACATTCAACATCCACAGATTTTATTCCAAACATACAGAGATAGTCATAAAGAAAAGTACAGAGTCCGAAAGGAAGGTCTAATCATGGCCGAACTAAAACAAGTAATGGTGCTACGCACCGAACAACTAAACAACAGCTACTAGGAAAGTAAACAACAACTAAGGAAAAGTCACCAGCTGAGACTAAGGGTAGGACTCCGGTGTCCTCGAAATGAGCCTCAGTAACTAGTCGTCCTCGGTACTAACTCAGGCTCAAAACCTGACATATGACACCCAAAGAGAAAAGGGCACATGTTAGCAAAAATCTCCAAAGAGGGAAAATGAGACTTTTGTGAAAGGAAACGTAAAGCACAACAGTTATAAGATAAATGCAACTTAGCAGTTCTAAAATAATGATGACATGGCATGATATTTTAAATGAATGTAGCAGTTTAAACATGAACATGATACTTACAATGCATGACACGTTGTAGCGAGAGCTACAAAACAATATTCACGATTTCACAATTAACTTGTATTCACGATGTGCACAGGGTTTACGCCTTTTGGCTGAAGTGGCTGTACGAGCACACTTCTACGCTCAAGTGATCACTTAACCCTACCCCTCCACGTGTATCGAGCATTGGTTTCCTAACAACACTGTGCTCGCTTCTGGATCAAGAGCCAGGAAGTGTTTTTGGTTTGGCATAGGGTTGTGCCCACAAAACAGGTGCCTAGCCTCAATCAATATGTAGGAGTCAAGATCCTACTCGCCGCAGCTTACATTTTAAAGTAGCGTGTGCTACACAATCATGATAGAGCAAGTTTATGCATGAAATGACGTGGCAAGATGCATGAACATGGCAATAAGCACTTAAAAGTGCGTCAGTCAATTTGAAATTAAACATGACATGCGGCAAGTAATGATAGCATAATAAAGGTGTTGGATCTAGCTTTGTTGTCAAGCTAGATCAAGTAGGGTGTCGGATCTAGTTTCGTTGTCAAACTAAATCAAATATGGTCGTCTAGGCGACTATCATTTCACCGCCTAGTCTCTTTTACACAATTTTACAAAATGGCCTAAAACATGGCCTAACAAATTACTGTGCAAGTTTCACTTGCCTGAAAGAGACGTGCTGCAAGTCACACGATCAAAGAGTCCAGATATTCCCTATGTACTCAATCAACACCCAGCCTACAGTCCCATATTATTAATATTCAATTAGTGAGTTACCACAGTAATGAAATCACTATTTTATCTTGTTAACATGCGGGTGTGGGTTCCTACGGTTCAAGTATACCTTAACACGACGCAAAAGCTACACTGACGTCGGGTAGCAACGTCAGGGGTTGAATTAATAAAAGCAAGCAACGATCCACTGCACGACAGCGAGCAGTGACAACGGCGGACGACAGCGACAGCGATCGACGATCAGCCGGGTAGCGACGCGATCACCAAACAGCGACGCTGAGAGGGAGGACAGCCGCATGTCGTTCTACGGTGTCAGGAAGACGCGGACAGTGGACATCGTGTTCTATGGCCTGTTGTCGAGTTGTGCACGGCAACGGTACAATGGGGAACACGTCAAGTGGCTGAAGAGGGTTGTTTTGGGAGAGAGGGGGTTGTTTTATGAAGTACAGCTGTGTGGTTCGCTGCAGGTAGGGGAGGAGATCGCCGGCAGTCCTAGGGTAGCTGGCGTGGGTATCAAGGGCTAAGATGGCAGATTTTGTATAGTCTAGGGGCTGTTTTTTTGCGATGGAGGGAGAGGGCAGCGAATGGAAGGTGGCCGGCTGTCGTGGAGGGGGTCTTCGGCCTGTGGTGTTCTCAAGGGAGAGGGGAGGTCTCGACAAGGCTGGGGATGGCTGGAGGTTGGCCGTGGGGTGGGGATGCGCAGTTTGTGAGCTAAGGGCTGTTTTGTGTGGTTTACGGCAATTGGTTGCCGCGGAGGAGGAGAGGGATGTTGTGCAGGCCTGTGCGGGAGGTGGAGGAGCCGTGGGTGTCCGAGGGTGGGTGCTTGGCCTGCTGGGCGTGGCCCATCAATGGTGATCTGACGTCCCCCGTGTTTGCGCATCAGATGTGTGCAATATATAATTGGGGGCGTGAGATTTAAATATTTATAACCGCAAGCGCACGGTGTTGTAGTGTGGCTTGGGGGTCGAACTCAGGGAGGCGTGGTTGTGCTTGTGTCAAGAAGGATCGGATTCACCCCATGGGTGAGCTAGCCCGAATCGGATAATGGGTTGTCACAGAAAATAGAATGCGAGGGATAAACAATATAAAGGGAAAAACCGGGACTTCGGTTTCCGCCCTATCGTGCGATTCTCGCCGATACGGCCTACGGGTAGGATAGCGATCGGAATTAGGGTCTAATGGTGAGACGTTGCCTCTAAAAGTGGTACCAGCGTCCCATGGGCCCGATATTCCGGTCGGTTCCTAGGATGATACGCCGGACTTCCCGGGTTCGGTCAGTGGGCATTCCCATGTCCATTAACACTGACCTACTCCGGGAGCACTAAGCTCACAACGATAACTCCCAACGTCTCATCCTGCCGCTCCCGCGCGCTAGGATTCGACGTCTACGCTAAGGGCGTGAGCTATGGCTAGGGAGTCAACCACCAAGTTTATTCCCCCTTGGCCTAACGGTCAAAGGCGGTCTTTTTCCCATCGATGACAATAAAACACCCCGCGTAACCCGTAGATTCCTAATCCCTATCGATTTCCTAGTCCTATGGACGCATCGGGGAGAACCCAAGAAGGGGTTTCCACCAAAATCCCAGATTTGGGAACTACTCACACATATTTACTAAAAAGCAATCTAAATCAAAATCGACCGTTAGAAACATGATCAGGCGATTGAAAAGTAGTAAGAGCAATGCAAATAACACTATATTAAAGTTTAACAAAGATCAGACAACTTACTAATATCTGAAAAATTACAGCCGTCAAGAGAGAGAAAAAACAGCAAAAAATAACAACTCCAGTTTCTGGAAAACCTAGGGGTCATATATATAGAAATCGATATCACCCGATTGGGTGAAGAATCACCCGATCGGGTGACCTCCTTCGTTCTTCGGCAGCTCAGCATGGGACTTCACCCGGTCATACGGTACGGTCAGTTGAGGGTTGAAGCTGACCGGTTGGATATTCGCGCCGTCGGGTGAATCGGTCGGTTGAGCTCTCCGTGTCTTGGCTTCGGAGAATTGGCTACAGGTGAACCGATCGGGGGAAGGTCACCTGATCGGTTGGCATTCAGCATCAAATTCCAGAGATTTGGGCTTTATGAACCGGTCCTGACCCGACCGGTTGACTTCCTGACTGCTCTAGCTTGTGTCCGGGTGGTGCACGCGTGCATCACCCGATCGGTTGGAAGTGACCAACCAGTCGGGTGAGGGGCTGAAAGATGCGATCTTCGTTGTTTGACCCCCTGGATCACGCGTGACTCCTCCCGTTGCTCCGGGGACTCATGATATCGTCGTTTTATGTCCCCTACACCGGTAAACTCCTGCAAATATACAAAAACACGGAAAATTGAAAGAAAAAAGAAAACACGAGAAAACGAATACAAGACGGCAGAAAATAGCAGGAAAACACAGAAGAAAACGTGCGTGAATATATGAAATATAAATGCACGTCAAAATCTCCCAAGCTGAACCCTTCCTCGTCCTCGAGGAAGACGAGTGAGAGTAGGAGCTCGGAGGGAGAAAATAGAGAGAAATAGAGAAAAAGAGAACTCTAAACCCTAAATCGCTCGTCAGGGCCAACAAAATCAAACACGCCACACCAAGCAAGCATACGACAAAACACAACACTAAACCAAGGAATGTGAGTCCAAACAAGTGCCGCGGGCCCACGTGGTGAAGCGCGAGTGAGTGTGGTCGTGTGCTAGCAGTCGGTGTCACTATCTACGATGTGCAATAAAGCTCGATATACACAAATCCAAGAAATGACCCAAATATCGATTCGATTCGAATTAAGCGGTGAATATACAGCTCAAGCATGCATGAGAATAGAGCAAGAATCGAAACATATTATGCGTCAGGGACTCCACAACTAGGATTAAGGAAATCACCACACTATAGCCTAGATAATAGCTAAAAAGTTCCTAAGCCAAGTGTTTTCGAAAACGATGGGGGTTGAGATGATGTGGAGTAGGACACTCGGTGCAAACGCTCACCTTCCCTTTATTCTCGGTAAGTAGGAAAATATTCACACTCATATATTTTTTTGGGTTTTGGGTATATGTATTTTTTTGGCTTTTTGGCTATACAATTTTCTCTTTTCTTTTCTTTTTGGGTTTTTCTTTTCTTTTCTCTCTTTTTTTTTGAATTTTTGGGTTTTTGGCTATACACATATGTACTCTCCCAAGTGGGAGAACGGTACACGACGAGGAGATTTGCACCAAGTAAAATAAAAAAGAAATCGGAATCTAAACACTTGGGCAAAGGAAACTATTCTCGCTAATTAGAGCATGGGCTAAATGGGTTATCCTAGTCCTTAATTGTGGAATCCCGACACATGCGAAATGAAGTATACGATATATATATAGCATGCAGAAGCAGACACGAGAAACAAATATCACATATTCAAATCGAAGCATGATAATCTAGGGGTCATTCCTGGATAGGTATATAAAACAAAATCACAAAGTAGAAGCACACCCAACTCTAGCCACGACACACGACTCACATAAAAGTTAAGTGGACCCGCGATGCATGAAATGCAAGAGGACTCTACTTCCTAAGGCTAGTGAATGTGATTATCGGAGCCGTGCAAGGTATGCGTGTGATTTTCGTGGCAATTCATCAAAGGGTTCATCTCTAGGAGAAAGAGATAAAAAGAAGAAAAGAAAGAAAAAGAAAAAGAAAAACACGGAGAAAAACGACTCAAATAACGAAGAAAAAGAGACAAATGACGCACGAAGTGCGACTCCCCCAAGCTGAAACTTGCATTGCCCTCAATGTAATAGAATTAAATACGGGAGGGCAATGAATATGGGGGGAATACGCACAGACACAAAAAGACACGAAAGACAAGAAAATCACACAAACGAAACTAAAAATAAGAATAAAAATAAAAATCACACCACACGACATATAAACAGAAAATAAAATAAATAAAAAGGAGAAAATCACACGCCACAACAAATAAACAAACACACAAAGAAAAACGACACACGACAGCACACAACAAAAATTTGACTTCCCCCAAGCTAGACGAGATAGTGCTAGCGATAAGATGTGATCGTGAAAATGCAGAGATAAGCACGGGGGAGGTCAGTAAAAGAAAAGAATGGAAATAAAAATAAAAAAGAAGGGACCTGATGCGTGAATGGGTCCTCCCCCTAGCAGTGGTAAAGCAGGGCCCCGCAAAGACAGATGGGCACTAAAAATAGGGGGAGGCAAAAGCTGGATGGGAATATATCAAGAAGAGGCACCACCCTCTGGGGGGTGATGGGGGTCTGTGCTGAGGACCAGGAGTGGTGGGGGGTGGGATGTGAAGCTCGAAAACATCGGGTGAGTCAGTGCGAATGTGACGAATGAGGCTTTGAAGGACGGGTAGGTCACGCTCGACTGACTGCTGAGTTGCCTGACCACCAACTCCTGCTAGGAGGAGCATGAACATGAACCGATCAGCTTGGTCGTCATCATGGAATGATACCTGGTATTCGGTATCGCCAATGTAAACAGGGTCAGAGGGGCGTGGGGTGGTGGATGAATTGGTGGCGGTGGTGGGTTGGGTAGGGGATTGCGTGCGGCGAGCGCGACGGGTGGGTCTAGGGTTGGACGTGCTAGCGTTGGTGGGTTTAGCACGGCGAGGAGGCATTGTGCAGGAGTCGTGTGTGTGTGAGTGTATGCAAAATACGATGAATACACACTAACACGGCAATCGAGCAAAATGAAATTCTAGGGCAAAATAAGAAATTGAGCTAAGGAACGAAGTTACCCAATTGAGATGAAGATCTTTGCTCGTAGACGCCCCAACGCAACGCAACAGGAACACGTGTGAAGCCGCGGTGAATCCTTTCAGCAAATTTTGAAAATGGGGGGATGGGCGAAAATTAGGGCTTTGTGTGCGGGTGAAATCGAAGAGGAAGGGGGAGAAATCGATGGAGAGATGGAAAAGGAGAGGGGAGAGATCGATTAGGGTGGGTTTTGGGTCGGTTGACAGGAAGAACGAGGTCGGGCGATGGCGGAGGAGTCGAAACGGCGATCAGAATTTGAAATCGGGCGGGGGGGGGGGGGGGGTGATTGAACGGGTGGAGGGCGCATATATATAGGATTTTAAGTCGAACCGATCGGGTGAAATGTCACCCGATCGGTTGACTTTTAGGTCGAAATTATTGCTGAAAGTTGGCTACAGGCGACCCTATCGGTTGAGAACTCAACCGATCGGTTCGCCGCTTCACACTTTTTCCCGAAAGTTTAGTACAGCTCACCCAGTCTTTCACCCGGTCACGCATAGCTTCACCCGATCGGTTGACAAAATCTGAAAATTTCCCGAGACTTCAGCCCCAGTTCACCCGGTCTGCCAACCGGCCTCACATATCTTCACCCGATCGGTTCGTTGAGTGACTGATGCGACCATCAGCTAATACATTCCAACCGATCGGTTGAGTTATCAACCGATCGGTTGGGGCCTTGTTTTCTGCAAAAGTCCACAAATGGCTTAAGTCCCTCAACCGAAGTTCTTGACGGCTTGATTTATTTATTAAAATAGATAAAATAAAGTTAAAAATAGTCCTAAAAATTAGAAACAAAGGTTTAGGGCATGGGTTGCCTCCCATGAAGCGCTTTTGTTTAACGTCGTTAGCTCGACGCCCGTTGATGATGTTCAAGGTGGGCGATATGGGTGATGCCCAAAGTCTGGCATCGCTTCAGCTCCAGGGCTGGTAGCTTTTGGTGTAGTCGGTGGCGACAAGAAGACTCGCTCAACATCTCTCCCTTTGTTGACGGGGTCCGGGGCTTCTCCTTCATATTGGTGTCCACCGCCACTCGTTTAAGGATCCGGATCTCATCACCGGTGAGCCCCATGTGCTCTTTGCCTTTTCTCCTCGTAGGAGGAGCTTTTGGGAATCCGGGAGGGATCACATGTTGGGCAACTGCCTCATCAGCAACTTCTTTCTTTGGTGAGCCAACTTGCTCTCCAAGGTCTCCCAAGCTATCGGGGGGATTTCTTGAAAGAATCTCCCAGGAGCTTGCTTCCACAACTCTCTCTTCTTCGTTCTCCAGCATACTGATACTAGGATCATCCGGGGGATTTGGGTGCTTCATTGACAACCCTAAGTCGAACTCGACTTTTTCATTGCCTACATTAAGAGAAAGCTTCCCCTTCTTCATGTCTATTAGCACACCGGCGGTTGCCATAGAGGGCCGTCCAAGGATAATAGGTGTGTGCTTATCTTCCGGCATGTCCATCACCACAAAATCCACCGACACTTGCACTCCACTCACATCAACAGGTAGGTCGTCTACTACCCCCACCGGGTATTTGACCGAACGGTCTGCAAGCTGTAATGTCATGCCGGTGGGCTCCAAGTCTCCCATCCCTATTCTCCTATATAGCGATAGGGGCATTAAACTGACGCTTGCTCCTAGATCAATGAGCGCCCTCTAGATTCACACTTTCCCAATCGAACAAGGGATGGAGAAACTTCCCGGGTCTTTAAGCTTGAGCGGATTTGCGCGCTGAATGAGGGCGCTGCGCTCCGCCGTCAATACGACCTTCTCCTTTCTGGATCCTCTTGTCACCAAATCCTTTAGAAATTTGGCGTAGGAGGGAATCGTCTCGATAGCTTCAAGGAAGGGGATTTGCAAGCTTAGATCCTTGACCATGGCAAAAAATTTGCCATACTTCTCGTCTATCTTGGCTTGGGCAAGCCGTTGTGGAAAAGGCACAACGGGCTTGAATACTCCGAGGTTCCCTTCCTCATCCTTTTTCTTCTCCTCTTCATGGACTCCCTCCAGAGTCATTTGCTCTGGCGACGAAGCACCGTCGTCATACAATTTTTCAATTGGTCGCTCCACGACCAACGGTGCTTCCGGTTCCTTGGCGGGCACTCTTATGGGGATTTGTGTTCTGCTCCTCAAGATGATAGCGGACACATTCGCATGCTCGTGCGTGAGTGCCAAGGTCTGATTCACCCCCCTCGGGTTCACTTTCGGCTGTGGCGGCAATTGATTCTGCGATCTTTGAAGGTTCGCCACTTGTAACCCCAGCTGGGTTACCTGATCAGTGAGAACTCTCTGCGCCATTTCCAGCTTCAAATTTATCTTCTCCTGGTTGGCGATGTATTGGGTCAAGAGGGACTCAACCGGAGAGATGGCCCTCTGCTGGCCATATTGCTGCTGGATGGGCTGGTGATTCCTGGGGGCATTTTTCTGATACTGTTGTGGAAACTGCTGCTGCTGAATCTGCTACTGCTGAGGCCTAGCCGGCTGATATATCTGTTGTTGTTGCTGAGGAGTCGGCTGTTGATACGGTGCCCGGTAGCTAAGGTTGGGATGATTCCGGTTGTTAGGAGAGTAGGCCGAGTTGGAGCTAGTCCGTGGTGGATACGGTGCATTTTCCATAGGATTGTAGAATAGTGCGCTAGCTTGGTCCAATGGTGGTGAGATGTCACCACCCTCGAAGTCCCACATGACTTCTGTTTCCACCGCGGCAATATGTTGCGTACCGGCACCACCGGCTCCTACCATGAGTGCGGAGATCTGGGTCGACTACAGGTCAAACTTGCTGGATAATTTGTCGACGTCCTCGACCCTGTGGATACCTCCAGATCTATGTGTGGCTCTCTCGTCACACCACCGCTCATTGTTTGATGCCATATTTTATAGAATTTGTCCGACATCTTCTTCACTTCTTGACATAAAGGACCCTCCAGCCACGGCGTCCATGGAAGATTTCAAATCGTCCCTCAACCCATTATAGAACAGATTTATGATCTGCCACTTGGGGAGCTCATGGTGGGGACATCTCCGCTGCATTTCCTTGTATCTGGTCCAGGCTTCATGCAGAGACTCGTGGCTGGCCTGGGAGAAGGAGGAGATCTCACTCCCCAGCTTCATGGTCTTCCCCGGAGGAAAGAATTTCGTCAAAAAGGTGTTTGAAAGCTTCTCCCAAGTGTTGAACGTATTTGGGTCCTTCCCCCTAAGCCACAACTTGGCCTTATCTCGTAGAGAGAAGGGGAATAGCTTCAGACGGATCGCCTCAGTTGTGACACCATTTATCCAGAAGGTGTCACATTTCTCCAAAAGGAGTCCAAATGTTCGATGGGGCTCTCCATGGGTGCACCCGAAAATTGATCCTGCTGGATCCACGTCACCAAAGACGGCTTAAGCTCGAAGCTTTGCGTCGTAATAGCAGGAGGACAGATGGCGGAGGTGGACTCGATGGATGGCATCGAGTACTTCAGCAGGGACTTGTGAGGTGGGGTGTTCTCCCCCATGGTTTCAGGATCCTCTCTTCTTCGCTTCTCGGCGGCCAAACGCCTTAGGGTGGTGTTTATCTCCGGATCAACGGGAATCAAGTCGTCGAGACTTCTTGAACTCCTACGCATGAAAAACAACAAACACCCGTGAAGCGAAAAGTGGGAAAGAAACAGATAAAATAAAAAATAAAAATAAAAATAAGAAAATAAAAAGGAAAAAGAAGAATGCGAAAATTATCGCGAGATAGAGATGTGAGCTAGACTTAAGGGTTCATGAAATCCTAAAATAACATGCACGTTGCCTCCCCAGCAACAGCGCCATAAAGCTTGACGTCCCCCGCGTTTGCACGTCAGATGTGTGCAATATATAATTGGGGGCGTGAGATTTAAATATTTATAACCGCAAGCGCACGGTGTTGTAGTGTGGCTTGGGGGTCGAACTCAGGGAGGCATGGTTGTGCTTGTGTCAAGAAGGATTGGATTCACCCCATGGGCGAGCTAGCCCGAATCGGATAATGGGTTGCCACAGAAAATAGAATGCGAGGGATAAACAATATAAAGGGAAAACCCGGGACTTCGGTTTCCGTCCTATCGTGTGATTCTCGCCGATACGGCCTACGGGTAGGATAGCGATCGGAATTAGGGTCTAATGGTGAGACGTTGCCTCTAAAAGTTGTACCAACGTCCCATGGGCCCGATATTCCGGTCGGTTCCCAGGATGATACGCCGGACTTTTCGGGTTCGGTCAGTGGGCATTCCCATGTCCATTAACACTGACCGACTCCGGGAGCACTAAGCTCGCAACGATAGCTCCCAACGTCTCATCCTGCCGCTCCCGCGCGCTAGGATTTAATGTCTATGCTAAGGTTGTGAGCTATGGCTAGGGAGTCAACTGCCAAGTTTATTCCCCCTTGGCCCAACGATCAAAGGCGGTCTTTTTCCCACCGATGACAATAAAACACCCCGCGTAACTGGTAGATTCCTAATCCCTATCGATTTCCTAGTCCTATGGACGCATCGGGGAGAACCCACGAAGAGGTTTCTGTAATGCCCTGCTAAGCTACTGCACAAGTACTAGAGGGGGGTGGGGGTTGGGGTGAATAGAAGCTACTGCACAAGTACTAGGGGGTGAATAGTACTTTAAAATAATTAAGAGGCTAATTCCTAATTACCTTGCAAACTCTACCAATTAATGCGGAAATACGGAATAGTAAATAATCGACAACAAATAAGACAATCGCAAACAAGCAATATTACTGGGTTCGGATCCACCCAAGTCTCCCCGACTTGTTCCCGGTGATCCTACGTCCCAACCACCCGGATCACTTCCGGATACTTGAGTTAGAAACCCTAACTCAAGATTTCCACTATGAAATACTTTTGAAAAACCTTCACAAGTCAAATCATACACAAATGAAATTGTGACTCCCACAACCCGGGATCACAAACACACTCTCACACCCGAGAGTGAATCACTTACAATATCAAAGTAAATTGAAATGGAAATGCTTACCACAAAATACCTATGCCTTGAGTAAACTTATGATTTCGGGCAAAACGGATTCTGGGGAAGATGAAGAGGCACCAAACCCTAGCTCCAAGTAGATGACCAGCAATGGAGAGCTATGAGGTTGATGGTGACCTAGGATCAATCACTTGGCTTGGAAGGCTCACAATCAATGAATCTCTCTTTTGAAATAAGAGTGAGAAGAGATTCAAGATTGGAAATGAATGAGCTTTAATGAGATGGAATGATTTCTTTTTGATCTCTAAACTTCTCTTAATATCAGCCTTGAGTGCAATGAATACAGCTCAACAAGTATATATAAGTTAGAGGAAAGAGGGAGAGAAAAACGTTTCAATTAAAGCTCCAACGGCTCTATTCTGAACCAAACTAGTCGGTCAAAGAACAACCACCGACCGACTAGTTCATCAACTAGTCGGCCAGTCAATCAACATGAACCGACTAACTGGTGAACAGGGAATAGTTCGAAGTTCAGACTTAAGGAACTAGTCAGTCAAAGAACACTTGTCGACCGACTAGTTTCACAACTAGTCGGTCGGTGAGTTAACTTAGACCGACTAAGAGATAAACCAAATAGTCCGAGTACAAATTGATTTAGTCGGTCCAAGAACAAATGTTGAAAGACTAGTTCATCAACTAGTCGGTCGCTAAATGAACATAGACCGACTAACGACAAATAGTAACTAGGCATGTACAGTAGAAGCTCAACTAGTCGGTCTAAGAAGCATCACTGACCGACTAGTTCACAAACTAGTCGGTCGGTGAGTTAACGTAGACCGACTAACTGTAAACAGTAAAGAGCTATGATTTGAGAAGGCAAACTAGTCGGTCCAAGAAGCTTTGCCGACCGACTAGATCACCATCTAGTCGGTTGGTTCTTCTTCTTGAACCAACTAACATGCACAAGAAGTCGCGAAATGAAGTGCGATGCTTCGGGAAAGTTAGTATGGACTTCTTACAAGTTCCTAGCTCTAAGATAGGAGCGCTATGAAGATTAAAACGTAAGACCTACTCAAGGCTTAACATTCTATGGAACGAAGCTAAAAGACTATAAAATAAACTTAACGAACCGTCTTCGAAAGCTTCGATCCGAATCTTCATGACTTCTAAAATGGTCCAAAAGCTTCAACGAAGCTTTAGGCATACGATCACGCGCTTTGAGAAGTCTCAAGACGTCGCTTTGGATGTTCATATGAATTTGGCGACGATCTCCATAACTGCTGTCACGCCCCGCTTCCCAAAAATGTGGAGACGAAGCGTGAGAAGGTCCGCTCAGACTTGAAGCTACAACGCTGCAAGTCCAATAAGCGTCAAAAGCATTAAATGGCAGGTCCTTGCAACGCGAAACGAAACAAGATAATAATAATAAAATGAGACAAAAGAGAGATCTCGGGATATCCACAAATATAAATCCCAACATCGCAGAAAAGCCACCAGGCTAAAAGAAAAAGAGTCTAAAGGCCCAAGCATGGCCAACAAAAGTACATCGTACAAAGTAAAGGTGCCACGCATCGACAACTAACAGCAAGCCTAAACAAAGGAAGAGAACACAAGCGGTCTCTAAGACTGGTCACCAATGACCACAAACTCCTCCTCGGCAACCATTGGCTAAGCGCCAGCAAACACTACGTCCTCTGCAACGGCCTCTAGCTCAGGATCTAACATGTGTCACCCAAAAGGGAGAGGGGCACATGTCAGCAAGTCTAAAAAGACTTGAGCAAGGAAACTGAAAGGAAAGTAAACTAACAACCTAGCAGTTATAGTATGATGCATAGCAGGACAAGTTTAGTATGTGAGTAACAAATAAGGTAAGGAACAAGTAACAAGTAACAAGTAGCAAGTATGGCATGGATGACAAGTTTTACAAGTATAAACACGGACAAGTACAAGTCAAGTAAATCACGTCAAGTAAACACGTCGTACACAGAGATTCCGTCTGTTGGCTAGAATGGCTGATCGGGCCAACTCCTAAGCTCAAGTGACCGTTTATCCCTACCCATTGATTCGGGTTCAATATTACATATTTAACCCCCCATTTAGCCCTATTTTGTGCTCATGTGATGCTACATTGTTCTCTAATTCATACGTATTTTCTACACATTTATTTATTAGAGAAAACACACTATTTGAGCACAAAACAGCATTTAACGATGCAATTCTGCACATTTTATATTTTTCCTAGCTTGGTCTCGATCTAACGATTCCAACGACTATTTATTTGTATTTTTCTGAGATCTGTACTAATTACTATGAATTTTTGAATGCAGAATACCAATTAATTGGAGAAATACGCTCAAAATACGAGAAATACGGTCGCCGACCAATCAGCGCTCGACACGTGGCTGCATCTACGCCGACCGCTGCTCCATCCAACGGCTGCTATGGATTCAAGACCGTACGCGTACGCGAGCGGGCAGCAGAGATCGTGGCCATCGATCACAGATCGAACAGCCACGATTGGCCATCAGATTACGAAGATGCAGAGAGATCGTGATCGTCGTTGCAAGATCCAACGGCCACTACTTCACCCGCTCGAACTCAACGAGCGCATCACGTCTGGGCGACGTGGCCAGATCGTGACCGACGGATGAAGATCCTACGGCCGCGAGATCTCCCGCATTCAAATTCGCAGAGCAGGCGACGTGGCCCGTTGTGTGCCCTTGATGCGTGATCGAACGGTCGAAATAAACTCCGAGTTTGGTTCGGATGCGGATGCGGGTTTGGCACGAACATTAAAGAACACGTGGCAGCTCTGTGTTAAATCCCGCTTGATCGAGCGGCCGTGGTTTGATCCGGTTGAGATGTGCGGCTCAGATGTGATCGGGCGTGAAGCGGGTGCGGATTTTGAACCCGTTAAGCCCAATAAACCCGCAATGCTATTATTTAAGCGTATTTCTAGGGTTTTGGGCGTATAATTGGCGTATTGGAGCACTTAGGAGCCGTATTCTCTCTCTGAAAAATTTTGTAAATTTCCAGAGGCCTTTCTTATTATTTCCAGAGAGTTTGAAGTCGAAACTTGGAGATTTGGTGATATTTCCTTTAACTCAAACCCCGTATTTTGGTGTTTTCTTGCGTATTTTGCTATAAACTTGATGTATTTTGCTATGGAAGTTGTTTATTTCTGCATTATGAGTAGCTAAATCTCTGTTGTGCATGATATGGAGTAGTTAGGTGATGTGATTCGTGCTATTTAGGTTGAATATTGTTGTTCTTCATCGTAAAAGTCGCTAAAATTGTATGTTTTTGCTATTTAATCCTCTTTTCGTCTTCCAAAAGAAGCGAATACGTTGATGATCACCCCACAAGGGTGAGATTTGATCTCTCCAAAAGAGAGCTTCATACCATATTCGTAGAACTATAGTTTTAGCGACGTTTTTATTCATATCGTGCTTGAACCCCCAAAAGGGTATTTTTCGACGAATCGCTCCCAAAAGGAGGATTTGTTGAGTTATATTTAATCAACCAAAATACACGAATCACTGATCCTAACGAGCCCATATCATGTGCATGTTCTCATATATTTTCATACACGACTCTTTCGTTGTTCGCTTTGACTACGTATTCACGACATACTTTCACACCATCATCACTTTCATTATTAAAGTGTTTAGTTTCTCTACGTAGACTTTCTATTTGATTTAAGCTTGTGGTTTCAACAGATTTCTCCCGAGGATTTGACATCTGGACTCCCAGATTTTACTACTTGAATGGACTCTTGCGCTTGAGAGAAGCACCTTTCGGAGCCCACCAAGTTTTTGGCGCCGTTGCCGGGGAGAACGGTTTGTTACTACGGTTTATTTCATTCAGAAGACCTTCGGTGAGATCTTTCCACTTTATTGTATATAAACTTTTGTTTGCTTTTATATTAAAAAAATATTTGTGCTAGTTTATGTGGCATAGGACTCATAGGACACATAGGTTGACTCGACGTTTTGATATGGCTAATAATAATATGGATGAAAATTTTAGCAACAATAACGAGAATAATGTGCAACCTGGAGTGCCTAGGACTTTAAAAGATTTACTCAGACCCACTAGGACTAGCACAGCTTCATGCTTTGTTTTACATGCCGATGCAAATTCTTTCAATTTTAAACCTGGGGTGATCCAACTCTTACCCACCTTTCATGGGTTAGACAAGGAAAATCCATATCTTCATATTAAAGGATTTGAGGAGGGTTGCTTGACATGCTTTGATGGGAAAACTAGCGAGGACACGATATATCTTAAACTGTTCCCATTTTCATTAAAAGACAAAGCTAAAAATTGGTTGAATGCATTGCCATCACGCTCTATTACTACATGGATTGATTTGCAGGCTGAATTTCTAAAGAAGTTTTTTCCTATTCACAGGACACATGGACTGAAGCGGCAGATTATGAACTTTGCCCAGAAAAGCGAGGAAACATTCTACCAGGCATTTGAAAGGTTCAATGAGTTGCTGCTCGCATGTCCGCACAATGGCTTCGACAAAAGCAGGATTATTGGCTTCTTCTACGATGGACTGCAGCCGCAAATGAAGCAATTTGTAGAGATGATGTGCAATGGAGGATTCTTTGATAAAGAGCCAGATGAAGCTTGGACGTACCTGGAGGAGATAGCAGAAAATGCGCAGACATGGGACACTACTTCAGACTACGAGAGAGGAGGCCACTCTGCACCAACCCAGCCTACGCGAGGAGTGGTTTATAATTTGAAGCAAGAGGATGCGTTGGAGGCAAAGATGGAGGCCATGATCTCAAACAAGCTTCATGCCATGAATTTGAAAGAGGCCAAGGCGGTTGAGATAGAGCAGACTTGCGCACTTTACGACGTCAGTGGCCATGACACCAGTGCATGCCCCACACTTCCAGCCTTGAAGAGCATGCTAGGAAATCCTACTGGGGTGAATCAAGTGTCTTCGAATTACCAGAACTTCAATTCCAACAAGGGGTGGCGCAACAATCCAAACTTGAACTGGGGCCCCAATCAGCAGACTCAGCAGCAGTAGGCTCCCCCTCAGTTCCGACAACCTCAATACAACAGCAACAACTATCAAGGTGGGAACCAGAGGAGGGACCATGAGCCGATGCAACAACATCAGATGCAACCATTTGGCGATGCACTTCAGCAGCTCATTCAGTTGCAACAAGCTCAGATGCAGCAGCAGCAGGCTCAATTTCAGGCTCAGCAGACTCAGAATCAGCAGATGAGCGAGAGCTTGGCGAGGCTTACAACGACATTAGAAAAAGGTAAGCTTCCATCTCAATCAATTCCAAATCCTAATATGGGCTCATCTTCTTCTGCAGGTAACAATATGAAGCCTTGCCAAGCTGTATCCACTTTGAGAAGTGGAAAAGAGATTCAGAAGCCTGACCCACCGAGCAGACAAGCTGAGCAAGAAGAGGGAATTCAGACCCAAGAAGAGGAAATTCAAGAGCAAGAGGAGGTGCAGGAAGAGAGCACAGACGTGGGTTTGAGCAAAAATGTCATTAAAGAGAAGGAACCCGCAGCATATGTACCTGCAGCACCTTTCCCTCAGCGGCTACTTCAGAAAAATAAAGATAAGTATCAAACTGAAATTCGTGAAATTTTTCAGAAGTGCCAGATCAATATTCCATTGCTTGATGCTATTAATCAAATACCTGCCTATGCTAAATTTCTGAAAGATCTGTGCACTGTTAAAAGAAAGCTAAATGTGAAAAAGAAAGCATTCTTGACTGAACAGGTTAGCTCCATTGTGCAACAAAATACACCACCTAAATTTAGAGACCCTGGATCACCCACCATCACTTGCACCATTGGAACTAAAAAGATTGGAAATGCTCTATTGGATTTAGGTTCTAGTGTCAATATCTTGACATATCCTATTTTTGTGCAGCTTGGGTTAGGACAGCTAAAGCCTACATCTGTTATATTGCAACTAGTTGATAGATCTATTAAAGTTCTAAAGGGATGCATTGAGGATGTCCTCGTTCAGGTGGACAAATTTTACTACCCCGCAGACTTTATAGTTCTAGACATCCAGGGACCCCAAACTGCCAATGCCACTCCTATCATCCTAGGTATACCATTCCTAGCGACATGCAATGCTTTAATAAATTGTAGGGATGGTCAACTGAAAATTACTTTTGGCAACATGACTTTGGATTTGAATATTTTTAATACATGCAAGTTGCCACATGTGGATGATGAGATTGAGAGGGTGCATAGGATTGATTCATTGGTGGATGATTATATTTGGTCTGAATTTTGTGATGATGCTTCTATTGTTGAGACTTTTATTGGTGATTCTGATGACATATCTTTTGTGCAGGAGAACGTGAAGGAGCTTAACGCGGTATGGGAGCCAAGGTTCGAGGCTTTGCCACCTAATGCATCAATTCAAATTTCATCTGAGGAGGAGGATCCAAAGCCCGAATTGAAGCCACTTCCTGAATATCTCAAGTATGCTTTTCTTGGAGATGAAAACAGCTTCCCTGTGGTAATATCTTCTAAACTTACTCTAGAACAGGAAAGCTCTTTACTTGATGTGTTGAGGAAACATAGAGGTGCTATTGGTTGGTCCATTACTGACATAAAAGGTATAAGCCCTATTGTATGCATGCATCACATTTATTTAGAGGATGACGCCAAACCCACTAGAGAACTGCAACGTAGGCTAAATCCAACATTAAAAGAAGTGGTGAAAGGCGAGGTACTAAAATTATTAGATACATGCATTATTTATCCTATTTCTGACAGCAAGTGGGTTAGCCCTACACAGGTTGTTCCTAAAAAGTCTGGCCTCACCGTGGTTAAAAATGAGAATAATGAGCTTATCCCAGTTAGAGCCACCACAGGTTGGAGGATGTGCATAGACTATAGGAAGTTGAACTCCCGAACTAGAAAAGATCATTTCCCTCTTCCATTTCTTGACCAAATTTTAGAGAGGGTAGCTGGACATGAGTACTATTGCTTTCTAGACGGTTATTCAGGATATTATCAGATTGAGATTGCACCTGAGGACCAGGAAAAGACCACCTTTACCTGTCCCTTTGGTACTTTTGCTTTTAAAAGAATGCCGTTTGGTTTATGTAATGCTCCAGCTACTTTTCAGTGATGCATGCTCATTATTTTTGATGATATGGTTGAGAAAATCGTTGAGGTATTTATGGATGATTTTTCAGTATATGGTAGCTCTTTTCATGATTGTTTAGCTAACTTGGCTCTTGTTCTTGACAGGTGCATTGAAAAGAACCTCCTATTGAATTGGGAGAAGTGTCATTTTATGACCACAGAGGGACTTATCCTAGGTCACCTGGTTTCTAAAGATGGTATACAGGTAGAAAGAGCCAAGGTAGCAGTAATTGAGAAGCTACCAAGTCCTAAATGCGTGAAGGACATCAGATCATTTTTGGGACATGCAGGATTTTATAGGCGGTTCATCCTAGATTTTAGCGCTATATCTCGCCCTCTTTGCAACTTACTTACTTTAAATGTGGATTTTATTTGGACACCTGAGTGTCAACTTTCTTTTGAAACTTTAAAGAAGTTGCTGATTTTTGCTCCCATTTTGCCGGTGCCAGACTGGTCCATACCATTTGAAATAATGTGTGACGCAAGCAATTACGCAGTTGGTGCAGTCATAGGCCAAAGAAAAGACAAAGTTCCAGTAGTGATTTACTACGCTAGCAAGACATTAAATGATGCTCAGAGGAATTATACAACCACAGAGAAGGAGTTGCTGGCTGTAGTATTCGCGTTGGAAAAATTCAGGAGCTATATTTTGGGATCACCAATTTTGATATATACTGATCACTCTGCTTTAAAATATTTATTGTCTAAAAAAGATGCTAAGCCTTGATTGATACGATGGATTTTATTGTTGCAGGAGTTCAATGTCACAATCAAGGACAAGAAAGGCGTGGAGAATCTAGTAGCTGACCACTTATCACGATTGACAGTAGGCCTTGATTCAGCAGATGTGCCTTTGAAGGACTCCTTTCCTGACGAGCATCTTTTTAGCGTTTCCACCTCTCCATGGTATGCTGATATCGTTAATTATCTGGTAACTGGTAAGACCCCCGACACTTGGTCTCTTCAAGACTTTAAATGGTTCAAGTACGAGGTAAAATATTTCTTCTTTGATGATCCGTACTTATATAAATATTGTAGTGACCAAATTGTTAGGAGATGCATTCCTGATCATGAAATAACCAGTGTGAAACAATTTTGTCATGATGGAGTGTGTGGTGGACACTTTTCAGCAAATAAAACTGTGGCAAAAATCTTGCAATGTGGTTTTTATTGGCCATCTATGTTTAAAGACACATTTCATTATTGCAAGACTTATGCTGCATGCCAACAGTTGGGGGGTATTACTAGACGTAACATGATGCCTCTGAACCGCATTTTAGAGATTGAAATATTTGATTGTTGGGGCATAGATTTCATGGGACCTTTCCCACCTTCATTTGGATATGCTTATATATTGGTTTGTATTGATTATGTTTCTAAATGGGTGGAAGCTATTCCTTGCAGGTCAAACGACACCTCCGTTGTGCTTAAGTTCCTCAAAGAGAACGTGTTCTCTAGATTTGGAGTGCCTAAGGCCTTGATCAGTGATGAAGGGTCTCACTTTTGCAATCGCATGTTCGCTACTTTGATGAAGAGGTTTGGGGTCACGCATAAAGTTTCTACTCCGTATCACCCCCAAACCAATGGTCAAGCAGAGTTGGCAAATAGAGAGATCAAAGGAATTTTACAGAAAACGGTGAATCCTTCAAGGAAAGATTGGAGTTTGCGCTTACCTGAAGCGTTGTGGGCTTACAGGACGGCCTACAAAACAATTTTGGGGATGTCACCTTACCGTCTAGTTTTTGGGAAGTCTTGTCACTTACCTGTTGAGATAGAGCATAGATCTTATTGGGCTATAAAGAAAATGAATTATGATACTGATGTCTCTTTTTCTTCTCGCAGGTTACAATTGTTGGAGCTGGAGGAGTTGAGGAGAAATGCGTACGACAACGCTAAAATATCAAAAGAGAGGATGAAATCCGTCCACGACATGATGATCTTGAGGAGGGAGTTCACCCCAGGCCAAAAAGTACTCCTATACAATTCCAGGCTACACATCTTTCCTGGGAAGCTTCGCTCTAGATGGTATGGACCTTTCATAGTCAAAGAAGTATTCCAACATGGCGCTGTGTTCTTACTTAATGAAAAAGACGGAAGTGAGTTCAAGGTGAATGGCCAACGATTGAAGCATTTTCACGAGCCTTGGACCAAGGAAGCGAGCACGATGGATCTCACAGACCCACCTTCGGGTGGGAACTAATCAGGTGTGTTCTTTCCATGATTCCCTCTTCCTAACATTGAGGACATTGTCTATTTTTAGTTGGGGGGAGGGAAATAACTTTTAGGATTTTTATTTTATTTTATTTTTCTTTTTCTTTTATGGTTTTCCCTTTTTAGTTCCCTTTTTGCATTGAAAAAAAATCTCTTTGAGTTAAGATATATCACCAAAACCTATTTTCTTTTTTACCTAGAAATGAACCTCATGTGATGAAATTTCTCGAAATATATCACCACCATACACATATGATTTATTTTCCCCCCACCACTATTGTTCAACATTTCAGTCTCATTTTACATGAATTTGAGTGCTTGTGGTGAATTTCTTTTTATACATCTCAATGGCAAGATTAATCGATGACTTAATGAATCTAGAAATTATGGATTAGCAAGTGGTATGCTTTCATTGGAACACACCAAAGTTCATGCACCAATAATTCATAAATTAACTGGAGCATTGTTCTTTATCTCGTATTCATTGCCATTTGCATGCTTGGTGTGATTTTGGGTAGAAAAACGTACCATGTCATTTGAAATGATTAGGATACCCATTCTTGTGAAAAAATTAAAGAAGAGGAAGTTATCTTGCCAAGCTATTTATGCACACACAAAAGAAGAAAAAATGAGATGAATGAGGAAGAAAAAAATGAATAAATGTGCTATTAAAGAAATAACTTGGTTGGCTCGAGTAGTACAGTCCGATGGGCCCTTCTTGGCCTAATGCCATATTATCATCTGATTTGAGATCCATTGACCGGAACCTCAATTATTTGATGGAGCGATCCAAGTTATATACTTTTCCGCGAATGTTGCTCGATGCGCGTTACGCGGAACTATGGAAAAAAGCGAAAGAAAATAGAGAATAAGTGTGCATGATTAGTGAGGCAATAGAACTTCCAAAGCTTAAAGAAAACACAAGATGTGGTGTGAGTCCCTATGAATAGAGATTGACGTGTGTACGCTTTAATACCATTTTATTTTTAATGCTTGCTTTGCATGAAAAATTCACGCTCCAAGTTAAAATATGTGATTGAACGGTGTGTACCATTGCTTTAGTATACTATATGCCATGAAATAATTGATAGTGAATTTGAGTCTATTTTATAACCATTTGAGGTGCTTGACATTCATTTTTGAAAACCCACAAGTACCATTACTTGATGAGCTTCAAATTTTGATATTAGTGTGCGGTTATCTCTTTTGTCGTAGTAGTATGATGGTGAGTAATTTGAGATCTGATAAGGTGATCTAGGCGTATTTTAATCGCTCTTTTTGCTAGAGACTAGCAAAACGCTAGTTGGGGGGTGTGATTCGGGTTCAATATTACATATTTAACCCCCCATTTAGCCCTATTTTGTGCTCATGTGATGCTACATTGTACTCTAATTCATACGTATTTTCTACACATTTATTTATTAGAGAAAACATACTATTTGAGCACAAAACAGCATTTAACGATGCAATTCTGCACATTTTATATTTTTCCTAGCTTGGTCTCGATCTAACGATTCCAACGACTATTTATTTGTATTTTTCTGAGATCTGTACTAATTACTATGAATTTTTGAATGCAGAATACCAATTAATTGGAGAAATACGCTCAAAATACGAGAAATACGGTCGTCGACCAATCAGCGCTCGACACGTGGCTGCATCTACGCCGACCGCTGCTCCATCCAACGGCTGCTATGGATTCAGGACCGTACGCGTACGCGAGCGGGCAGCAGAGATCGTGGCCATCGATCACAGATCGAACGGCCACGATTGGCCATCAGATTACGAAGACACGGAGAGATCGTGATTGTCGTTGCAAGATCCAATGGCCACTACTTCACCCGCTCGAACTCAACGAGTGCATCACGTCTGGGTGACGTGGCCAGATCGTGACCGACGGATGAAGATCATACGGCCGCGAGATCTCCCGCATTCAAACTCACAGAGCAGGCGACGTGGCCCGTTGTGCGCCCTTGATGCGTGATCGAACGGTCGAAATAAACTCCGAGTTTGGTTCGGATGCGGATGCGGGTTTGGCACGAACATTAAAGAACACGTGGCAGCTCCGTGTTAAATCCCGCTTGATCGAGCGGCCGTGGTTTGATCCGGTTGAGATGTGCGGCTCAGATGCGATCGGGCGTGAAGCGGGATAGCCATGCTGGAGTTGGCGGCCGACAAGAGCTTTGAGTTGAAGACGGGACTCGTAGTGTTGATGCAACAAGACCCATTCCATGGGAATGCTCAAGAGAACCCACACTACCATTTGCAAATGTTCTTGGCTAAGTGCGCCACCTTCCAGATGCCTGGCATGTCGACAGATGCTATTCGACTGCGTCTTTTCCCATTCACTCTTCGTGATAAGGCTTTGTATTGGCTGAGGACGCAAGCCGAGGGAATCTTCACCACTTGAGATGAGCTAGCGAGCGCATTTGTCAACAAGTTTTATCCGCCATCCAAGACTGTGAAGATACGAAGTGCCTTGATGTCTTTCAGGCAAGGCCTTCAGGAGTCTTTATACGAGGCATGGGAGCACTTCAAGGATCTCCAACACCAATGTCCCCACCATAGCATTGAGCCATGGGAGCTAGTGCATAACTTCTACAATGGATTGCAACCAAGCGCCAAGCAAATTATTGATGCCACCGCCAATGGAGCCATTTTTGCGAAGACACCGGATGACGCTACGGCCTTGCTTGAGGAGATGGCTTCGAATAATCAGCTGTGGGCCAACGAGAGGGGACATTCTTCGTCGTCCTTAAAGCCGGCTAGCATCTATGAGGCAAAAGCGATGGCAGAACTCTCTACCAAATTTGATTCTCTTCACAAAGCTATAGAGAGACTTGAAAACTTGATTAACGAGCCACATGGAGCTTCCAACGCATCTGCACCCGGATGAAGCATGAGCGACTGACAGGATCAAAGCTAGATTATGTTCATTGGAGGGGAGCAAGGAGATGGAGATATGGAGCAAGCTTAATATGTTGCCGGTAGTAGCGGTTATTGGGTGAACCCGGCTATTAGGGGTCACCCCAGATTTTCGTACGCCAACAATGATGGAGCCTTGACTCCACCACAGCAGCAACCCGCACCACAACAAACACAAGCCCGGCCTCCGCAACAACCATAGTATCAACAGAGGCCGCCACACCAACAAAACTACCCACCGAGGCAACAAGCAGAGCCCTATAGAGACCCCCGGGATACAATCAAGGATGGAGGGCACCCAACTCCCCACAAGCACAGCCGAGGTCGGAGCATGAATCAAGGGTTGAAGAATTTATGGCCGAACAAAAGAAGACTAACACAAGATTGATGGCTCAACAAGATTCCCTCAACACCATCGTGGCACAGTTGGCAGAGCAACTCACATTGCTCAACAAGACTAATCAACAATTGCCAGCTCAACCGAAGCAAAACCCACGGAGCAACACCAACCACATCAATGCGGTAGTGGCAATAACTACAAGAGACGGAAAGGACACTACTCTCGCCATGACTCAAGCAAAGGAACCGAGGGAGGAAATTTCGGTTGAGAAGGAGCCAATCAATGAAGATGAGAGCCCGAAGGCGGCAAGTAACGGTGAAAAATCTGAAGTAGAGAAGCCACGAGAGGAGCGAACTTATATGCCACCGGCACCATATCCACAACAGTTGGCGAAAGCAAGAATTGAGAAGAGGCTCGTTAAATCTCTAGAGTACTTGCGAGGAGTGAGCTTGAACATCACGTTCTTAGATGCAATCGTCGAAATCCCGTCCTATGCAAAATTCCTCAAGGATTTGATCGCGGGCAAGAAATGAACGGAAAGGGTAATGCTAGCCGAGCAAGGATCATGGTTCGCCAATGAGGGGAAGATGCCTACCAAGTTGAAAGATCTCGGTAGTTTCCGAATTTCTTGCACGCTTGGAGGAGTCCCCCTACAAAAAGCCTTAGTAGATTTGGGAGCAAGCGTGAGCCTCATGCCCCTAGCGATGTTCAAGAAACCGAATATGGGGACCGACCTCAAGGCCACAGACATGAAGATACAGCTCACCGATGGGCAAATCACTAGGCCGGTGGGATAACGGAAAATGTCCCGCTGCAAGTATCGGGTGGACTTTGCTTGCCATGTGACTTCGTAGTGATGGACATTAAAGAAGAGGGGGATACATCACTGATACTTAGACACCCTTCCTAGCCACAACTGGATTGATTGTAGATGTGAGGGAAGGAACCTTGTCCTTCAACGCTGGCGACATGGCGGTTGAGCTCCATATTCCCAAGACGATGAAGCGTATGCATTGGACAGAGGAGGTGGACTACGTTGACCTCCTCGATGAATTCATAGACAACGCCATGCCATTCGCCATTGGAGCCAAGCACGATGACGACCTTGTAGAGGTCCAAATTATCGAAGATAGCGAAATGATGGGAGACCCACCGGATCCTCTTACGGATGGAGAGAAGGACGACGCTGATGTCGTTAGGATTAGAGAGCTATGCAAGCTTTCTACGGCGAAGCACGTGAAGAAAGTGCCGTCGGCAAATAAATCCTCGTCGCCGGTCAAGAAAAAGGACGTCAAGAGCTCAAGCTTGGGGGAATTACCCCCCACTACTATCCATGATGAGGGGCAGCCAAGGAGCGCCGTCGAAAATCTACAACTGAACCCAAGCGTCCTTCCTGGTAAGTTTGACACGCGCATCTCCCATGTACCAAACATCAAGCATTAATCGCAAATCTTACAGGGTCGAGCTCAAGACCTTAAACGAGCGCTTGTCGGGAGGCAATTCGATTGTTCTATCCCAATTTTTAGTTGAATTTTCCTTTCATTTTTATTTTAGATCTTTATTAGTGTATAAAGTCAAGAGTCGAAGAAAAACCTGACAACGGGCTCCGGTTTGCATTTCAGGAAAAGAAGGATAGGAGACCATATGAACTGAGGATGACCATGGCGATGTGGAGCACTCTAGGGATGCGCTCAAATGCCAAGAGGAGGAAGAAACTGACAGGCGAAAGAAAATCAGAAAGTGTCACAAAAACAGAGAGTTGGAGCTGAAAACAGTAGCCCACTCGGCCGAGTGACATTTTCACTCGATCGAGTGAAGACCCTTCTCGGCCGAGTAGTGTATTGCACATGAAAGTCTCGAAAAACCCCTCCTATAAATTACATGTCACTTGGCCGAGTGACTTTGTCACTTGACCCAGTGAACCTGACACATTCTGCACTGAAAATTCTTTGAGTGGCCTATCTACTCGGCCGAGTGACTTTTTCACTCGACTGAGTGATAGTCCCACTCGGCCGAGTCGTGACTTATACGAAAATTTTCAAAATTTCAAAACCGCTCCCACTCGGCCGAGTGGTCACCGCCACTCGGCCGAGTGACTTACCCTATTTAAACCCAACGCTCGGATCTCAAATCCCTAAATCCCCAAAAATCGTTCACTCGCCTGAACCTTCCTCCTTCTCTCGCCCGAGCTTCCCACCACTCACCTGGGCCGCCGTCACCGTGCCCAAGCGGCGCGACCCCCTCGCCGTCTGACTGCCCGCCGCCGCCGTCGCCTAGCCGTCGGTCGGCCCTCCTAAGTCCTAAAATCCGCCCCTTTCTCCTATTTCTCATTTTGTAAGCCCTAATCCACCCCGAATCAAAATTAAACCCTATTCACATCTATTTCTCTTGATTTCTCCTAAATTTTTCAATATTCATTGCTAATTTGTGTTTCAGGATAGCATGAGGGAGATCAAGGGCTGATTCGAAGCTTCGGGGGAGGTGCCTTTTTGCTCAAACCACTAGCGATGAGTCACGTCATGCTCGGGTATACTCTTTCCTTATTATTAGCACTTCGTGGTAGTTTTCACGTTTCATGGCTTTAGAATGCATTCACGCACTAGGTCCCGTGCACGGGAGCCTGCTGCCAAGCAGAAGAAGACCAGTCATACTGGTTCTTCTTTCGCTAGAGCGGACTCCCCGCCTCCTAGCGACCCTGCGCCCACACTTCCGCCTCCTACTACACCCATTCCACCTCCACCACACAGCCTGCCACGGCCGTCGACACGATGGGGATCACTTTCAGAGATGATGCACACCGCGTCAGATTTGAAAGGATCTCACATCGTTCGATTATCTCCTCTAGGTTTGCGCACATTGCTGATTTTGAGCACCTAGAGATATTCGAGGGGCTACTCCAGTTGTATGACAATGTGGGGTGGCACGATTTTCTGTCGGTGTCGACCGAAACCTACGTCCGACTGACCCTCGAGGTCCTGAGTTCTACTCGTAGGACTCCCAGGGGTGCACCTTCTGTCTGGTGGACCGTGAGTGCGAGATCACTCTCGATATGCTCCGGGCCTATTTTCATTGGCCCCTTGTCCCTGACCCCGATCTAGCTTTTAGTCCCGCGCACCACACCCCTCCTTCATTCGATACACATGCATTCTGGACACTGATCACGAGTTCACCACTCGCTTTTGACCCTAGCCAGGCCAAGGCCTGCTCTATTGTCCACCCATGCCTCCGTATTGCTCAGCGCCTTATGGCGACCACTTTCCTTGCAAGGTATGAGCCTGGGACGATGTCTACGCTTGAGCTTTATATGCTCTACGCGATGATGAGAGAGAGAGAGAGCCTTTGAGGGCGACATGGACGTCTTAGTCCTCCGTCGTTTAGATAGATATTATTGGTTGGTATCTTGACCGCATCATTTCTTCTGCCACAGACAGGACGGAGATTTGTTGCGACGATCTGATCACCCTACTAGCTCCTATGCGGGGTTGAGCTCCCAGCTGGTTTTCTTCGACCCACGAGCACCACTTCCCTTTACATAGACGTTATGGCCCGCATGAGGATGTTGCATCCTCATGGTCAGCACCACTGGGTTTGGCTGTACGGTCCATTTGTTGCTAATTATATGGTGCATCCGAGCCCCGCTCGGACCCACATTGGACCCACAGGTGGGGAGTGGAGATCAGATATGGACCTCCTCATCCCAGATGCATATGTGCTTGAGCCCGAGGGCACTCAGCAGGAGCCCCTCCTCGACCCTCTAGCCCTGAAGATCCCGATCCCTTAGCCTGCACCTGATTTGATTTCTGCTCCCGTCACCTATGTCCACTTCTACCAGTATCGGGAGAACCTTTGCTGAGTCCACCACCACCACCACCACCGTCACCACCTCCGTGTCGTTTAATGTTGGCCCCATTTCTTATGTGAGCTTTGAGAGCGCCGCCACTGCTGCTTTTGAGAGAGGCGAACCTGCCTTTGTTTCGACAGCTGAGACCCTGTCCTCACCGGATTTCTCGACCCCTGGGGAGTCATTTTCTGTTGATTTCACGACCTCCCCAGTCGTCGACCATTCCGTCTATGCTGCCGCTATTTTTACCGAGATTGTCGTGACGTCTGTCCCCGCATCTGTGTCTATGACTTCTCCACCCTTCTCGCCCTCTGTCACCGCTTCCTCTTCTGCCGCTGCTCACACTTCTGAGAGCATTCCTGTGTCTCAGCCTCTCACAGAGGCTGAACGACTTTTAGTGAGCACTGCCCCTCACACTCATCCACTAGTGGTCCCACTCATCTACGGTGGCCGTGTGCATCAGCCCCGACCTCCACCTATGTGACCCTCTGCCCCTGCTCCCGACACCCTCGTTCAGCACCTCCGTGCTGTAGAGGGGGCGGTCTGTGGGCTCAGAGCGGATTTTCGGGCTCTTGCCGCCACCGTTAGCTCTATGTAGGCCCGCATCGCCCTTCTGCCTGGTATTCAGGTCACACTGAACCAGATTCTTGTGTGCTTGCCACAACCTCCACCAGCCACGATCCGTCCCATTTCTCAGTAGCCACCACAGTAGCCACCCCCTCCCCCACCACATGGAGGTGTTGGCGCCCCCTACTAGCTTAGGCACACACTTAATGCCTATCATATTTTTGGTCGCTGCTCTGATTGATATTTTTTCTGCGGATTTTGCACCCCCTCTCGTCCACATATTTTGGTCACTTTTTGCTGGGCTATGTATCTATCGTTCTGGGAGAGAGGAGGTATTTCTGGGCCCTTATACTGCACCCCCTTGATCTGTGTGCTCATCATATCCATCATTTGCATTCTGCACTCATCACATGCATATCCATCCCATTTTCTTTCATTTTCACTTTTTATCATGCATGCATCCGCACCCACCCATCACTCCCATTTATGTCCTTGTACCACACCTAGCACATTGAGGACAATGTGTAGTTTATCTTGGGGGAGTGAGTGTCTCAGGCATTTTTATTTCTTCATTTTTTATTTTTATTTTTCTACCTTTCTTTATTTTCCACTTATTTTCACCCATTTTTTCTATTTTTTCTTATGCATCACATTTTCTTATTTTTATGTGTATTGCATTTGTATAGTTAGTTCTTATTTTTCCTTTATCTTTATTTTCTTTATCCTTTTTGCTAGAAATGAATTCTCTGTGATGACGATGACTTGGAGTTAGCTTGCTCTTATATGTGTATTCTCCTGTCATGCCATCGTTTTTATTTCAGATATTATATGCTATACATCGCCATGCATTTGAGAATAGTAGTAACCTTCATCTTTATTATATGATTGTGAATGTAATTCTAGCATTAGCCGAGTCTGAAAATTTATATCGTATGCTTTTCATAGAAAACACACCAAGCTTCACGCATTGATTGCCTAAACTTGGAGTACTGTTTTGTTATCTGCTATCACTTCTATTTGCATGAAATTGTACGCTCAACTTCTCGGTTGATTGAATGTATGCCTTTTTGATATGACTGGATTAGTTTACTTTCTGAAATCAAACTGAGTAGATTACATTACCCTGCTGAAAGTTGTCGTGCACATACAAAAGAGTGAACTGAGCGTTGCATATTTTTCTTTCTTCACATATCTTAAGCATCATTTCTATACTTAAAATCATTGGTGAATCTCCCCTTAGCGAACCTTATATCGGCATCCTCCCCATGCTAAATGGTCCAAGCTCTATTACCCCAAAATCAAAAGTGAAATACATGCATACCCTTCCATCTCTGATTTGGGATTATTATTGTGTATATTCCTTTGCAAAAAAACACCAAACAAAACAAAAACAAAAGAAAGAAAAAGAGAAAAGAAAAAAAAGAAAAAAAAAGAGAAGTTCATTGGTGTATACGCAATCCTTCCTTCCTTCTTTCTTTTTTCTTATTTCACCTATATTCTTATGGTGCTTCAAAAAATGGGAAAAGCCGTATTGTTTTATTTGATGCCACCTCGCTTATAGGTAAGCTTGGGGGAGGGGATCCGATGATGTGAGAGAGAGAGTGACCACTTATATGTGCATCACGACCTAAGCTAGGTAATTTTTGATACTTAGGGAGATTACTAGAGTATAACGAAGTTTATGAACTGAATGTTTGGCATGCACTTCATGAATACCATCTCTTTCTATTCTTATCGCTTTATAATGTGTGATACCTCTTATACTCCAAGTAGAAAGCGATCAATTGAAAAGTATGCAATCTATGATTACGTATATCACTTTGAATGCCTTAGACGATGCTAATTCTAGAATAAATTCATACTTCATATTGTTTTGAAGTTCTCGGTTTCTATATCGAATGCACTTATATATGATGTGATATCGAGTTAATGATCTTTGGCATGTTTTATTCATCGTGCGCAATTTGAGTAAGCAACTCCATGTCCTGAGAGGATGATCTAGCACTTTCCTCTTCGCTCTCTTTTCTATCTTTCCTGTTTCATTTCTTCCTTGTTTTTATCCACCGGGTACACTGTTTTACTCATCTTCCTCGAGGACGAGTAAGAGGCAAGCTTGGGAGATTTTGATCGGTCCATATTTTACACCTTTTTCTGCATGTTTGCATATCATTTTGATCGTCCATATCGTGTTTTCACGATTATTCAACAATATCACGTTGCTTTTCACTATTTCTTGTTTTTGTCGGATTTCAGGAAATATGGAGCGATTTGGAGCATAAATGAGATCAAGGGACTTGCACGCATACCGGAGCGTCGCCCATGGCCCTACCAAAAAGCTAGCAGCGTTAGAGGATGAGCGGAAAAAGAAGAAGTTCGATAGAATCGACGAGGAAGCAATGATGAGAAGATATGACTCCAGAAACATGCCACTCGACCGAGTACGCAGTCCACTCGGCCGAGTGAAGGAACGTACTCGGCCGAGTACAACTGATACAAAAGTGCCTGGAGTCACAGCCCACTCGACCGAGTGAATGATCCCACTTGAACGAGTGGAGAACTCCACTCGCCCGATGAGTCAGAGCTTTCTGAAGAAAAACATGACAGACTCTCTTGAATTCTGGGGAGCACAGTAGAAGACTCACTCGGCCGAGTGAGGAAGTCCACTCGACCGAGTGACAAACTCCACTGGCCCGCGTGACGCAGAGTGCCAAGAAGACCGGACCCCCCGACTTCTCTGTTTTATTTGGGTCTGTCACTCGGTCGAGTGACATTTTCACTCGGCCGAGTGGCACAGTCTGCCTGTGTCGAGAGCTAGGGTTCTGGGCTGCGCCAGGGGCAAATCTGTCAGGATCTTTTGGCCATTTTGGCTTGTATTTAAGCCTAGTTTTCATCCTAGTTTAGGGAGAGACCAGAAAATAGATTTTAGGATTTTCTAATTGTAATTTCAGCTTGGGAGATTGAAGAACACTGATCTGGTTTGTTTTTCTTTTCGAAATTTCGCATTTTTATGATTTGCTTTTTCCGAAATCTTCATTGCTATATGTTTTCATTCATTTATTTTGCTATTGCTATGATGAATCGTGAGTGTTTTCGCTGTTCTAGGGCATGGGGATGAACCCTATGGATCTAATTTTAGAATTGTGATGAACGAATTTATTTGTTGCTAGAATTGATAGAAGGTTAGGTTGTGATTGATTTATTACAGATAGCTAGGAATTTCTATCGATTTGGAGTTTGCAAGAGATTGGATTCTGATCGATGGGAAGGCCTAGATATTCGATTTAGGTTTATAATCGAGACTCACTAGACTTGGTTTGTAAGAGATTGGACCAAAGCTAGGATTTTTATTATAAATCTATACCCATATTCGTTTGCAAGAGATTGGACGAATACGAACTATCACAACCTAGATTGTAACTCGTGTTTGCACGAGAGTGGGCTCGAGGAGCGATTGAACGATGATGTCGATCCTAAAGCTAGTGGCTTAGGTTAGGGTTTGCACGAGAGTGGGCCCTAACCTAGGTTGCTATAGACCGGCAATAGTGCGAAAGCGTGAGCTTGGTTCTCTATTCAGTTACGACTAGTTCACCCGAATTCAAGTCTTGCAACGTTGAGATTCGCTATTCACAGAGATAAATGACGATCCGTAGTGGGGATTCCCTAGCCCTAGACGCCTTTATTATATTGATTTGAATTGTTGATTGACCGACTGTGACAACAACACTTTACAAACCATCCTTCCACCAATAGCTTAGTGATAAAGATAAAGTACCATCAGTAGTCCTCCTCGTGTTCGATACCCACTCACCACCGCACCGTGTGCTTGCGGTAAGACTACGACTGTCTCCCGGGTGTGTATCCAGGGGCCGATCACTCATAAAGGGTTATCTGTTTGAGTTAATGCAGGTTTCAAGTATATTTATCACATCCATCTTAGTTCGTATGCCTGGTTCCATCTGATGGGATTATTTGCTCCTACAAATTATATTAGAGGCCATGATTTCGATTGACCTTTATGAAGGATGCTTGTTCGATTGCTTTGAGTTTTTGTATGTAGACATAATCGTTTGAGCCATCCACATCTCACTATTTACTTTGAGAGTCTTATAAGGACCGCCTACCTTGCAATACTAACAAGAAACAGTCTAGAGGGGGGTGAATAGAGTAATGGCAATAGATTGAGTAATTCAAAATTAAACTTGCAAATGCAGAATTACAACTGCAAGTGGAGAATAATTCACACAATCAATGCAAACGTAAACACAAGATTTTACACTGGTTCCCCAAACTTAGGTACGTCCAGCCACATTAAATATTGGCTATAATTCTACACAAGGTAGTGAATACAATCCCTACACAAGGGATACCCTACACAAGTGATTTGCCCTTCACAAGGACTCAACCTACCCTACACAATGGTCTAACTCTTACACATAGAGAAACTAATTTCCACACAGAGAATTAGGGTTATCCTACACAAGTACAATCACCCTTACTAGGGTGAAACTCTCACAAAGAGAGTGACCAACTCCCAAAAGAGAGTATCTATTTCCCACAAAGAGAATTTGGGTTTCAAGAAAACAAATGAAAAACAGAAGACTCTTACCTATGCCTTGAGATGAACTTAGTCAACATGAAGATGAAGGCATAGAAGATGATCTCCAAGTGATGAGATGAACTTGATTGCACTTGCATGATTTCCCTTGAGCTAAACTTCAATGCATGAAGAGGAATATGCTCATGAGAGGGAATGAGAGAGGATATGAGTGGCTTATAAATCTCTTAATGATTTTTAATAGTGTCAAGAGTTCTATAAGAACTAAGCCCACTCCTATATATATGAAGCCCCAAAAATCCCATAAAACCCAATGAAAAAGCCAAGAGAGAAAAGCTGCAACGACTAGAATCTGGGATTTTATGGCATCGACAGGTGACTATATAGGGATGGACAGCCGACTAATCAATGGCTATATTATTCCCAACGGCTATAATCTGAGCGAGGACAGGTGACCATAAAAGACTACACAGGCGCCTGTAAATGAGCATGCGCATGAATATGCTTCAGTAGGCGACTGTCACATGTGATGGACAGAAATAGAGAGAATGCAACTTACGTACTTGTGCATTCAGACGACTGATGACCAAAGTCCAGGCACCTGAAAAATGACAAGCGACTGAAATCTCTACATCAGTCGACTTACATACAAGCTAGAGAGATGCTGAGAAAAGACAAGTTATGCACTTATGCATTTAGACGACTGAAGAGCAAAGTCCATGAGCCTGAAGAATTACAGGTGACTGTACACTCTATATCAGTCGACTGACTCACATGCTGGAGCGAAACCCAGAAATGACAAGTTACGCACTTTGGTACATGACGACTAAAGAACAATATCCATGCACATGATGAAAGACATGCGCCTGTCAAATGAACTTCGGTCGCCTGCTGCAAAAGCTCAAGAAAGAGTCAATAAATATTTGACTTAAGATATGCACAACAGTCGGTTATAGAAGGTTGGCCAGGCGCCTGGAATTACCCAGTCGCATGTCCTTCCTTCAGCAGTCGCCTGTTGGAGAGCCAGATACTCCAATTTAGTCATTTGGCATGATGAACCTATTGGGTTGGATTCTATAATAATCCTAAGGCTCACTATGATATTTATATGCATAAGCATAAGAGTATGACCATCTATCAAGGCATTACAATAATCCTAGACTCAAAAAGAGAAAAGCAAGTAATAAAAGATATTACATGGATTACATTGCTTCCCTTAGAGTCTAAGCTTCAAGATCTTGATGCCTTGATGCTCCCCACCATCTTCCAAGATTTGGCACCTCTTGATGAGCTTCCCTTCATCAAGTTCTAAGCTTTGGCTATGATACCCTTGATGTCCATCCTTGCACCAAGATATTAGTCTCCAAATCATGCTATTCTTCATTTGATAAACATGAGACTAAAACATGCGAGTCATTAGCAACAATATAATGTTGTGATCATCATCAAAATAATATTGGTATACATTCCTATTAGAAATACCACATGATGGAGAATGTGCATAGATTATAGGAAGTTGAATTCACAAACTAGAAAAGATCACTTTCCTCTACCATTTCTTGATTAGATTTTAGAGAGGGTAGCTGGACATGATTTTTACTACTTCCTTGATGGCTATTTAGGTTATTATCACATATAAATTACACCAGAGGATCAGAATAAAACCACATTTACATGTCCCTTTGGTACATTTGCTTTTTTAGAAGAATGTCATGTGGTTTGTGCAATGCTTTTGCTACTTTTCAAAGTTGCATAATAAGTATTTTTGATGAAATAGTTGAAAAGAAAGTGGATGTTTTTATGGATGATTTTTTAGTTTATGGAAATTCTTTTTATGAATGTTTGAATAATTTGGATCTTGTACTCAAAAGGTGCAATGAAACGAATTTGTTGTTTAATTGGGAGAAATGACATTTTATGATCAACGAAGGTTTGGTCCTTGGTCATATTGTTTCTAAAGATGATACACAAGTTGATAGAGCCAAAGTTGAGGTAATAGAAAAATTGCCAACCCAAGGTGCGTAAAAGATATACGATCATTTTAGGGGCATGCCGGTTTTTATAGGAGATACATAAGGATTTCAGTGTGATATCTCGTCCTTTATGCCAATTATTATCCACTAATGTTGAGTTTGTATGGACATCTGAATGTCAAGACTCTTTTGATATGTTAAAGAAAATGCTTACATCTTATACAGGTATCCAATTGATCATTGCCTTTTGAGATAATGTGTGACGCCAGAAACTTTGCAATTAGAGCTATTTTGGGATAAAGGAAGGAGAAGAATCCAGTAGTGATCTACTATTCTAGCAAGTCCGTGAATGATGCTAAGTGGAACTACACAACTACAGAAAATGAATTGCTTGCAATAGTGTTCACTTTGGAGAGATTCAGAAGCTATATTTTGTGCTCTCCTATTCTTATATTTACTGACCATGCTGCTTTAAAAATGTTTGCTTACAAAAAAGATGCTAAACCAAGACTGATACGTTGGAATTTTGTTCATGCATGAATTTAACATCCAAATCAAGGATAAAATGGCTGTGAAGAATTCTGTAGCCGACCACCTTTCACGTTTAACAGTTGGCCTTGATTCTACTGAAAAGCCCATGGAGGATTTATTTTGTGATGAATATTTATATTGTGTCACCACACTACCTTGGTATGCCGACATTGTCAATTATTTAGTGACTGGTAAGACTCCTGGTCATTTCAAGATTTTAAAAGATTCAAATATAAGGTAAAATTCTTCTTTTTTGATGACCCTTACCTTTACAAATATTGTAGTGATCAAATTGTTAGGAGGTGCATACCGGTCCATGAAATAAATAGTGTGATGAGATTTTGTCATGATGGGGTGTGTGGTGGCCATTTTTCTGCAAATAAAATTGTTGCTAAGATTTTATAATGTGGTTTTTATTAGCCTAGCATGTTTAGGGATACATTTAAACATGCAAATCATATCAACAATTAGGAGGGATAACTAAAAGAATCATGATGCCCATTAACCCCATTTTGGAAATAGAAATATTTGATTGTTAGGGTATTGATTTCAAGGGACCCTTTCCACCATAATTTGGATATGTGTGTGTGTGTGTGTGTGTGTTACTTTCTGTGGATTATGTATCAAAATGGGTGGAGGCAATTCCTTGTAGATCAAACAATACATAAATTGTGATCAAATTCCTAAAGGAAAATATTTTTTTCGAGGTTTGGAGTACCGAAGGCCATTATACGTGTGGAGAACGCATGTTTGCAATCGCTTGTTCGCCAACTTAATGAAGAGAGTTGGGGTGACTCACAAGGTAGCTACCCCATATCATCCCTAAACAAATGGCCAAGCAGAGCTTACGAACTGTGAGATCAAAGGCATCATCCAAAAGACAGTAAATCCTTCAAGAAAGGATTGGAGCTTGGGCTTATCCGAAGCTTTATGGGCTTACAATACGGTGTACAAAACAATCTTAGGGATGTCTCCATACCGACTCATTTTTGGAAAGTTTTGTCATCTACCGGTTGAATTGAAACATCATTCATATTGGGCTATTGAAAACTCAATTTTGATAATGACTCCTTATTTATGTCTCGCAGGATTCAATTGGCTAAAATAGAGGAATTGCGGAGGGACGCATATGACAATGCAAAAATAGCTAAAGGCAGAATGAAGATAGCACATGACCGGATGATTTTAAAGGAGTTCTTTCCGGGACAACAAGTTCTCCTATACAATTTACGGCTCCATTTTTTTCCGGGCAAGTTGCGTTCACGATGGTCAGGACCATTTATCGTGAAGGAAGTTTTCCCCCATGGCACGATAACGCTCATTAATATGAGGGATGTGAGCGAATTTAAAGTGAATGGGCAAAGGCTTAAACATTTTCATGATACATGGAACAAGGATGATAGCACCGAAAGGCTTGAAGATCCACCCTCGGGTGGTGTTTAATTCGGTGAACTCTTTCCAACTTTACCTTCTTATATGTACATACATATAGATTTTATTTTTAGTTGTTTTTACTTGATTTCTTTTCATAGTTTCCTTTCTATCTAGTTCCCTTCAAACATTGAGGACAATGTCCATTTTCAGTTGGGGGATGGATGTGGGAAGCTATCCATTTAAAACATACATAAAAATTTTCTTTTCTTTTATTTTTGAAATATATAAAAAATGTGAATAAATTCATACTCTCTCTTAAAAAATAAAATCTTCCCCCAATCCAAATGGTATTGTGCTAATCCCATGAGTTTCAAAGTGGAAAACATTGTTTAAACAACCATGAATATCATAATCTTCATATTGATCTTAGAATGCATGAGTGTGTGATTTCTTTAGCATGATGCAATAGTTTGACATGTTGTTCATGAATACAGTTCATTTCCATTATGATGTATGTCTCATGTAACTATAATTAGTATAACACATATCTTTGCAATGTAAATATCTTTGTGGAGGCATTTGATTGGTTAGAATCTATTCTCGAACATGTTTGGCCATATATACTCACACACTTCATTGATTTAAAATAGTTTTGTATCTACTTGAGAATGAAATTTCAGAGAGAGAGAGAGAGAGAGAGAGAGAGAGAGAGAGAGAGAGAGAGAGAGAAGGTGTGAATAAAGTGCACCGTTCTTCCAATTTTATTGAGTAGCCGGGCTCTTACACCTCGTGAATCACCGAGAGTTCACGTCGAAAGATGAAATATGGGAAAGTGCGCAAAGATATAACAAAAGAAGAAGGAAGTTGAATTGTTTGATCCATTAAGCCCAATTGGTCCTTTTGACCTAACGCCCAAAACCCGTGGTTTAGGAGTCGTTGGCATAAAATTCGTTAAAAGAACCACTTCAACTTCAAAGAAAAAAGTGAAAGTTTAGAAATAAAGCATGCTTTGGGTAAATTCAACTCTATCTCCTTTCAATGAAGTAAATGATTCTTAAACCATTCTTTCAGGGATTTGGAGACTTATGCCATGAAAAATACTTAAAATAAAGATATTCACTAAGCATTGATGTGTATTGTGTTAAGTAAGGATTAACATACCACTATGGAATAGTTCTATATTATGATTTATCATGGAAAACTATTAAATTGTGTTTGGAAAAGTATTGTCTTCACTTCATACCATGATCAATAGAAGAGTTATGATATGATCTTGTGAATGTTCGAATGTTTTTCTAGGGACTAGAAAAATGCTAGTTGGGGGGGTGTGATTATGGATGAAAATTGCATATATAACCCCTTAAATCATAGGATGTTGTGCATAATATGTGGATATTCGAGCTCACTTAAGTCCATTTTGAGAATAACATCTTTTATTATGAGCTAATCAATTTTTGTGCACAAAACATTCTTCTTATGGCTTAACAATGTGCTTAATATTTTTTAGGAATTTTTTGGAATTTTTCTGAAATTATTTGAAGCTCAAAGAGAGGAAAACATAGTCCACGCGACCGCGTGGAGTGTAACCACTTAAATCTACCGAAGAAGAGGAAAGCTAAAGCACACGGTCGTTTGGAAGTCGAGCTGCCTAAGTAAATTGATGACTCAAAAGCAAAACGACGCGGTCGTTTACCTCAAGCCAAACGACCGTGTCAGAAGCTCAATCGAGGATCAAAAAGTCAGTAAGTCGGGAGGGGTCAAACAGTCGCATCGAATTCTCGACGCGACCACGTCGCTGATAAGGATATGGAGTAAAACGACCCTCCAATTGAAATGACCGTGTCATATATTTAACTCGACTGCGTCGATTGTAGATTTTTGAAGCAGAATGACAGTTTCGATTGGTCGTCTGCGGTGGCGGCCGATTTAATCCGAAAAAGCAATGAGTTAGTTTCGATTCGACGGTCCATGGAAGCAGGGGAAAGCTTGATTTTGGGATCAATGGTGAAGATTAAGTGTAGATTGTTAGGTCGCACTTGGTGTGTATTATTATTGTCATTGGTAGTACTTGGTATTTTCAGTGTTATATTGGGTATTCTTGGTTAATTGGTTCATAACTTGAACCATGGTGTCTGTCATGTCACAACATGGTCACACCATGCAAGTTCTGAAGTTCATGTTGTAAGTCATGTTGCAACATTATTTGCAACATGCTGTTTTGACTTCATGAAGAGTTCAGACTTTTGGTATTAAAGATCTATTATTGTAAACGTCTTCAGATCTTTTATTGTTTTTATCTATATTCTCTCGAGATTTTTTGTTGTCTGTTATTCTGGTAAGAGATCTGCTGAAGATTTTACTGAAGCAATATATCCACTATTGTTGAAGGTTTTCGAGATGTGCGAGATCACTTACCCTAAGTGGTTCCTAGATTTGCGGGCGGAATAATTTGCATGAGATACTATTGAGCTGTTTTCCTTAACAGCTCCTAGATTGAAGGAGGTCGATATATATAAGGTCGTGGCAGATTATTCTAGGATTTTTATCTCTTTCGAAAGATAGTTGATCTACATCTGAGGACGAAGGCTGACTACTACTAAGGTAGGGATCGAGGGGAGCTTGATCTAGTCAGTTAAGCAAAGGGATCTTACACGCAAGGGAAGCTTCCGAAGATTACTTCAAGGGTTTGATTGAAATTATACGTTGTGGTTTGTATTGAGAAGGGAGTGTGTTCTTCCTAATAGAAATCTAATATTAGTGATTGTAAATTGTTATTGATTTAGTGAAGTAATCTGATTTTCTAGGCGTGGCCCCACAGATGTAGGTGTGCGCACCGAACTGCGTTACCAAACGTTGTGTGTTATTTTGAGTTTTGCATATTTGCATGTTTATTTATATGATGAATATCTAAGTACTGAATTACAATTGGTATCAGAGCAGGTCATCCATGTTGCTTTGTGTCAAAGTGGGTGTAATCTTGGGATTTCAGTACTTCTATCATGAATACTCTAGAAGGTTCTTCAGTTACACGTCCTCCACTACTTGTTGGTACAAACTATACTTACTGGAAGTCTCGAATGCAAGCCTTCATCAAGTCTCTAGATGTAAAAGCTTGGATCGCTGTTGTTGAAGGATGGTCCCCACCTGTCGAAGTTGACAAAGACCGCAAGGAACATCTCAAGCCGGCAAAAGAATGACGTCGAGATGAAGATCGTGCAGCCCTTCGAAATTCTAAAGCGGTTAATGCTATTTTCACGGCTGTGGATGAAGAGCAGTTCAAACTTATCTCTACTTGTGAGTATGCTAAAGAAGCATGTGACATACTTCAGAACGTGCATGAAGGAATCAATGCGATAACAGTCTCTAAACTCCAAATGCTTGCATCTCAGTTTAAGTAATTAAGAATGGGTGATGATGAGACTATTGCTGAATTTAATGGAAAGTTAAGAGATATAGCCAATCAAGCCTTTCAACTTGATAAAAAATATATTCAAAAGTGAAGTTGGTTCGAAAAGCATTAAGATCTTTTCCTGAAAGATTCTCGGCTAAAGTTGCGGCTATTGAGGAAGTTAGGAATATCTCCACCATGAGACTTGATGAACTTTTGGGGTCTCTACAGACATATGAAATGAATCTGACACAGAATAAAAGAGATAAATGAGTGGCCTTAAAAGTAGAGTCTGGGGATGTTTCCAAAGAAGATGAGGAATTGGGTCTAGATGATGGCATTGTCTTGTTGACTAAAAACTTCAGTAGAATGCTGAAGAAAATCAGTAGCAAATGGCCAAATTTGAAACAATGTGCCACGACCAAGTGATACATCTGCTGGGAATTGTGTTAGTCGTCATATTCAAAGATATGATCAAAAAAGAAAGGAAAAGGAATACAGTGTAGAGAGTGTGAAGGATTTGGGCACATACAAGATGAATGTGCTAACACTTTGAAGAAGCAAAAAGGGAAGTCCTTAACCAGTACCTGGAGTGATGATGAGTCTGAAGGGAGTGCTGGAGAGGATGAAACCACCAGTAATTATGTTGCTTTTGCAGTCTCCATGAAAAGGCAATCAGACTACACCACAAACAGCCACGTTAGATCTGATGTTGCAACATCAGTCACGACATCAGCCAAAAAGCTAGACAGTGTCAGATCCAATGTTGCAACATCAGCCATAACATCTATCAGTGAATCAGACTCAGAAGTTGACAGTGATGAGGATGTTAGTGAAGAGGATATCTGAATAGCTTATCAAATGATGTACAGTAAATGGTTGAAAATATGTGATAGCAACAAACTCCTGAAAGATGAAAATACCAAACTGAAGGAAGAAAAGGAAGAAACCAAAGTCAAATGCCTGAAAGCTGAGCAAAACTTTAGACAATTAGATAGTACCTTCAGATCTGTCCTTCATCGGGCAGAGAAAGCTGAGTGCATTCTGAATAAGTGGAACTCCAAAATCTAAACTGGATGATATATTGAATATGGAGAAGATTTCAGGAGATTGCACTAGAGTGGGATATAATAGATGCGCTTATCATAATGTGTCTACGGAAAGAATAATTCTAGTTACTAAAGAACTTGAGAAGATGGGTCATCACAAGAGTCATGATTATAAGAAGAAGTTGACTAAAGTTGTCAAAGGTGGAAGTTCTGTGTGTGGATACTGCAAGTTCATTGGTCATTCTGAGAGAAATTGTTTTAGTCGCATGCATCATTCGTTGGAAGGCAGAAATGTCAGTCATCTTGGGATGAATGTGAAGAAGCAATGGGTGAGGAAGTCAGTGTTGTACAGTATGGTGGCTTATACAACTTTGATAGCAACATCAGGTAACATGTGGTACTTCGACAATGGCTGCTTTCGACTTATGACCGGCAACAAGAATCTTCTTGATAATTACAGAATCTGTATTGGGGGTCGTGATTCATTTGGTGATGGTCGAAGCAGTATGGTAGTAGGAAAAGGAATTTTGAATGTGGTCGGTCTTCCAAAACTCACGAACATTCTGCATGTAGAAGACCTTAAGTCTAACCTTATCAGTATCAGCCAGTTAAGTGATCAATGGCTTCTAGTAAGGTTCAGTAAGGAAAAATGTTTGTTTTTTAATGCTGGTGAAGAATGCCGTCTGATTGGTAAAAGATCTATCGACAACTGTTATCTTCTACAAGAGACTAATACTTGTCTTCGAACTGTTGCTGATGAATTCGAACAGTGGCATCAAAAACTTGGTCATCTGAACTTCAAAACCCTCACGAAAATTTCTACGCTCGGGGCTGTCAGAGGAATACCTGTTCTAAACAAGAAGAAGGATGGTGTATGCGGCCCATGTCAACTCGACAAGCAGCAGAAAACTAGTCACAAACAACTGCAGATCATTACGACATCCCAAGTTCTAGAACTCCATTATATGGATCTCATTGGTCCCACATCTGAAACTAGCGTTGGAGGTAAGAGATACATTTTTTTGTGTTGAAGATTTTTCTAGGTATACCTAGGTAGACTTTCTTAAAGAAAAATCAGATACATTTGAAGCTTTTAAGAAACTATGTATTTAGCTTTAAAATGAGAAAGGAAGTATTATCAGCAAGATAATTAGAATCAGAAGTGATCCTGGAAAGGAGTGTGAGAACTGGCTATTTGCTAACTTTTGTGAATCTCGAGGGATTGCTCATGAACTTTTTGCTCGTAAGACTCCACGACAGAATGGAGTGGTTGAAAGGAAAATCCACACGGCAAGAAATGGCTCAGGTTATGTTAAATGCCAGAGAAGTCAGTGTGAGGTGGTGGGTTGAAGCTATAAGTACATCATGTTATAAAATCAATAGAGTTTACCTTCGCCTAAGAACTGAGAAAACTCCATATGAGATCTCGAATGAAAGAAAGTCAGATGTTTCTTATTTTCACATTTTTGGAAGCAAGTATTATATATTAAATGATCGTACTCAAAGAGGAAAGTTCGATGCAAAAGTGATGAAGGGATTTTTCTGGGTTATTCTACACCAAGTCGTGCATATCGGTTTTACAACCAGCGTACCAAAAATATGTTGGAATCTATAAATGTTATTGTGGATGATTTTGATCAGCAAAAAGAAACGGCCACTGGTGAAGGTAGCTCCAGACAAGAAGAGGTACGGAGGAAGACGAGCATGTTGTGACTGATGTTGCAACACCAGACATGACACATGAAAATGTTGTAACTGATGTTGCAACACAAGAAACAACATCGCCTGAGAAAATTCAGAGAGGTCAACCAGTTACTCATACTCATGATGGTATCACTAGAGTTATCAGGAACCATCCACCAGAGCTTGCCATATGGGATGTCTTTGAAGAACGACGTACAAGTGGCAAGAGCCGTGTCAACTATCGTGACCTTGCATGGTATGTGTGCTTTACTTCCTTAGTGGAACCAAAGAACCAAAGAATGTGAAGGAAGCTCTTGTGGATGAATCCTGGGTGTCAGCCATGCAAGAAGAGCTAAATCAGTTTCAAAGGAATAATGTGTGGACTCTTATTGAAAGACCAAATGGGGTGAATGTGATTGCCACCAAATAGATCTTTAAAAATAAGACTGATGAGAAGGGGAACATCACCTGTAACAAAGCAAGACTTGTTGCTCAAGGTTATTCTCAGGTTGAAGGTGTAGATTTTGATGAGACCTTTGCTCCTATAGCTCGGTTGGAATCAATCAGACTCTTGCTTGCGGTTGCATGCAGCTTTAATTTCAAACTTCATCCGATATATGTGAAGAGTGCCTTCCTTAATGGCATTCTAAATGAGGAGGTGTATGTAGAGCAGCCCAAAGGCTTTGAGGATCCATTCTTTACAGGCCATGTATATCAGTTGAAAAAGGCTCTTTATGGTTTGAAGCAAACACCAAGGGCTTGGTATGAGAGATTTACCAAATATTTGCTTCAGAAAGGCTATAAAAGAAGGGGAGCTGACAAGACCTTGTTTGTGCATAGAACCAAATCTGTAGTGATAGTTGCACAGATCTATGTTGTGGACATTGTGTTTGGATCTACGTCTCAGAAATTAGTTCAAGAATTCATCAATCTAATGTAGAAGGAATTTGAAATGGGCACGGTTGGTGAACTAAATATATTTTTTGGTCTTCAGGTGAAGCAAACAAAGGAAGGGCTGTTTATTTATCAAAGTAAGTATGCAAGGAACCTTGTTAAGGGGTTTGGGTTAGAGAATTCTAGACATGTTCGTACTCCTATGTTTGTAAGTGAAAATCTAACTAGGGATGACAGTGGAAAGTCAGTGGATGTTACTGATGTGTCCAAATTTTCTCCTATTTTCATATCATCATTTCATTGCATCTCATGCCACTTTCACATCCAAATCCCTCATTTTACTACGATATTACATTTCTGATGATATCTTCGAGTTTCGTTGTGTTTTATGATTTTTCAGGGATTTTTGAGCGATTTGGGACCCCACTTGGGTATGGACACATCCGACATGCTCGTGAGCTCATTGGCAGGGCTCTGGAGGAGTTCGCCACACTTCTGGAGACACTGGAGGAGAAGAGAGAGAGCAGAGAGAAAGAGAGAGAGAGAGACAGCCCCATGAGCCCTCAGCAGAGTTTCCCAGAAAATACTCGGTCCGAGCAGCTCAGCTACTCGACCGAGTAACTTCAAATTGAGAAGAGAGCTGATACGGGCTGACTCGGACCGAGCAGCTCATCTGCTCGGTCGAGTCGCCTAAACTCCACAAGCTGAAGCTATCCACGACGCGGCCCGAGCATCTGACCGAGTCGACCCCTACTCG
This sequence comes from Scilla litardierei, assembly GCA_030789695.1. Taxonomy (NCBI): domain Eukaryota; kingdom Viridiplantae; phylum Streptophyta; class Magnoliopsida; order Asparagales; family Asparagaceae; genus Scilla; species Scilla litardierei. The sequence continues at coordinate 44,308,854 of CM061134.1, forward strand.
GACCGAGCAGAGCTTACTCGGTCCGGGTAGGCAGAGCGACAACTTTGAATATTTTCCGTTTCCTGTAGTGCTCGGTCGAGCAACATCTCTGCTCGGGCTGAGCCACTGAACGAGCAGCGCATTGCTCGACCGAGTCACCTACTTGGTCGGTAATTCCAGGGTCATTTTTGGAATGTTTTCTGAAGCTGCGATGCGTGCGATTCTACGCACTGAAGCTGGGAGCTGTGCGATTGACTGAGAAGAGACTTTTCATTAGGAATTTTTGGAGAGTTTTAGAGGAGGGAGCTGAGGCGATTGTTGTAGGGATTTTCTGAGACTAATTTCTGTAATAGGATTTTGGATCAAATACTTGAGATTATTGCATTTTTCTTGATTGTTCTTGCGTTCGAAATCTGAAATTATTTTCCAGCTCTTTAAATTGCAATTCTCTGCCATTGATCGCTGTAAGTCTTCTACTTGGATTATTTTGATTTCTATGATGTCTCTTTCTTTGGAATCAGTGTTATTATTCGTTATTATCGCTATGTGTGAGTAGATTATTTTAGGGTTGATGGGTTAGCCCTAGGATCCTAGGGGAAGATATAGATCTGGATCCCTACGTTGAATTTGGGACTTAGGGTTGTATTTCAGTAGATCCTACCGAATCTGTAGATAACCCGTACTGAGATCATGCCCACGGTATGTGAAATTGATGTGCTTAAGAGGTATCTAGGGATTTGAATAAGGAAATCGGTGGATCCAACCAAGGTACGTGACCATGCCCGGCTTGCACCTTGAGGGGATCCATCGACGAACTATACTGCTATGTTGACGGCGACCGCCATTGCGTCAACGAGAGTCACCGAAATACCCCGCAATCCTAACCCACGAGAGTGGTATGGATTGGGGGATTAATTCCCTAGCCCTAATGCGATGCAAGGATCCTATTCCAACGTCGACCCTCAATGATCCTAGTGGTGATCCCTAACGCCCTAGTCCCTTTTATTAGTATTACAACAACAACTCCCAAACCAAATCTTTTACCCCGATAGCTATCTCACTTCAAGACTTTGAGATAAATTGAGAACCAATTGACACTATCACCGTCCATGTGTGATTCGACATTTTTTATACTATAACTCGACACCGTCCACTTGTGGATTGAGCCCGGAATTGAAGCCTAGGGGCCATACCATGCCTGGCAATCGTGACACTGCCAGGTGGAACCTAGGTGTAGGTTTCGGGTGCGTCAGTTACCATACATAGAAGTATGATATGGAGTCTCTTAGATCTCACTGTCAGCAGACCTGACATTAGTTTCAGTGTGGGAGTTTGTGCTTACTATCAAGCATCTCCTAAAGAGTCTCATTTTACTGCAGTCAAGAGAATTATCAGATATATAAATGGTACTACTGACTATGGCATTTGGTATACCAAGGATACTAATACTCTTCTCTCAGGATACAGTAATGTTGATCGAGCAGGCAATGCTAATGACAGAAAGAGCACTACTGGTGGGTGTTTCTATGTTGGAAATAATTTAGTTTCATGGTATACTAAGAAGCAGAATTCAATTTCGTTATCTTCTGTAGAAGCTGAATGCATTACTGTTGGAAGTTGTTGTACACAACTTTTGTGGATGAAACAGATGTTGATGGATTATGGAGTGGAACAAGCTACGTTAACAATGCTATATGACAATCAAAGTGCAATCAATATATCTAAGAACCATATGCAACATTCTAGAACAAAGCACATTGACATATGACACCATTTTATTAGAGAATTGGTTGAGAAGAAAGTCCTTGTCATGGACTCTGTTGCAACATCAAGTCAGTTGGCCGATATTTTTACCAAGCCACTTGACTCAGGGAGATTTGAGGAGTTACGGTAAGCGCTTGGGCTTTGTCGCATTTAATTTTTCAAAAAAATTGTAGTGTATGTTACAACATAAAGGAGGATATGGTTTAAAGAGGCCACTGAGGTTTGGTCATTGGACTCCACATTTCTTTTCAGTTACACAAATTTTCAGAAAAGGGGATTTCTGGTTTCTAGGGTTTCATGGGTTCTTCTCTGCGAAAGAATCATACTTCTCTATATCAATGGCCCGCGATCAAGATCATCAGTCCGCTCAACAGCCTCGTCGCTACTCTCGACACTCAGTTGTAGAAAAGGCAAAAGCGTCTTCATCATCTCATCCTCTAATGAAAAGGAAAGGCATGGTGCCTCGATCCATTCGAGCGTCTTCTCGACATTCTTCCTCCTCCTCTCATGTCCCAATGTCCCCTGTCCACTTGCAGCCCACTGCCACATTGAATTTGGACATTGTTCCATTTTCCCCCATTTCTGTTCAGAATGAGGTACACCCTTCTTCATCGAAACTCTTTGCTATTGTCACTATGTATGATTGGTTTTGGCATCTAAGGGCGATGGATGAGAAGTTTGATTTGTCTAATTTGCACTTTACTAGAGTTCGTCTTAGTGACATTCGGCTTGATCACCTTGGTGTGGCTCTGAAAAGTGTGAGCGTGGTAGATGACGAGACAGTGTATTTGATCACATCTAGAACTCGTCGTCGCTCATCTGTTAAATTGACCGAGATAGTAGTGTTGGAAGACTCGGATTCGTCTATGTCAATCTTTGCTGAGACTGGGGGTTGTGAAGGTGGTGCTGAGGAATCAGCTGTCTCATACAATTCAACTGATCAAGATTGGAGGCATGTGCCTGAAATTCCGGTACATTTAGTATCTGATTATCACATGGATGATCATGTTGTCCCTGATGAGCATAATATCACCTCTGACGACGCTCCTGAAGCTAGATCTGATGTTGTCCCTGATGCTGCTCCTATAGTTGGATCTGATGTTGTAACACAAGCTCGTGTTGCTTCTGATGTTGTACATGATGTTACAACATCGACTCATACTGAACCAGATGTCATGGTCGATGTTGCAACACAAGATACAACATGCACCACCTCAGCTCCTGGTGACTCAATAGTTTCACCTGACCCTGCATAGACTATGCCGATCTGGGGGTCCCTCCAACCTGTCGTCAACATCGCAGTTCTTCTAAGCGACGAGAAGTCTCTACAAGCCCTACTAGTCTATCTCCATCTCCATTTGCATTAAAAAGGGCTCGAGTTACCACATATTCTTCTACTCTCTCTCCACCTGCATTTAGTGTTCAGACTCTATCAGCAAGATGTTCTTTGACCATGCCTGTAAGAAGAGATGGGCCCTTTATTCTGACAGGGCCATTATTGCAGAAAAACACTTGTCTGAAGATGCTTTCTCCCAGACCAAGTTCATATATATATATATATATATATTGAAGGATGTCAGACCATTCCATTCTGCTACATGTTTCAGATCTTACAACCCTGCTCTTGTTAGAGAATTCTACTGCAACCTCTCTAAATTAGCTGGAGATTCTCATTTAAGATGGTCCTTTCAATCTTATGTTAGAGGGAAATTGATTGCCTTTCCCTTCAGTGATAAACAAGCATTTGAAATGGTCTTGCCCTGCCTCCCTCTCGTCCTATGTTGATTCTATATGTGATAATTATGACACCTTCATTAGTGTTGTCACAGCTAAGAAGTTGATGCATTAGCCAATAGCCACTTTATTCCCTTCCTCCTCCTTGTTAGCTAAGTATTTCCTTTTGTATCGTATTGCCACTAGGAATTGGCTCCCTAGTTCAAATGTTTCTGTTGTTACAAAGGACATGTGCAAGTTGTTATATTGTGCGGGCACCAAGCAATCCTTCAATTTGGGAAGAATCATTTTTGACTCTATTATTGCTCAAGCAGAATCATAAGTTACCTCACCCTCATTGCCTCATCCTTGTCTGATCTCACTACTACTGCTATCCCAGAAGGTCCTACCAATAGCATATGACTTGGCCATCTTAACAGAAAGGCCTGGGTTCAATGTAAGAACCATTGCTGGTAAACTGACGATGTCACTTCTGTGTCTGCCTCACCATTTGCTGAAGGATCTGCTCCCTCTAAACCAGTATATCCTATTGATAGCAGCTCTACTCTAACCAGATCTGGAGTGTCCTCTCCTGCCCCTCCTCCGATTGTACCAGTATCAGATTCTGTATTAGTTTCTCATCTCCTTGATGACATCACTATATAAGGTCCTAAATTGAAGGAGGTCGACATGCGATAATATTGAGTTGTTTTCCTTAACAGCTCCTAAATTGAAGGAGGTCGACATATATAAAGTCGTGGCAGATTATTCTATGGTTTTTATCTCTTTCGAAAGATAGTTGATCTACATCTGGGGACGGAGGCCGACGGCTACTGAGGTAAGGATCGAGGGTAGCTTGATCTAGTTGGTTAAGCAAGGGGATCTTGTACGCAAGGGGAGCTTGTGAAGATTACTTTATTGTTTGATTGAAATCACCCGTTGCAATTTGTATTGAGGGAGAGCGTGTTCCTCCTAATAGAAATCCAATATTAGTGATTGTAATCTTTTATTGATTTAGTGAAGTAATCTGATTTTCTGGGTATGGCCCCGTAGATGTAGGTGTGCGCACTGAACCGCGTTACCAAATGTTGTGTGTCATTTTGAGTTTTGTGTATTTGCATGTTTATTTGCATGATGAATATCTAAGTATTGAATCACAGAGATCATGGTATATAAGAGAGAGATGAGATTCCTTTGTAACAGAATTCAGTTTTAAAATCAAAACTTCTCTTTCTTCTTCTTTAAGCTCTAGGGCATTGCGTGGGAGTCGTTTGATTGGGAGCTGCAGAAATCTGTGTTCTAGGGTTTTGAGCTGTTTTGAATTCAAATTTGCAATCAATTTGCTGAAATACTTTTGATCTTTATCTCAATTTTCCTTCTATACATTCAAATTTTAGCAAATGATGATGAATTTCTTTGATGAATTTGTTAATTGTGTTGTTATGAGTAGTTAATTCTTTAGTGTGTGGTAGTGTTCAGAAATAGATTAGTTTTGATTGAGATTTAGATCATCCATACTCATCAATTCTAGAATTATCATCTATTTTAGACTTTCATACTTATTGCTATAAAATTGCCTTGAGAAAGGAAATTGAGTGCATAATGTGTTAGGTTTGTTGCTCAAGAGGGGGAAATTTACATCTATCTCTATAAAATCTAATGGATGATATTCTAAGTCAAATCTATTGAATAGGTTTATTGTTTGTTTGATTCAAGAGGAAGAATGAATTATTTAACCAATTTAAGGGGATTGAATTAGCAACTAAAGTGATTCAAGTCTTGATTAATTATCAATCCATTGACGTCACAACCCACACTTGATTTCTCATTGATTCTCTTTGAGTTGAACTTGCTTGATTGTGATAGTTAAAAATCCTTGACACCACATCTTACATCTTCAAAAGGTGGTCTTAACTCATTTGATTTTGTTCCAATTTTTGAAATCACACCACACGTATTCTAGTAGTTGTCTCTGTGGATTCGGCCCCGACTCGTCGGGATATATTGCATTGGCGACATCCTACACTTAGGAATAATAGAAGAAATTGAATAATACTAATCAAATTATGCTTAAGACCGTAAACTAGATTAACATCTTCTATTAAGAGTTTAGATTTGCCACCGACGTTTCTGATGACAACAATCTTTCTCTTTTTGGTGTCTCCAAATGTGACGGTTCCACCATCCTTCATTTGGATTGAGCTAAGTAATTTTGGGTTTCCGGTCATATACTTGGAGCATCTGCTATCCAATACCCAGATAACCTGAAATGAAAATTCTTAAGCATTTGGTACCCACGATCAAATTGGGTCCTTCAAATTAGCCCAATGAGTTCTTCTCAGGAGAAGAAACTCTTAATAGTTTATGCAGAAAAGAATGATCTTACAATAAAAAGCAATAAGAATTGATGTTACTTTAGGTTGATGTTCATGGAGTATGCTTCCTTTTATTCTTTGGTCCAAGAAGCTTTTGGTATGGTTAAAACCACATATGAACTTTGGAGGAATATACCATACTCAAGATCTTCGACATCCAAATGGATCTCCATTTTTCGTCTCCAAATATAATAGTTTGCTCCATTAAAAGTAGGTGGGGGCAATAAACTTTGAACGTATGACATCTGTTGATGTTATCGAAACAACCACCGCTCTGATACCACGTGTTAGGATCCTGTGGATCGTAAACTAAACACTAGAGGGGGTGATTAGTGTTTCAACTAATTATGCACAAATTAAAAATAAATGTCCTGAAATCCTTAGAATTAGTCCACTAATTTGAAGAAGTAGTCGACTAAATCTGTAGCAAAATATTAACCCCTTCAGTTTAGCCTAGGAGACTTGTTAGTGTTACCTACACAAGTCCCTAATCAACACAAGTAGATTGCTTGCTATGGAATAGAGAGTAAAATGCAGCGGAAATTGTAACACAATGCAAGCAAAGAGTAAGACTCAAACACAGCGCAAACACGAAGGACTTTATCTTGGTTCACACTCTCCTTAAGGCTACTCCAATCCCCAATCTTAATTGGTATTTTTCACTATCCAAGATCTCTTAATCAAGAGAGCAGTGCCTCATAAAGAGGGATTGAATATACTTGCCTAGCTTCTCTTGCTAGGTGTAATGGTCTGGTTTCATCGTGCATGTAATTCCGTAATCAGACGAGTTCAAAATGATTAAACAATTTTTATTCTATTTTTTCATCGCTCAAAATCTTAAATGGACTTCATTTTCATCATCCTCGCGACGATACGAACCCGTGGCATTTATTCGTAATTTTTCGGAGTCATATGTGAAAATTGATATTTTAATATTAAAATAATGATATATTACTATCCTTTTACTAATTACCGTTCTTAATTACTTAATTACTTTAATCATAATTACCCTAATTAACCATCCCCGTTAGCAGCCCACGAACGAAACATTTGTACATTTTCGTTCTTTCGTCAAACTGATACAACCCCCCATTTAATTCCATGCAATCCCACTCTCCTCTTTGTTAGCCAACAACACCTGACCCCCATCTCCTCTAATTAATGGGCTTCACCTCTCTCCCTTCATTAAAACCCCTTGCTCATTGGAAAACCAACCAGCACAAAGAAAAGAAAACAGATCTCTTTCTATCTCCCTCCATCATTTTATTCTAACCCCCTACTCTTTCGTTCTCCTTCTCACCCACGCACAACCCCACGCCATGAGGCTTGAACCATTGTGACGAGACTCCCGCCACGCTCCTCTGACGAGCATCAGAGCCACCGTCACCTCTTCTATGCTCTCGGCCTCGTCGGGTCGACGTCTCTACCCACAGACCCGGCCTCCTACTCTGCTTCCGTGAAGTTTCGACCACCTCCTTGACGTCGTCGCAAGCTGCCATTGAGTACCGATGACCCCTCCGATCTCTACTCCATATTCAGCAAGCCCACCGGCTCATCCCCGAAGCTCTGCCGTTCCTAGCACCACCAAACACACACACCCCCCGAACCTATCATGCAAGCCGCCACCCTCCACAATGGCAGCCCCCCACCGTGGTGCCGAGAGCTAGCACCCACCTCCGACGTCCACCGTATGCCCTCCAGTGAGCCCATCGTGCCGCCCCTCTCTGTCGCAAGCCCGACGAAGTTGAATGTTGACGAAGTGGGGGAGAACACACGGCTGAACCCCACAACCACTACCTCTTCTTTGCCATCGTCGCCACCACCTGCTTCTCCGTCGTCGGCTCTGCCTCCCCTCCGTCCTCTGTTGACCACCTGTGGCCTAGCTCCGTCACAGCATGTGAGCACGAGGTGAAACAGACACAGTAATGCGAGAAAGAGTCAGACATAGAACGCGAGAAACATAAAGAATTAGTTTAAAAGAATATTATTATGTTATATATTAATAATTTAATAGAATGTGTGAAGGTGTCCAAGATCACTTTGGTATCTGATACGACAATTTTAGAGAGGCCCAAGAGCAAAAGGCCCGAGCCCAAACTAAGGGCGGGAGGCCCATGAATGGGATTTGGCTCACCCGACGAGGCCCACGAAAGGACTCGGAGTCGGACCAGCCGTGACCCGGTGTACGCACGATTCGACCATGCTCGCAGAAGAAAACCGTTCCCCTAAAAGTGTGGCACCTTAATGACCATTAAGGAGCCCATTAATTGACCCCCCGTGACACATGCGGATGCCTTTACGGAGGCGGATCACGGGGGCATGAGTGGAGAGCAGTCAGGGGACGTGGATTGGGGGCGATCGTGGGCCAAGCCCTATAAAGGGACTACAGAGACAACCGAGAAGAGGATCGAATCCCCGAGATCAACAACGGATGTATTCCATTAATAGACCTTGCTTTCCCCATTATCTCCCCTCCCATAGCTCGATCCGAGGATACGTGTGCTGGCCATCTTTCGAGCCGTACCGATCCCGTCGAGTATCATTCAGATCTGTTCTGACTTAGGCATCGGAGGAGACTTGGTCGGAACCAAGGTCCGGCCCACTTGACGAGTTTCTTCGTCTACTCAGGACAACACGGACTCAAGGCGCCGAGGCTACCCCTCAGCGCGGAACTCACTGAGGCAAGGCCCAAACGACATCCAGCCCGCTCGACACTAGAGATCATCGCCATCAACCAAGGCCAAGGGATAATTCAGGCACCGAGGCTATCCCTCGGCCTTTGACCGACCGAGGCCGAGCACCCATTTAGGTGCCGAGGCTTCCCCTCTGCTCCTCACTGACCGAGGTCCGATACTAAGGACGAAGAGCCCGCTCGTTCTCGACTCCTCGTGCAACATACACCGAGAGCACGTGCGCTTGGCGTGACTAAAGGGATCAGACGGACCCATTTGACCATGTTGACCATCAAGTTGTCGGTCAACGACCCAGTGGTGAGAAAACACCCATAAACATCTGACGTCGTCTGTGGGAACCGAACCAAGCCCACGTCAAACCACCAGAATGGAACCAGTCTGCAACGGCTCGAGGCGCATGCCCTCCATCCATGAGGAGGGTGATTACATCCCTCCCGAGACCAGTACAGCCACAACACCGAGGAGACAGGCGACTCCCGGTCGGTAACCCAAGAGCAGCTCCAACTCTTTGCCCAGGAAACCAACGCCCACCTCCAGACATTGGTCGCCACGATTCAACAGCTCGTTGGCAACCTGTGTAGCCAGGGATATGGGATGGCAGGGGCCCACCAGCGGGGAGGGACCGCCAGCCTATACGATTTGCCATGGTCACCGACTACTGGGATGAAACAATCAACCCGGAACGACGATTTACCATGTCGGGCTTCGTCCCAGTGCGATCCCCCACTCCCACCTCGCCTCGCGAGGGGAATGGGATGGGCCCCGAGCAAGGTAAAGGAGAATCGGTTACCGCCTCATCTCGACGACTGGGCTCGACAAATCAGCGACCGACCGATCGTCGAGCCACGGGGGACCGACCCTGCCGGAGCAAAAGTCCCCGTCGAGGAAGGCTAAATAACCGAGAATACCAGAGAGAGAAGAGGAACGCTCACCGACCAACTCCCGTCCCCAGCTCGACGGGGACTCGGGCGAGCCCCCGGCATGACCTCGTTCGCCCACCGCGACCGCTCAATCATGGTGAGAGCGCTGAGGGCGCCAGGGGGGCGCCAGGGGAGACTGTTGTTCGTTGTCCCGAAGGATAACTGAGGCACGGGTGCCCTCAAGATTCAAGGTGCCAACTTTAGAGAGGTCTGACGGCACAGGCGACTCGGAAGACCACGTGATGGACTATGAGGGGGTCATGGCGTTCCAAGGAGCCGACGACACCCTACTCTACAGAGGCTTCTACTCCACCTTCTGGAGATCGGCCCAGAGTTGGTACCACAGCCTCTCGAACCGATCCATTGACAGCTTCGAGGACCTCTCCCAGCAGTTCTGCAAACAATTCATTACTGGGCGTCAGGTAAAACCGGACTCAGAACTCTTGTTCAATGTGGTGCAGGGTCCTGGAGAAACCTTGAGGCACTACATGCGTCACTTCAACATGGAGCGACTGAATGTGGAGAGCTGTCCCGAGCTGGTCCTCAAAACAGCCCTGAAGAAAGGGCTCCGGCATCGGGGCCTAAAAGTCATTGCACAATGACCCTCTGAAGGACCTCGTCGAGGTCATATCCCGGGTGGAGCGATACATGTTGACAGAAGAGGCACTGGCCACAGAGGACGGAATTCACCCGACGGGGCCATGCGGGGATCCAAGTGCGACGAGAGCGAATGCCTCGGCCCTGACGAGCATCGGTAGGAGAAGAGGGCCAAAGGGAAGTAGCACAGGGAGGATCATTGGCCCCCTAAGCTGAACACCGCCCCAGATGTCGTCCTCGTGCATGCGTAAAAGGAAGGGCGCTTCGACAGACTGCCTCCGAGAATGAAGAGAGGCAGAAAGGACGAGGGGAAATATTGAAGTATCACAAGGACAATGGCCACGACACCAACGACTACTGACATCTAAAGAAGGATATAGAGAAGGTGGTCAGCCGGGGCACTTGAAGTACTTCATCGATGACTCAACCGCTGCCCCCGAGGAGGGGACGTCCAAGCAGGTGGACAAGGGAAAGAAGGTGAATGTGGTTCAGGCGGCCATGCGTATCATCGAATGAGCAGACATGGCGAACAGCTGCACCTCATCTAGGCAAGATTAGCTTGTCCTCGCCTCCCCCTTTTTTGTTTTCCTCCAAATGTACACCCGGGTTCAAGAAATGAGAAGAGAACCGTGTTAGTATAGATCCGCTTTCTCTCACTAAATCATGTTTGGCGATCGACTGCAGAGCGGATGAGAAGTCACCCCCTGGAAGGGCTCGTGACACTGATAGGACGGAAGGTTGGGGAACTCCCCCAGCGGGCCGACCACCAGACCCGTCCGTAAGGCTGGGGGCAACTCCCCTAGCAGGCGGGTTCATCGGTTGGTCATAGGCCGAAGGGTAGCTTCCTCCGCTGGCCAACCGACCCGATCGACCGTAAGGTTGGGGCAACTCCCCCAGCGGACCGATCACTAGGCCCGTCCGTAAGGCTGGGGCAACTCCCCCAGCAGGCAGGATCATTGGTTGGTCGTAAGCCGGAGGGTAGCTCCCCCCATTGACCAACCGACCCGATCGACCGTAAGGCTGTGGGTAACTCCCCCAGCGGGTTGATCACTAGGCCAGTCCGTAAGGCTGGGGGCAACTTTCCTAGCAGGCGGGATCATCGGTTTGTCATAAACCGGAGGGTAGCTCCCCCACTGACTAACCGACCCGATCGACCGTAAGGCTGGGGGCAACTCCCCAAGCGTGCCGATCACTAGGCCCATCCCTAAGGCTGGGGGCAACTCCTCCAGCAGGCGAGATCATCGGTTCGTCGTAAAACAGAGGGTAGCGGTAACGACTCGCTCTCAGGGGGCCCGTTACTTATTTGATATTTGCACAAGTCCTGCAGTTAACCAGTGAAATCAATATAGCCACGATGCAGAGATGTACAATAATACTCAAATCAGCGTATATTATTACAGTCCATAATTTAAAGTACAACTGCAAACAACACTCTCTCACCAAATACATAAAGGAAATACAGAAAGGAAATGCAGAAAGGAAATACATAGCACACACACACACACACACCAACACAAGCAGCTAAGACTCTGCAGTCTCTGGGTCGAACTCTGGCTCCTCAGAAATCAAGGGCCTCTTCTGTGATCTGGTCGTCGGCCGTCGGTGCCATAAATGGAACCGAAGGTAAGTCACAATAATTCTAAATATAGAAAAGAAGCAGTGCACAAATATGACAAAAAGTAACTACGTACGAGCAAACCAGAGTGAAAAGTAAAGTACTGAGTAACAACTGTACACAATGAGTAGTAAAAGTAAACTGAACCGGAAAGGGAAACAACTGTACTGTGGTAGAGCAAGTGTAAAGTAGGTTAAGCAAGTGAAACATGCTACATTGGTAGCTAAAGGTACGACAAGTAAAGTACTGTGACTGCACAAGTATAGTAAGTAATGTGCTTGGAACGTGTAAAGTAAAGGTCTGTGTTAGCTAAAGAAAAGGGTGATAGCGATGAAGATCGATGGCGTTACATAATCATGATTCACGTCCTTGCGATCCAGCATAACACGACCAGGGAAGTGACTAATCCAGGATCACTTACCCCCGTTCTATCTACGGTGATCCAACAAACTTAGCCAAGCACATTGACCGGATCATGATCCATTGAAGGAAGCTTATCATTTTGATGCGTGCCATCGACAAAGGCTTTTACACTAAACTATGTGAATCAAGTCGGAGAGTACAAAAAGTAACGTATAAGACCAATTATGGTGATATCAATGGCAAGACTAGCAGGCATGAACTGTAAGCAATTAAAACATGCAAAGTACTGAATAAGACGCCCTAAACTATGTGATGTGACTCATGTAGGAAAGTATGATATGCAACCATGGGTCACCTCCGTTGCCAGGGGAGGCCAATTCCGGGCGTCAATCACAACATACTTTTAAAATGAGACGAGACGAGACGAGACGAGAGAGAGTGACTTTGGTCATAACTCCCACACTTTCTCTACAATGAGTTACCCCAAACCCCAGTGTCGTGTGTATCGATTTCATGTTTCTTACGAGATATTCCTTTAAACAATTCACGAGATATTCCACGAGATATTCCACAAGTTGTTTCACAAGTCATTCTACGATATATTCTATGATATATTCCATAAGTTGTTTCACAAATCATTCTATGAGATATTTCACGAGACATATCACATGCTGTTACCAATTCCTTGTTTACGATGATAGTTAAACCAGGACCACTGGTTGACTTTATTATCAGAAAGTAAAACAAAGTGGATGCTAAGAAATTTGAGGATAAAGACAAATCCAACAAACATGGAATACAAAAATTGTTGGTTTTATGGGTGGTAGTTTCGTTAGCACACAATTTACCCAAGTTAAGAATCCTAAGTTCATACTTGTACACTTATTTAGTTTCTAAGTCTAGAATTAAAGCGACTTACTGATCTCGAGGTAGTGGTAGTGAGCGGGGACTGGATCTAGTGCTGCTGCACAAAAATTGATACCAGTGAAGACGAGAAAAGATTGGTTAGAGAATACATCTTTTCTATTTATTAACCTGATCGTTTTGATTTTCAGAACTGGTTGAAACGTTGTCTAAAAGCATTCTAAAGTTTTCTATAGGCTAGATATGCTGAAAATAATTTTAGTGTGGGAGAAATTTTTTTTTGAAGTCTCTGCTAATTTTTTATAATTTTTTAAAAGCTCAAAATCAATTTAAAAACTAATTTTTAATTAAGTAACGTAATTATTCCATAATTTATTCTGGATGCAATGTGCATCGGAAAGTTGCAAGTGAGCTGTCAAAATTACCGTCTCAAAGAGTTCTATAATATATATTTTTCTCACGTACCAGTGTACGTGAAAATAACAAGTTACGGATTTTTAATTGAAACAGATGTATTTACGTTTTAGGGTTAAAAATTTATTTTGGAAAAACTAAGCGTATGATTGAGATGAAACTAGTGCCATTGGATCCATAATGTCATTTCTGATTTTCTGGAGCTGGTCTCACATTTTTCTGACCCTTATATTCTTTATTATAAATTCTTTTATCAAATAACCCATATTTATATTTATCCGGATATGTTGAAAATATGTTTATACGTATTTTGTATAAAAATCCAGTATATCATTTACTTAACCTCACTTAAGCTCGTACGCGTGCATGCGGGGCGGGGGCTCGTGCACGTCGGAGAACGGGGAAGGCGAGGGCGGAGCAGCGTTCGGCGACGGCTGCAGGGCAGCGCTAGCGGCAGCAGGCAGCAGCTCACGGCGTGCGGTCGGTGGTGGAGTGAGGAGGCCACAGCAGCTGTGGGTTCAACGTCGGAGGCGAACGACGGAGCGCGGTGGTGGTCAGTAGTGGCGGCGGCGGTTGAGGTACGGACGATGATGGTCACGTCGGCGACGGCATGGGACGAACGAGGATGGAGGCGACGTGGGCTTGGGATTGAGGTGACGTCTCATTGAAGATGACGGCGGAGCTGCGAGGGTGGAGGAGCAGGAGAGTCGAAGGCGGGAGTGCGGGCTGCTCGTCGGAGCATGAAGGAAGGGCAGAGGGGGGTGCTCCGGCTTTGGGCTGGGGTCGTTTACGACGGCAAGGCCTTACAGGAGTGTCTGACGGCGGTCGGGTGTTTGCAGCAGGCGAAGATGAGCACGGCGAGCGTGGGTGGCGGTGACGACTTGAAGACGCCGGCTATGGTGTGGGCTTCGGAGTGGAGGGCGGATCAGTCGGAGTACAGCGTGGGTTAGGGCATGGGTTCGAGGAGAGAAGAAAGAGAGAGAGTGTGAGTTTGTGTGAGTGAGTGAGGGGTTAGTTGGTACGGGGTTAAAGGATTAGTAAGGGGGTTATTTATAGTTAAGAGAAATTAATAAATAATTAATCGAGTTAGTCAATCCTAATTAATAGGTTAGGTAGATAATTAATGAGGTTAGGTTTAATCTTTAGACTAAGTTTGGAATTTTAGCTCAGCCATGAAACACATGGCTGTTATCGGGTAGGTTAGGTAGGTGATGGTAATTAACTAATTAACAAGAGTAATTAGTAAAAATTAGTAAAATGACAACTTGAAATTACGATTTTGCCCCTAGGATTAAACGTGTCCGAAAAATTAAGAAAACATACCCACGGGATCGTATCGTCGCGAGGGTCGTGAATACGAAGTCCTTTTTGGGTGTTTGAGTTACGGGGATCCTAGTTTTAGGCCAAAACATTTAGAAAGCGGGTTTGCGAGTTCTCTAGTGATTTGACTTCAAAAAATTACGAAATTAATATGGGAAGTCCTAAATGATCATAGGATGATATCGTAGAAGTTTGAAAATGTTTTGATGTTGTTTGCTTAGAAAATAAATTCATTAAACAAAAACAGTAATGATTGAAAATGAATTTTTATCAGATTATTTAGAGGTATTTGATGAAACCCGAACTTACTAAAATACTTCATAACTAGTCTAATACTTCAAAATATTTTTATAAGAAAATTTTGAACTCGTAAAAGTCATGATCAACCACTACAAAATACTTTCTAAAAATGAAATATACGTTAAATACGTAATTAAATGTTTCGAAAAAATACGAGTCGTTACATCCTACCCTCCTTAAAAATAATTCTGTCCTCGAACTTTCTTAAATAGATAATATCTGTTATGAAGAAGCTCAAGCAAATAAATGATGATAATAATCTAATAAATTAGGTTGTAAATAACATGAAATATAATGTGATATCATAGCATCAAGAAAACAAGAGATGATGTTTGTGAATACCTATAGTTGATATCATGATCTAATAAATTAGGTTGTAAATAACATGAAATATAATGTGATATCATAGCATCAAGAAAACAAGAGTTGATGTTTGTGAATACCTACTGTTGATATCACCATAGCTTTCGTAACTAGTCCCTAGACTAGTATTATCATGCTAACTATGATGATATAATGGTATTGCAAATGAACGAGTATAATACTTAACGTGATAATTCATACCTCCAATCGCCTGGTTGATGACTTCGACATCTTCTGTGATCATGGTGTACGCCTGTCATCTTGGTGGTGGAGCCTGTGGTTGCACTTGTTGGAACACCTTCTGTTGAGGGGGAAGTGGTGGTCGATGTGGAGCATTCCTTGTAGGGGCATCAACAGCATTCCTTGCAGGGGCATCAACAACACTCATTAGCTAAAGCTTGCTCTCACTTCTCTTCTCGTTCGATGAACTCGTACTCGTGAGCTGCAGCGAGAACCTCGGTATAGGTGCAGAGTAAGCATCCGACCAAGCTCCGTCGGATCTCTATATTCAGCCCTTGCTTGAAGCATTGAGCTCGGGTTAGAGGAGTGGTAACCATTCCGAGAGCAAAACGGCTCAGCATTGTAAATTGGGCATCATACTGTTCCACTGTCAGGGAACCTTGCTTCAACCCGACAAACTGAGCGTGTAGTTCCATCTGAGCTTCGGGTGAGAAGTACTAGGTGTTAAAGTGTTCAGTGAACGTTGCCCAATCGATTGGTCGTGGTACATGACCTTCGGCGGAGTTCCACCAAATTCTGGCTCAATTAGTCAGTTGGGACTTGGCAGTGTCCACCTAAGCATGTTCTCCGATCTGAGCGGCTCTCAAATTATCTTCGGTGCTTTGCAGCCATTCTTCGGCCTTTAGAGGGTCATCTATGCCATTCCAGGTCTTTGGGCGAAGTGACCAGAATTGTTGAATCCCTCCTCCGTGCTGTTGTTCTCCTCGGATAGCTTGGACCATCTCTCGCAATGCGAGATCAAAAATCTGATGCACAATGGGAAGTGGTCCGTTGTTGGTCTGGTTGCTGGCTCCAGATAGGTCAGCTCCGTCGGGACTCTCAGAGGTGTTTCCGTCCATCGTTTTGAGTGGCAAACCTGCATACATAGAAAAACTTTCTGCTTAGTTGAGTATTATATACAGTACATCCTGATCTTGCTATGATGTTCACGAGGTAGTTAGCACGGACCTGCGTGGGCCACCAAAATTGTAACGGCCCGCTTTCAGGGGCCCGTTACTTATTTGATATTTGCACAAGTCCTGCAGTTAGCCAGTGAAATCAATATAGCCACGATGCAGAAATGTATAATAATACTCAAATCAGCGTACATTATTACAGTCCATAATTTAAAGTACAACTGCAAACAACACTCTCTCACCAAATACATAAAGGAAATACAGAAAGAAAATGCGGAAAGAAAATACATAGCGCGCACACACACCAACACAAGCAGCTAAGACTCTCAGTCTCCGGGTCGAACTGACTCCTCAGAACTTAGGGGCCTCTTCTGTGATCTGGTCGTCGGCTGTCGGTGCCATAAATGGAACCGAAGGTAAGTCACAATAATTCTAAATATAGAAAAGAAGGAGTGCACAAGTATGACAAAAAGTAACTACGTACGAGCAAACTAGAGTGAAAAGTAAAGTACTGAGCAACAACTGTGCACAACTGAGTAGTAAAAGTAAACCGAATCGGAAAGGGAAACAACTGTACTGTGGTAGAGCAAGTGTAAAGCAGGCTAAGCAAGTGAAACATGCTACAATGGTAGCTAAAGGTACGACAAGTAAAGTACTGTGACTGCACAAGTATAGTAAGTAACGTGCATGTAACGTGTAAAATAAAGGTGACTGTATTAGCTAAAGAAAATGGTAATAGTGATGAAGATCGATGGCGTTACATAATCATGATTCACGTCCTTGCGATCCAGCGGAACACGGCCAGGAAAATGACTAATCCAAGATCACTTACCTCCAGTCTAGCTAGGGTGATCCAACAAACTTAGCCAAGCACATTGACCAAATCATGGTCCATTGAAGGAAGCTTATCATTTTTATGTGTGCCATCAACAAAGGCTTTTACACTAAACTACGTGACTCAAGTCGGAGAGTACAAAAAATAACGTATAAGAGCAATTATGGTGATAGCTATGGCAAGACTAGCGGGCATGAACTGTAAGCAATTAAAACATGCAAAGTACTGAATAAGACATCCTAAACTATGTGATGTGACTCATGTAGGAAAGTATGATATGCAACCATGGGTCACCTCCGTTTCCACAAGGGGCCAATTTCGGGCGTCAACCACAACATACTTTTAAAACGAGACGAGACGAGACGAGAGAGAGTGACTCTGGTCATAGCTCTCACACTTTCTCTACAATGAGTTACCCCAAACTCCAATGTCGTGTGTATCGATTTCATGTTTCTTACGAGATATTCCTTTAAACATTTCATGAGATATTGAGATATTCCATAAGTTGTTCCACAAGTCATTCTACGAGATATTCTTCGAGATATTCCATAAGTTGTTTCACAAGTCATTCTACGAGATATTCCACGAGACATATCACATGTTGTTACCAATTCCTTGTTTATGATGATAGTTAAACCAGGACCACTGGTTGACTTTATTACCAGAAAGTAAAACAAAGTGGATGCTAAGAAATTTGAGGATAAAGACAATTCCAACAAACATGGAATACAAAAATTGATGGTTTTAAGAGTGGTAGTTTCGTTAGCACACAATTTACCCAAGTTAAGAATCCTAAGTTCATACTTA
Source organism: Scilla litardierei (assembly GCA_030789695.1). NCBI lineage: Eukaryota > Viridiplantae > Streptophyta > Magnoliopsida > Asparagales > Asparagaceae > Scilla > Scilla litardierei. The sequence continues at coordinate 44,326,912 of CM061134.1, forward strand.
TAGACTTACTTAGTTTCTAAGTTTAGAATTAAAGTGACTTACTGATCTCGAGGTGGTGGTAGTGAGCCGAGACTGGATCTAGTGCTGGTGCACGAGAATTGATACCTGTGAACACGAGAAAAGATTGGTTAAAGAATACATCTTTTCTATTTATTAACCTGATCGTTTTGATTTTCAAAACTGGTTGAAACGTTGTCGAAAAGCGTTCTAAATTTTTCTATAGGCTAGATATGATGAAAATAATTTTACTGCAAGAGAAAATATTTTTCTGAAGTCTCAGCTAATTTTGTAAAAATTTTTAAAAGCTCAAAATCAATTTAAAAACTATTTTTTAATTAAGTAACATATTCCATAATTTATTCTGGATGCAATCTGCATCGAAAAGTTGCAAGTGAGCTGTCAAAAGACTGTCTCGAAGAGTTCTATAATATATATTTTTCTCACGTATCAGTGTACGTGAAAATAACAAGTTACGAATTTTTAATTGAAACAGATGTATTTAAGTTTTAGGGTTAAAAAAATTATTCTGGAAAAACTAAGCGTCTGATTGAGATAAAACTTGCGCCATTGGATCCACAATGTCATTTTTGATTTTCTGGAGCTGGTCTCATATATTCTGACCCTTATATTATTTATTATAAATTTTTTTATCAAATAACCCATATTTATATTTATCTGGATATGTTGAAAATACGTTTATACGTATTTTGTATAAAAAACACGTATATCATTTACTTACCCTCACTTACGCTATGCGTGCATGCAGGGCGGGGGCTCGTGCTCGTCGGCGAACGTGGAAGGCGAGGGCGGAGCAGCGTTCGGCGACAGCTGCAGGGCGGCCCTAGCAGCGGAACGGCGACGGCAGGCAGCAGCTCATGGCGTGCGGGTAGTGGTGGAGTGAGGAGGCCACGATAGTTGTGGGTTCTACGTCGGAGGTGAACGGCGGAGCGCGGTGGTGGTTGAGGTACGGACGACGATGGTCACGGCGACGACGGCATGGGACGAACGAGGGTGGAGGTGACGTGGGCTTGGGAGTCGGGTGACGTCGTAGAAGATGACGGCAGAGCTGTGAGGGTGGCGGAGCAGGATAGTCGAAGGCGGGAGTGCAGGCTGCTTGTCGGAGCACGAAGGAAGGGCAGAGGGGGTGCTCTGGCTTTGGGCTGGGGTCGTTCACGACGACGAGGCCTTGCAGGAGTGTCTGACGGCGGTCGGGTGTTTACAGGAGGTGAAGATGAGCAGGCGAGCGTGGGTGGCGATGACGACCCGAAGACGCTGGCTATGGTGTGGGCTTCGGAGTGGAGGGCAGATCAGTCGGGGTACGGCGTGGGTTAGGGCCTGGGTTCGAGGAGAGACGAAAGAGAGAGAGAGAGAGAATGTGTGTGAGTTTGTGTGCGTGAGTGAGGGGTTAGCTGGTACGGGGTTAAAGGATTAGTAAGGGGTTATTTATAGTTAAGAGAAATTAATAAGTAATTAATCTAGTTAGTCAATCCTAATTAACATGTTAGGTAGATAATTAATGAGGTTAGGTTTAATCTTTAGACTAAGTTTGGAATTTTAGCTCACCCATGAAACACATGATTGTTATCGGGTAGGTTAGGTAGGTGATGGTAATTAACTAATTAACTAGAGTAATTAGTAAAACTTAGTAGTAAAATAGCAACTTGAAATTACGATTTTGCCCCTGGGATTAAACGTGTCTGAAAAATTACGAAAACATACACACGGGATCGTATCATCTCGAGGATCGCAAATACGAAGTCCTTTTTGGGGTTTGAGTTACGGGGATCCTAGTTTTAGGCCAAAATGTTTAGAAAGCGGGTTTGCGAGTTCTCTATTGATTTGACTTCAGAAAATTACGAAATTAATATGGGAAGTCCTAAATGATCATAGGATGATACCGTAGAAGTTTGAAAACATTTTGATGTTGTTTGTATAGAAAATAAATTCATTAAACCAAAACAATAATGATTGAAAATGAATTTTTATCAGATTATTTAGAGGTATTTGATGAAACCCGAACTTACTAAAATACTTCATAACAAGTCTAATACTTCAAAATATTTTTATAAGAAATTTTTGAACTCGTAAAACTCCTGATCAACCACTACAAAATAATTTCTAAAAAATGTAATATACGTTAAATACGTAATTAAATGTTTCGAAAAAATACAAATCGTTACATCCTACCCTCCTTAAAAATAATTCCGTCCTCGGAATTTCTTAAATAGATAATCTCTGTTATGAAGAAGCTCAAGCAAATAAATGATGATAATGATCTAATAAATTAGGTTGTAAATAAAATGAAATATAATGTGATATCATAGCATCAAGAAAACAAGAGATGATGTTTGTGAATACCTACTGTTGATTTCACCATAGCTTTCGTTACTAGTCCCGAGACTAGTATTATCATGATAGCTAAGATGATATAATGGTATTGCAAATGAACGAGTATAATATTTAAAGCGATAATTCATACCTCCAATCGCCTGGTTGATGGCTTTGACATCTTGTATGCCTGTCATCTTGGTGGTGGAGCCTGTGGTTGCGCTTGTTGGAACACCTTCTGTTGAGGGGGAAGTGGTGGTCGATGTGGAGCATTCCTTGCAGAGGCATCACCATCATCTCGTTATCTATCTTCTGGGAAATCCCTTGCCCCATGGTCCTTGGATCCACAAATCAAGCAAGGTTCAGGTACGATTGACATTTTGCTTTGATGTGTCCAGTTTTACCACAGTAGAAGCACTCTCGATGTTGCTGCAGTGCTAGCCTCTTGAACCGAGTCTGTTGGACTGGGCGATGCAGCTGCGATGAAGGTCGCTGATTGGATCCATCAGTAGATGCAGGAGGTGGTGGCCTTCGGGGAGGGGTAGCTAAAGCTTGCTCTCGCTTCTCTTCTCGTTAGATGAACTCGTACTAGCGAGCTGCAGCGAGAACCTCGGTATGGGTGCAGAGTAAGCATCCGACCAACGGATCTCTATAGTCAGCCCTTGCTTGAAGCGTTGAGCTCGGGTTAGAGGAGTGGCAACCATTCCGGGAGCAAAACGGCTCAGCATTGTAAATTGGGCATCATACTGTTCCACTGTCATGGAACCTTACTTCTTCCTGACGAACTGAGCTTGTAGTTCCATCTGAGCTTCGGGTGAGAAGTACTGGGTGTTAAAGTGTTCAGTAAACATTGCCCAGTCGATTGGTCGTGGTAGACGACCTTCAACGGAGTTCCACTAGATTCTGGCTCCATTAGTCAGTTGGGACTTGGCAGTGTCCACCCAAGCATGTTTTCCAATCTAAGCGGCTCTCAAATTATCTTCGGTGCTTTGCAACAATTCTTCGGCCTTTAGAAGGTCATCTATGCCATTCCAGGTATTTGGGCGAAGTGACCAGAATTGTTGAATCCCTCCTTCGTGCTGTTGTTCTTCTCGAATAGCTTGGACCATCTCTCGCAATGCGAGATCAGAAATCTGATGCATAATGGGAGGTGGTACGTTGTTGGTTTGGTTGTTGGCTCCAGATAGGTCAGCTCCGTTGGGACTCTCAGAGGTGTTTCCGTCCATCGTTTTGAGTGTCAAACCTACATACATAGAAAAATTTTCTGCTTAGTTGAGTATTATATACAGTACATCCTGATCTTACTATACTGTTCACGAGGCAGTTAGCGCGGGGCCACCAAACTTGTAACGAACCGCTCTCAGGGGCCCGTTACTTATTTGATATTTGCGCAGGTCCTGTAGTTAACCAGTGAAATCAATATAGCCACGATGCAGAGATGTACAATAATACTCAAATCAGCGTACATTATTACAGTCCATAATTTAAAGTACAACTGCAAACAACACTCTCTCACCAAATACATAAAGGAAATACAGAAAGGTAATGCGGAAAGGAAATATATAGCGCACACACACCAACACAAGCAGCTAAGACTCAGCAGTCTCCGGGTCGAACTCTGGCTCCTCAGAACTCAGGGGCCTCTTCTGTGATCTGGTCGTCGCCTGTCGGTGCCATAAATGGAACCGAAGGTAAGTCAAAATAATTCTAAATATAGAAAAGAAACAATGCACAAGTATGACAAAAAGTAACTACGTACGAGCAAACCTGAGTGAAAAGTAAAGTACTGAGCAACAAATGTACACAACTGAGTAGTAAAAGTAAACCGAACCTGAAAGGGAAATAACTGTACTGTGGTAGAGCAAGTGTAAAGCAGGTTAAGCAAGTGAAACATGCTACAATGGTAACTAAAGGTACGACAAGTAAAGTACTGTGACTGCACAAGTATAGTAAGTAACTTGCATGGAACGTGTAAAGTAAAGGTGACTGTATTAGCTAAAGAAAAGAGTGATAGTGATAAAGATCGATGGCGTTACATAATCATGATTCACATCCTTACGGTTCAGTGAAACACGGCCAAGGAAGTGAGTAATCCAGGATCACTTACCCCCAGTCTACCTAGGGTGATCCAACAAACTTAGCCAAGCACATTGAGCGGATCGTGGTTCATTGAAGGAAGCTTATCATTTTTATGCGTGCCATCGACAAAGGCTTTTACACTAAACTACATGACTCAAGTCGGAGAGTACAAAAAGTAACGTATAAGAGCAATTATGGTGATAGCAATGACAAGACTAGCAGGCATGAACTGTAAGCAATTAAAACATGCAAAGTACTGAATAAGACGCCCTAAACTATGTGATGTGACTCATGTAGGAAAGTATGATATGCAACCATGGGTCACCTCCGTTGCCATGGGGGGCCAATTCTGGGCGTCAACCGTAACATACTTTTAAAACGAGACGAGACGAGACGAGAGAGAGTGACTCTGGTCATAGCTCCCACACTTTCTCTACAATGAGTTACCCCAAACCCCAGTGTCGTGTGTATCGATTTCATGTTTCTTACGAGATATTCCTTTAAACATTTCACGAGATATTCCACAAGATATTCCACAAGTTGTTCCACAAGTCATTCTACAAGATATTCTATGAGATATTCCATAAGTTGTTTCACAAGTCATTCTACGAGATATTCCACGAGACATATCACATGTTGTTACCAATTCCTTGTTTACGATGATAGTTAAACCAGGACCACTGGTTGACTTTCTTACCAGAAAGTCAAACAAAGTGGATGCTAAGAAATTTGAGGATAAAGACAAGCCCAACAAACATGGAATACAAAAATTGTTGGTTTTATGGGTGGTAGTTTCGTTAGCACACAATTTACCCAAGTTAAGAATCCTAAGTTCATACTTATACACTTACTTAGTTTCTAAGTCTAGAATTAAAGTGACTTACTGATCTCGAGGTGGTGGTAGTGAGCCGGGACTGGACCTAGTACTGGTGCACGAGAATTGATACCTGTGAACACGAGAAAAGTTTGGTTAAAGAATACATCTTTTCTATTTATTAACCTGATCGTTTTGATTTTCAAAACTGGTTGAGACGTTGTCGAAAAGCGTTCTAAATTTTTCTATAGGCTCGATATGATGAAAATAATTTTACTGCAGGAGAAAATATTTTTTTGAAGTCTCTGCTAATTTTTTATAATTTTTTAAAAGCTCAAAATCAATTTAAAAACTAATTTTTAATTAAGTAACGTAATTATTCCATAATTTATTCTGGATGCAATCTGCATTGGAAAGTTGCAAGTGAGCTGTCAAAATGACCGTCTCGAAGAGTTCTATAATATATATTTTTCTCACGTATCAGTGTATGTGAAAATAACAAGTTACAGATTTTTAATTGAAACAGATGTATTTAAGTTTTAGGGTTAAAAAATTTATTCTAGAAAAACTTAGCGTCTGATTGAGATGAAACTGGCGCCATTGGATCCAGAATGTCATTTCTGATTTTCTGGAGCTGGTCTCACATTTTTTGATCCTTATATTACTTATTATAAATTTTTTATCAAATAACCCATATTTATATTTATCAGGATACGTTGAAAATACTTTTATACGTATTTTGTAAAAAAACCAGTATATCATTTACTTACCCTCACTTACGCTCGTGGGGCGGGGGCTCGTGCTCGTCGGAGAACGGGGAAGGCGAGGGAGGAGCAGCGTTCGGCGACGGCTACAGGCGGCGCTAGCGGCGGAGCGGCGGCAGCAGGCAGCAGCTCACGGCATGTGGGTGTTAGCGGAGTGAGGAGGCCATGGCATCTGTGGGTTCGACGTCAGAGGCGAACGGCGGAGCGCGGTGGTGGTCAGCAGTGGCGGCGGCGGTTGAGGTACGGATGACGATGGTCACGGTGGCGACGGCATGGGACGAACGAGGGTGGAGGCGACGTGGGCTTGGGAGTTGGGGTGATGTCGTCGAAGATGACGACGGAGCTGCGAGGGTGGCAGAGTAGGAGAGTCGAATGTAGGAGTGCGGGCTACTCGCGGAGCACGAAGGAAGGGCAGAGGGGCTCCGGCTTTGGGCTGGGGTCGTTCGCGACGGCGAGGCCTTGCAGGAGTGTCTGACGGCGGTCAGGTGTTTGCAACAGGTGAAGATGAGCATGGCGAGTGTGAGTGGCGGTGACGACTCGAAGACGCCGGATATGGTGTGGGCTTCGGAGTGGAGGGCGGATCAGTCGGAGTACGGCGTGGGTTAGGGCCTGGGTTCGAGGAGAGACGAAAGAGAGAGAGAGAGAGAGAGAGAGAGAGAGAGAGAGAGAGAGAGAGTGTGAGAGCTGTATGCGTGAGTGAGGGGTTAGCTGGTACGGGGTGAAAGGATTAGCAAGGGGGATTATTTATAGTTAAGAGAAATTAATAAATTATTAATCTAGTTAGTCAATCCAAATTAATAGGTTAGGTAGATAATTAATGAGGTTAGGTTTAATCTTTAGACTAAGTTTGGAATTTTAGCTCACCATGAAACATATGGCTGTTATTGGGTAGGTTAGGTAGGTGATGGTAATTAACTAATTAACTAGAGTAATTAGTAAAACCTAGTAGTAAAATAACAACGTGAAATTATGATTTTGCCCCTGGGATTAAACGTGTCCGAAAAATTATGAAAACATACCCACGAGATCGTATCGTCGCGAGGATCGTGAATACGAAGTCCGTTTTGGGGTTTGAGTTACGGGGATACTAGTTTTAGGCCAAAACATTTTGAAAGCGGGTTTGCGAGTTCTCTATTTATTTGACTTCAGAAAATTACGAAATTAATATGGGAAGTCCTAAATGATCATAGGATGATATCGTAGAAGTTTGAAAACGTTTTGTTGTTGTTTGTATAGAAAATAAATTCATTAAACCAAAACAGTAATGATTGAAAATGAATTTTTATCAGATTATTTAGAGGTATTTGATGAAACCCGAACTTACTAAAATACTTCATAACTAGTCTGATACTTCAAAGTATTTTTATAAGAAATTTTTGAACTCGTAAAACTCCAGACAACCACTACAAAATACTTTCTAAAAATGAAATATACGTTAAATACGTAATTAAATGTTTCGAAAAAATACGAGTCTTTAAAGTAGCTCCCCTCGCTGACTAACCGACCCGATTAACCTTAAGGCTAGAGGCAACTCCCCAGCTGGTAGATCAACATGGCTGCCCGTAAGGCTGGGGGCAATTCCCCCATCGGGTCGAAACATCGGTTGGGTGTAAGCCCGGGGATTGCTCCCCTAGCAGCTTAGTCGATCCGATCAGCTGAAAGGCTGGGGGGTGACTCACCCGGCAGGCCGACCCCCCGACCAACCATAAGACTGATGGCAAGCCCCCCATCTGTAAGGCAGTCACCCGATTGGCCTGAGGATCGCGGACGAGGGGAAAGCCACAGCAGGTCGGCCGAGAACACCCCCGAGGCCCTAGTCCGTCGGGCCGATTGGCACAATGTCCTGAGGACCATTCGCACTCAAGACGAATGATAAATGGACATCGACGGATCACCTCCCCAGCCGGATCGAACACAACTGCGGCCCAAATGATCAAAAGTCTTCCTCCTTTACGAAACTGTTCTGTCAGTAGGAAGCTCAGACAACCAGGAACATAGCAGGAGACAAAGAGATACAAGGACCTACGAAAATGCTTCATACCAAAAAAGGTGTTCTTCATTACAAGGCAAGGGAGGGGAACAAAAAGGAAGAAACGGCGCTCAGGGGCCCGTGGCCCTGGAGGAGGCATCCCCTGGCACCTCACCCTGCTCAGAGCATGGAGGGTCTTCGGGACCTGGTTGAGGGCGGGAAAGCGACTGTCGAATACACGCCTCGAACATCTGGAAAGAGTCTTGAAAGACCCTCACGATCCTGGGGGCCAAGAGGTCCTCGTAGGTGTCGAAGGCATCCCTGAGGGCCTCTGCAATTCACGGCCTTAGGACCCCCCTCATAGCCCCTCTCCACCTCCTCGATGAGCCGGGTGGGATGTGCGGCCAGTGCCTGACGCATGGCCCCAAGCTCGTTCCAGAGCTCGCCCCTCTCCCGACGAAATGCATCTTCTGCCTCCCGGGCCGACCTCTGCGAGTCGGCCCCAGCCCTCAAGTGCTCCCGTGCCAGAGACTCCTCGAGGTTGGACGCCTGTGCCGTCCGATGCTGCGCCTCAACGGCCATCACAGTGGCCTGCAAAACAAAAAGGTGAGTCAAGGGAATCACAAGGAAGGATTGAAAGCAACAGAGCGACCAACCTGCTGAAGCTGCCAGACTAAGGAGTCCGTCAGTCGGTCGGAGGGATCCCTCTCCAGGAGGGAGCGGTCTCTCGGAAGGACGGAGCTCTGCGCCAGCTGAGTGGCCACAGCTTGGTCAACAAAAACCAAGTCCCCGAGCGTAACCTCAGGGCCCGCCTGGAGGTTCAACGGGGCGCCCCCAGCCCCGGCCAAGGCCGGCTCGGCTGAGTCGACGGGGGTGGCCACCAGGGCCTGAGGGAGGGTTTCACCCGAGGCGAGTGACGCCCCGAGAACCATGGAAGGATGGACTTCCCCGGTCTTCTTCTTCTTCTTCTTCTCGCTGGGCCCCGCAGACTCTGGAGGGGAACACTTCTGCCCCACACCGTGACCGCCTGCGGGCATGCGGGGCACCGAGCCGGCTTCCCCGTTACATCCTTCGGTACGGAGGGAGCGGGAAGGTTCGGCAGCCACGGTCTCCATCGCGGGGGAATCCGCCACGATCGGGGCAAGTGGCACAGCCATGACCACGGGCTCCAGTCTCCCCACCACTGGGTTGGCCTGGCGCACCTCCTCCTCCACTGTCCGATGAGGTGCCTGGCCCGAGGGGTTCCCACGGCTTCGGCTAGACCCTTGGCAGATAAGTTCATCAACATTGCGACTGAATTCTCCGCCCTCCATCTCTGCAGAAGGAAAGAAGATCAGGGTAAGCAAGAGGAAAAGCAGAAAGAAAAAGGGGCACCTACTAGGGGACCACAAGTCGGTCTTAAGACGTAGGTCATCCAGCAGAGGCCAGACTGACCTCTCCTCTAGGGGCAGAGACGACAAAAGCTGGACGGCGGCCTGATCGGCCTCGAAGAGGGTCAATGTCAAGTTATATTGACATAGCCCTTCCCAACCTGTCCAGATCTCTACATCCCTAGGAAAAACAACGAAAACAAAGCTCGAGCTCCAGTCTCCTACCCAGCGGGGCAGACCGAGCAAACACTCCCTTCCCGTGCGGGCCCAGAGGTGCTGCCACGACCTTCGGCCGACCGTCTGTACCCGGAAATAATGGAAGAGAAGGGGAAGGGACGGCTCCAAGCCGTGGACGCGATAGATCATGATGAACCCAACCAACACCGCAATGGAGTACGGGGTCAGCTGACACATGGCGACCATCAAGAACTCCATGACCTGAATGATGAAAGGATGAAGAGGGAAGCGGAGTCCCAGGCGAAACATCTCGACGTAGACGCCGACCTCCCTGCTCCGTGGAAAGCAAATCCGTTCGTCGCTAAAAGGGATCCGGACGTCGTACGGGTGACACAAATACTTCTCCCGGATCTCCTTAACCTTCGAGGAGGGGACCATGGACGATGACCACCGGGGGAACGTCGAATCTCTTAGCAGCCCAAGCCACACCATCACCGACATGGTCCATAAAAAGCAAACCCTTTCCCTTGTCCTGAACAGGGCGTGTCACCGAGGGGACGCCTGGCCTCGAAGATAGGGGGTCGCCAGACTCGGGCGCCGGAGGGTCCCCGGACCTCAGCGCAGAACCACCTATTCTAAGCGCAGCCATGGGAAAAACTGAGTGAGGCAAAGGAAGGAGAAAGAAAGTTAACTTGGAAGGAATCCGAAGGAAGAGAGACGAAGGAGGGTTTGAAGGAGCTTGTAAGGTCAGAATCAGGAAGGAAGGCGCGAAAGAATTGAAACTCGGAAGGCCGACGTCTTTATATGGGAGATAATATCAGAATCAAGACCGTCCGAAGAGGAGAGCATGCTAACATTTAGAGGGCTGACGGCGCTTCGAATTCCGTACCCAGAGAAGTTCAAACGGGCCGCATCATGATGGCATCCATTTAATGGATTGCCTCGACTGATGCGCCTGTCAAAATCCACAAGAGTCACATCGCCCGCACCGAACCGACAGAACCCGAACAGCTCGGACGATGGGGCAATTGATACGTCTATTTTGGAGAGGCCCAAGGGCAAGGCCTGAGCCCAAACCAAGGGCAGGAGGCCCACGAATGGGATTTGGCTCACTCGACGAGGCCCACGAAAGGACTCTGAGTCGGACCAGCCGTGACCCGGCGTACGCACGATTCAACCATGCAAAAGATAACAGTTCCCCTAAAAGCGTGGCACCTTAATGACCATTAAGTGTTGGATCCTGTGGATGGCAAACAACACTAGAAGGGGGGTTGAATAGTGTTGTTTAAATAGTAAACTTTTTCGTTCGTTGATTAGCACAATTAAAACCCTTCTAATGTTGCCTAAGAAACCAAGTAGAGTGATCTACGCTTGGTTCTTAATCAACAAAATAATCTTACAAATAATATGAAAGAGATAAGATTACAATCAGATAAGAGATCTTTACAAAGAGATCTTTACACAGCGGAATTAAATAATAATCTTTGCAATAATAAATGAACAAGGAATTACAAAGATATAAGATTAGAAAATGAAAAATGCTTGTACAAGAAATATAAACAAGCACAGAAAAACAAACGCAGAGACAAGCGATTTTATCATGGTTCCCCGCAACCCGGTTACGTCCAGTCCCCGACCAATCCGGTACGAGATTTCCACTATCTGCCTTGGCAAATACAAATACCTAACTCCACTCGTTAGGATTTCCAATGACCTAGTCTTGACCAGGATTTCCAACCACCTAGTATCCCTACCAGGATTTCCAATCACCTAGACTTGTCTAGGATTTCCACTATTCCCTTATAACACGGGAACTTACAATTCAAAGTCTTCTTCAAATACTTGCAACAAATATGAAATTAATTACAAGATTTCCTAAAGCCAAAAGAATATATTTGTGTATATGTGGCTTAAAGAAAATCGAAAAACTCTTGATCAAATTAAATGATATAGATGAACACAAATTTGATCAAAGGAGTTATCTTGAAAATTGATCTTCTAAAAATACGCACTTGGGCTTTTAGAGATCAAAGATCAAGTCCTTTTAATCTTTGAAAGAATATAATTATAAAACACAAAGATTAAAAAGAAAGACTTGTATTTTGAATCTCAATATAAAAAGCTTTTAGCTATGGAGATAAAAAATAAGTAATTCAAAAAAGGTTGTCTTGAAAATGATCTTCTTAAATATGCACTTGGGCTTTAGAGATCAATAATCAAGATTTTGATCTTTGAGAGAAATATAAAAGTTAAGAACACAAAGATAAAAAAGAAACTTGATGTTTGAATCTCAAGAAGAAAAGCTATGAGCTTTGGAGATCAAACCAAGTTATAAAGGCTAGAAATGATCAGAGAAAATAATTGCGAAATTAAGCACAAAAGAATTAAAAACTTAGCCTTTAGAAAATCTGAAGAACTTTGAGAGCTTGAGAACTTTGAGAACTTTTTGAGAGAATTATAGCTTTGCTCAAGAATGATTTTCTTAGAAAAAAAAGTTCTCATATGGTTCTCTATGTATAGAGTTTAAGAGAGGATTTTGAATTTCAAAATGATTTGACTTCAGCCCAAAAAAACACAAATAATAAATAGGAGAGGCAATCAAGGAAGTCAAATCGCACAGCTGGTAGTCGACGCCCTAAGGTTGGTAGTCGACTCCAAGAGTATCTTTTCTGGGAGAAGGCAGAAATCATGGTAGAGAACTACTGGGTGTTTGTAGTTGACTACAAGTTGAAACTTAGCTTCTATGAAAAGTATGCTTTCAAATAAGTTTAAAACAAGTTTAAAAACATTTTCGAAAATCATTTTGTGAGTGTGTGTGTGTATAGAATATTCATTTGGCTTTTACATTCTAAATACGCAACTTACTAATACACACATCTTTAGCTCTCGTTCTTCGATCTTTGACTTGAGCCATCTTATCTTGATCTTAAGTCTTCATATGCTTCGTATTGTTGAGCCATCATATACTTCATTTCTTGGCTCGTAAGTAGACTTCCGATCATGGCTTCTAAGTCTGCATTTGAACTTCATGTATATAGAATAACTTATCAATGCATATACACACTTTAGATGTAGTGTAGTTAGTACACTAATATCATTTGGTGTGCTCATCGTCAAAACCACTTAGGGGTGTTCCCATCACTCTCCCCCTTTTTGATGATGACACCCAAATGAAAAATGAAGTAAGTTAAATAATAATGATACAATAGAATCACTTACTCTCCCTGCTTAGATGCAGTACTCCTCCTGCATCAAAGCCGGTTAGCGTAATAAAAGTATTCAATATCATTTTTGCATTTCAGTCTTTTTCTCCCCCTTGTCATCATTCAAAAAGATGACATAAAATATTCCATCAAAAATCAACCATCAAAACCACTGACATCATTTGGTGATGACAACAAATGATATCAAATATTGTAAATATAATATGACAGCAAAAATAACTTACGCTCCCCCTGCAGAAATGCATGAGCACAGCTATGGAGAGGTTACTCCCCATGCATTAAGGCTAGTTAGCAATAAGAAGAAATGTGTACATTTTCATATTATAATTTTTTAAGTATGGAACAATATTATTTTACCATGAAACATTATTTTATATGCATTGTACTTTTCTCCCCTTTGTCACATCAAAAAGGTGTGACATGAATATAATTCAAGTGTTTAAAATATTCATGACACCAAGTGTGAAAGAAAAAATTACATGGAGAGAATAATATGCATACTATGTGAAAGAGATATTTAATAAATAGCATGTCTTAAACATTCATAGCATGAAATATTTCAATTATTCAATGACATAAAAATGTCTCAATATCCCTTCATGCATATATTTCAATTTAACATAAATTGAAGTATGAATTAAAATAAATCATACTTGCTCCTCATATAATAATGCAGTAATCTCATGGAGGTGTTTCTCTCTCGGCATTAAAAGCAAGCAACATTTAAACATAGAATATATCCAAAAACAACAATTGTAGTTAATAAGAATATTCAATTCCAATATATAATTTATAACATAAACATGTTTATGATCTTAACATATGAATAAAATCAACTATCATGCATAAAGAATGCATAACAACCAAGTATAATAAAATCTTTTTCTATCCATGAACAAATGGAATATTATTCATTTAGGATGACTCAATAGCAATTTTTTAAATCTTTTGCGTCATAAATAAATATCCAAGCATTCATTGATTTTAATAGAAAGTATGATACTAAGTGTTATATCAATACCACGTATAGATGAAAAATAATAGGCATGGATTCATATGTTATCAAGGGTCATATTTCACTAAATGAATTACATAAGCAAGAAATGTGAACAAGTGAAATGTAAACATGTTGTGTCATTTAGAGAATAATTCTATCATGAAATTTTATGACATTGTATCTAAAGTAAGCATTACGATAGATGTATGCGCATATTAATCATAAATACAATCAAGCTTATATATGACTATTAAAAGATGAACTCCAAAAAAAGAGTTATAGCTCAAGTTATCACAAAATAAACTTAACTCAAAATATTTTCATAGATGTCACATATCAACATTTGCATGTCTTAGCATTTTAGGAATATGTTATGATCATTTGTCCATAATTTCAATATACCATATTCCAACTTGTCAAATGCATGCTATATTTAAGAATGTTATCATAAATAATGTTGACATCAAATATATTGCAATGTGATGATTTCTTATGAGCATGACATTTTTAAAAAAGTGTATCAACAAATATACATCAATCAATGATTTTAATATTTTAACAATGTGTGACAGAACTCAACATATCCAAATTATTCAACATATCATCACGTATTGAAATGGATGTGAGCATTAAAATATAATCAATATCATAAAAGAAGTTGATATTCAATAAAGATTAGACTTAATTTTGTCAACTAACTATTTTCTTAAAAAAGATATAATAATGAGGCACATGAAAATAAATCTACAAATTAATCAATTTGTGTGACATAATAGCATAGCATGATAATTCACACACTAGAGATGATGTGCCATAAATATGTGATGACATATATCATTTATATGATCTCATGTGTTGAATAAAAATTATATCATGTCATCAATTAAATTTTCATATATCAAGTGTTGAAGATATCACGTGTTAGAATAATAAACATGATGCATGTGACTATAAGTCTGAATAAAAGTTCATAGTTCCAACTTTTAGCTCCCCCTACATATGAGCATATCAAATGTCAATCTCCTTTTTTTGAGTGACATTCTTTGAAAATCAAGGCATTGAAGGGGTTGGCTCCACTTTGTAAATAATACCTGAAAAATAATACTTTTGGTACCCATAATTTTTAGGGTCCTTGGGGTTAGTCATAAATCATATTTAATTCCTTCATCAAAGAATATAAGATTATGGTCAACTATATTTAATTCTATTTTATCGTTCTAATATCAACAAGAAGAAATTATAGGCATGAATACATAAGCATGATAAATTCAAAAAAAATGTATTTCATCATTTTATACAAGGGTATCAGCAGAATAATCATTTAAGCACATGGATACCCGAAATTAAAGGTTCAGATAAAACTATCCATTATGAACCAAAATTCGATTTGAATTTGATTTCCCATGCACAAATGAATCATTATAAAATCCATGCATACTTCTAGTCAAATTATGAACATAAATATTTTTATCATGCAGGCATAAGTGTTTAGGCACCCATATCATATTATTTCTAACATTGTGTACATTGCGAGGTTTGTGTACAAAATGTGATCTTTGATGTGCATTGTGTACAACATTTTTGTGTGCCGTGTTATGGGATATAACATGAGGTTTATTGTGTGCATTATGTATAACATGTGGATCAGATGAAGCATGAGGTGCATTATTGTTTCTAGCATTTTTACCATACATAAAAGCATACTTTTTAACATTGCATGCACAACATTTACATTTCTACTCATATCTTTAGATGTAGAAGCTTGAGCATGAGTAGATATGTCAACAATATTTCTAGGAGCATAAGAACAAGAAGAAATAGAACTATTTTTGATACAATCAAGTTTTGCAACTAATTCTTCATGCTTTATACGACTAGAAGCAATAATATTTGCAAGTGAATCTATCTTATCATTTAAACATGAAACATACAAATCATGTCCATTTTTCAATAAATCATGATCAATCAATAATGCATCATATTTTGTCCTCAAGGAATTATGATTATGTAATGAAATATTACTACAGTCATTTTTCAAATCATTATAAACATCCGATAAGCTACCATGTTTTAGATAAATCATCATGGTCATCATGCAAAGCATTGTACATTTTATTTAAACTTTTGTATTTCTTATTCAATCTTTCGAATTCTCTATACAAGTTTTCATATGCACTAGCAATGTCAAAATCATTTTCATCATCAGAACTAGATTCCCATACCTTTTCCTTATTGTCTTGATAAGCCATCATGCACATATGATTTGTGGGTTGCTCTTCCTCTTCTTCATCACTTGAGTCATCCGACTTTGAATCGTTCTCTTCTTCATTAAATTTGCTCTCTTCTTCGTCGGTGTTGGTGGTACCCATTCATCTTTAACAATCTCATTTCCATACTTTTTAACATTGGATTTGATTGTCTCCATGGGTGATTGAATAAAATTTGAATTAGATATGAATCTCTCGTCCAATATGTTGAGGATTTGGTGCGCGGTATCTGCCTCTTCTACAAGATCTAACATCTTATCAGTTAAACCAATATAAATTAGATGTATTACCTTTATGTTTCTGAAGTAGGCTTCTTCGTGATCCGGATTCCATTGTGTTTGCGACATGGTTGGAATATCATATGGTTCTTTAAGAAATCTCGTGTATTTTAGATCTTGTGCTTCCAAGAAGATCTCCATTCTCCTTCTCCATTGAGAATAAAAGTTGCCGTTGAAGATCGGAGGAATATGAGTATTGCAGACGTTTGTTGATGCCATCGCTTTGACCTTGCTCTGATACCAAGTGTTGGATCCTGTGGACGGCAAACAACACTAGAAGGGGGGTTGAATAGTGTTGTTCAAATAGTAAACTTTTTCGTTCGTTGATTAGCACAATTAAAACCCTTCTAATGTTGCCTAAGAAACCAAGTATAGTGATCTACGCTTGGTTCTTAATCAACAAAATAATCTTACAAATAATATGAAAAATATAAGATTACAATCAGATAAGAGATCTTTACAAAGAGATCTTTACGTAGCGGAATTAAATAAATAATCTTTGCAATAATAAATGAACAAGGAATTACAAAGATATAAGTTTAGCAAATGAAAAATGCTTGTACAAGAAATATAAACAAGCACAGAAAAACAAACGCAGAGACAAACGATTTTATCCTGGTTTCCCGCAACCCGGGTACGTCCAGTCCCCGACCAATCCGGTACGAGATTTCCACTATCTGCCTTGGCAAATACAAATACCTAACTCCACTCGTTAGGATTTCCAACGACCTAGTCTTGACCAGGATTTCCAACCACCTAGTATCTCTACCAGGATTTCCAATCACCTAGACTTGTCTAGGATTTCCACTATTCCCTTATAACACGGGAACTTACAATTCAAAGTCTTCTTCAAAGACTTGCAACAAATATATAATTAATTACAAGATTTCCTAAAGCCAAATGAATATATTTGTGTATATGTGGCTTAAAGAAAATCGAAAAACTCTTGATCAAATTAAATGATATAGATGAACACAAATTTGATCAAAGGAGTTATCTTGAAAATTGATCTTCTAAAAATATGCACTTGGGCTTTTAGAGATCAAAGATCAATTCCTCTTAATCTTTGAAAGAATATAATTATAAAACACAAAGATTAAAAAGAAAGACTTGTATTTTGAATCTCAATATAAAAAGCTTTTAGCTATGGAGATAAAAAACAAGTAATTCAAAAAAGGTTGTCTTGAAAATGATCTTCTAAAATATGCACTTGGGCTTTAGAGATCAATAATCAAGATTTTTATCTTTGAGAGAAATATAAAAGTTAAGAACACAAAGATCAAAAAGAAACTTGATGTTTGAATCTCAAGAAAAAAAGCTATGAGCTTTGGAGATCAAACCAAGTTATAAAGGCTAGAAATGATCAGAGAAAATAATTGCGAAATTAAGCACAAAAGAATTAAAAACTTAGCCTTTAGAAAAACTGAAGAACTTTGAGAGCTTGAGAACTTTGAGAACTTTTTGAGAGAATTATAGCTTTGCTCAAGAATGATTTTCTTAGAAAAAAATGTTCTCATATGGTTCTCTATTTATAGAGTTTAAGAGAGGATTTTGAATTTCAAAATGATTTGACTTCAGCCCAAAAATCAAGCAAATAATAAATAGGAGAGGCAATCAAGGAAGTCAAATCACACAGCTGGTAGTCGACTCCCTAAGGTTGGTAGTCGAGTCCCAGAGTATCTTTTCAGGGAGAAGGCAGAAATCATGGTAGAGAACTACTGGGTGTTTGTAGTTGACTACAAGTTGAAACTTAGCTTCTATGAAAAGTATGCTTTCAAATAAGTTTAAAACAAGTTTAAAAACATTTTCGAAAATCATTTTGTGAGTGTGTGTGTGTGTGTGTGTGTGTATAGAATATTCATTTGGCTTTTACATTCTAAATACGCAACTTACTAATACACACATCTTTAGCTCTCGTTCTTCGATCTTTGACTTGAGCCATCTTATCTTGATCTTAAGTCTTCATATGCTTCGTATTGTTGAGCCATCATATGCTTCATTTCTTGGCTCGTAAGTAGACTTCCGATCATGGCTTCTAAGTCTGCATTTGAACTTCATGTATATAGAATAACTTATCAATGCATACACACACTTTAGATGTAGTGTAGTTAGTACACTAATATCATTTGGTGTGCTCATCGTCAAAATCACTTAGGGGTGTTCCCATCATTAAGGAGCCCATTAATCGACCCCCCCCCACGGTGCACGCAGATGCATTCATGGAGGTGGATCGCGGGGGTGGGGGGGGTGGGGGTGTGGGGGTGTGAGTGGAAAGCAGTCAGGGGACGTGGATTAGGGGTGATCGTGGGCCAAACCCTATAAAGGGACTACAGAGGCAACCGAGAAGATGATCGAATCCCCAAGATCAACAACGGAGGTATTCCATTAACAGACATTGCTTTCCCCATTATCTCCCCTCCCATAGCTCGGTCCGAGGATACGTGTGCTGGCCATCTTTCGAGCCGTACCGATCCCGCCAGCATCATTCAGATCCGTTATGACTTAGGCATCGGAGGGGACTTGGCCGGAACCAAGGTCCGGCCCCCCTGACGAGTTTCTTCGTCTATTCAGGACAACGTGGACTCAAGGCACCGAGGCTACCCCTCAGCGTTGAACTCCCTGAGGCAAGGCCCGAACTGTATCAAGCCCGCTTGACACTAGCGAGCATCGCCATCAACCAAGGCCAAGGGATAATTCAGGCACCGAGCTACCCCTCGGCCCCTGACCGACCGAGGCCGATCACCCACTTAGGTGTCGAGGCTTCCCCTCTGCTCCTCGCTGACCGAGGTCCGATACTAAGGACGAAGAGCCCGCTCGTCCTCGACTTCTCGTGCAACATACACCGAGAGCACACGCGCTTGGCATGACTAAAGGGATCCGACCGACCCCTTTGACCATGTTGACCATCAAATTGTCAGTCAACGACCCAGTGGTGAGAAAACACCCGTAAACAGTATCAGAATAACGAATGGAGATCACCGAAAATCCAGTGTATTGCCACGAACACGTAGGCGCTGATCTCGTTGGAATCAGGATATCTCCCGTAATAAAATTTTAAAGTTATGTGATTTATCATAATAAAATTTTCCTTCCAAATTTCACTTAAACATACGTGTGATTCAATTGTCAAAAAAAATCTACCAGTTAAGACGAACATTTTGACATATCATTTGAAGATTTTTGACAAGTATATTTTTCTAAATAAATCGTTGAATGTTTACGATGGTTATTTTATAATTTTGAAAATTAGTTTTTAATTCATTTTAAATCGAGAAAATTTATTTTTAGGATTTAAAAAATTATAAAAAACACTTATGAGCTTTATAAAATTATTTTCTTCCTAAATAAAATTATATTCTTCACATCTAGAATTTCTAAAAATTATCAGTACATGTTTTGACATGTTTAAATCCATTATAAAAATACAAACGTTAAGATAAATAAATAGAAAATAATATAACCGTTAACTAGTTATTTATTATGTTTGCAGGTACCATTTCTCATATACAAGCACCTCTGATAAGCCCTAGCTCAAGTCTCGACTTCTCTCAACGACCTCGAAACCCGTAAGTCACTCTAATTATAGATTTAGAAGTCTAAACAAAGGTACTAGTATGAACTTAGGATATCACATATCGTCTTAGAATGACTATTGACTTGAACATACAACTTTGCCAACGTAGAGACCTAATTAAATAGGGAACTACTCAACTGCATATTAATTATTTTACCATAACCTATAACTATATCGATGGAGTAAAAGTTGATAATCGGCGTTCTTAAAATTGACCTTCGAACCGGTGTCTAGGATCCTTTGGTTTCAAAGGCTAGATCACCTTAGTAGAGCTCGCCATATCTGGGGATAGTGATCCTATCTCGCCAAACTTGACTGGTCGTGTTCGCCTGGATCAAACTAGAATTCCAATTATCATATAATGCAAACATTGATATAGTTATTTCGACCCTTTACATGCAACCCCATGTTTTCCCTGTTGACATCTTTGACCTGTACACCCATGTTGTTATGCTAGTCATTTGGAATCCTTGATGTATCTTTTAAATAGACACAACACCTACTGCATGCCATCTACGACTCAGTGAATCCTAATAAAATTTCGTGTGGAATATCGTGTGGCATATCGTGTGGAATATCATGTGAAACATCACGTAGGAAACATAAACTCGATACACACACGTCACTGGGGTTCAGGGTAACTCATTGTAGAGAGAGTGTGGGAGTGACTGGAGTCGCCTCTCATGTCATGTCATGTCCTGTTTCAAAAGTATTCTTCCATCATGTTTTCAAAAGTATGTTGTATGTAGACGCACGAGATTAGCTCCACGTGGTGAAAGAGGTGGTCTCATGGTTGCATACTGCACTCTCCTACGTAAGTCACGATATAGTTTAGCTAATTACTGCTAGCACCACAATAACCAATTGATTATATGTACGTCTTGTTCAGTACTTTACATTTTTACTATTGTTACAGTCTATGCATGCTTGTTACCACAGTTGTTTCCCTCATACACAGTGGTATAACCAGGATTATTTTTTGCTTTGGCGAAAATGAAAATGATACAAAGAATAATATTTAAAATTCTATTGACTTTCTACCACGGGCTTTATGTCAAACATAGATCACCATGTTACAATTTCAATAATGATGATAGTTTATCACATCTAAAAATCTGTTTTTAGGTAATTATGTAACTAATTTAAAATAATCATACTTATTTGGGTGTAGCTGTGGAAATTTTCCAGTGAAATATCTAGCATACTCGTGAGGCCAAAGTAAAAATGATAATATTATCAATGGTAATATTTAAAAATTAAGATGGAAAAGGCATTCCTAATAAATGTTCTACTCAGATCAAAATATGAACAAACATGAAATCTCTATTAAAAATCAAAGAAGAATATCGAAAAACATTAATTCTATATTAAAATAAATACCAAATTCAATGCAAAACCCATTTTTGCTGCTATAAAAATTAAAATACTAAATTTACACTGAATGGTAACACAACCAATTATCAATATTAAATTAATTAGAGCTAAATACGAGATCGAATAAATCAAGAAAGACAGTTCTTGAATGATTTAGCCAAAAAATATGCCTGAATGGGAAAAATACAATTCAAGTAAATCAAAATAATCATAGATTGAAGCATATACAATTAGGCATGATGTCAATTGGATATAGAACAAGCAGGTGGAAACCCTAAAAATATTATTAAATTCAAAACAAATTACAATATCAAAACCCATCTAGAACTATTAGGGAAATTCGAAAAAAGCATAAAACAAAAATATAAGCAAAGAATAATATAATAAATGGTCTGTGTACTGAGCAACTCCTTTAGAATTTTATGACCAAAAAATTCTTAGTAAACGTATGGCCTAGTTTTCGAACATGAGACCTAAGAGCTTACCAACATCACTCGTTAACCAAACGAGACAGTATGCAAGAGTGATATAACATATAAATGAATTTTATTTGATCTTGCCTTGGGCCCTGGGCAGCTACCTAGGGCAAAGTAAATATAGTTATGCCCCTGCTCATATGTTACTTGTCGCACTCACACAGTCACTTTTACTTGTCACACTTGCATAATCATCTTTAGTTATTTGTCATAACATTTCAATGCTTTTGCACTGCTTTTATTTCTATTGCTAGAATTGTTGTGACTTACCTATGGTTCCACTTCGTGGTACCGTAGATGATGCACAGGTTGGTGAAGAGACTCCTGAGTTTGCGGAGCCAGAGATCGACCCAGAGACTTTCGAATTTAAGACCTAGAGTTGTGTGTGAGACATACTTTCCTATGTATTTCTATTCTGCTTTACCTTTCATGTATTTGGTGTGAGAGATGTTGTTGTATATTGTACTTCAGTATGGATTATAATAAATGGACGCTTGTTTGAGTATTTTGTATATCTTTGCATCGTTTGCTATATTATTTTCACTGGTTATGTGCAGACCTGCAAATATATCAAATAAGTTATGGCCCCTGAGAGCGGTTCGTTACACTAGGTCTTCCAACACTTACAATAACATACATAGCCTCTTTCTAGGAATTTTTAGAATTAACTCAACTCCTCTTACAAAGAGAGTAATACAAGAAACTGAAACAATACAAAGTTACTCTCCCACCCCACTTGTGGGGATACAAACCTTTCTTGATGAAGTGGTTCCTCTTAGAAAGTCCTATAGCCAATGGATGAAGCACTTATATGTTGATGTGGCTACATAGTAAAACAATTGATCTCAAGGAATATTAAAAAAAATTAATTCTTAAGATATCAAGAGGAAGGCAGATTTGAATATGAAAAGAAATCACTTAAAGACTGAGAGATATTCAAATACAAGAGCACAAAGTGCTTAAAAGCTTCTAAACTTGAAACAAAATTTTTAGGGCTAAATGTTTGAGAGCTTGAAGATTGAAATTAAAGCTTGTAAATCTCAAAATATGCAATTAATTGGTGCCAAAATTCTCCAGCTAAATCTCTTTAAATAGCCTTGAGAAAACCGTTGACAATCTTGGACGAAAATACCCTCAAATGGTAAAATCGACAAATCTCCAAAAAAACTCGGAATTTTGTTTTTACACAAAATTAGTCGGCTCCAGTATTAAAATTAGTCGACTAATTTTATAATGGCGGTCGAATATAATTTGTACTGCGGTATACTAATCTTCATTCCCGAGAGAAGAACTTTTCTTCCATTCAAATTAATCGACTAATATTGAGAATTAGTCGACTACTATTTGATATGAGTTTTAAAACATTTAAAACTTAACGAATTTAATTCTGAAATAATTTAAATATTTTCTAAAGAATTTATGAATTTTAATGCACTGGTTGTGATGTGTGTGCAAAATGTTGGTTTCTTCACGTTGGTGATCCACAGTTTTAAAACCTAATCCCTCACAAATAAATTGATTTTTTGAATTTGAGAACGATGGAACGATTCTCTCCTCTATAAAATTGGTTTTGGTCCCTCAGTCTAATCACTCTCGAGTTTTCAGAAATACACCATTATTAAGGGGTGATTTAGACTCAGAAGATCAAGATCTTTAGAAAGTTTACCATTTTTGTTGAAGAGCAATGGCTGGAGGTAAGAATCCACGGATTTCTTCTGCATTTTTGTGATGAAATCATCACATAAAGATTAACAATTTGTATCAGAGCTACTCCATTTACCTCTGTCTTGCATTTTTTTTTCCGATTTTGATCATCTGCTTCAATCAATTTTATTTGGGAGAAAAATGGAGTTAACGGGTTTGAAGCCTGCTGAAGGTTGAAAATGACCTGAGTGGCTTTTTAGCCATACATGTCTCGCTGCATTTATGCCTACTTAACTCTTTTGTTTTGTTTTTTTAGCCGTAGCATTTATTACTTGTTCCCGTGAACTTTACAGAATCCAGTGGGGCATGTGATATTCGTACTGTTCACATGCTATGTAAACAATGGCCCCAGATGCAATTAATTGCTGATGCTAACAGTACTAATCGTACACATGCATTCTAAAAATTAAGCCTACGTTGGCCCTAGGCCCTTAAATTTATATAAGAAGTCAAACTTCAGCTTGTCTGTTCAGCACATAGAAATGATTTTATTCAATTTGTTATTTTTTTAAATAATGTCACAATGGGCCAATGTTTGATCAGTATATATGAACCTTGTTAACAATTATAGTATGTCCTTGTTTCTTGATATGTGGCCATAAATTATTATTTTTTGTGATCCAATCAATTTTGGCTCGATGCACTTCGATATGTACAGCATGTGATAATATTAAATTATTGGGCTATGTGAAACTTCTATGCACTACAGAATATGGGTGCTATGCACAAACATCACTAAATTTATTTATTTGATGTGTACTTGTTGGGCAAATATATTTTTTTGTGATGGCCTTTTGGCTCCTTATTGGTTGTTTGGGTCGGGTATTCCCGTTTGGGGTTTAAAAGGTTTTGCTACATTGCTTGTTGCTGTTCGTACATAAAAATTTTTGTTTAGTTCAGTGTAATTTAAACATGCATCCCAATAATTCAATATCCAGTTCAATGTACTGACCCTACAATTTTATATTGCTTATAGTTTTATGCAATAATTTGAACCTAAAAATTTGGTTAATATTTAGTGATCTATATAGTTTTAATTAATTATGGAATAGACATAGCATCTTTAATTAATTGAAATTATATGTTGAATTTGATTCAAAGATTACATTTGGAGAACAAACATTAGTTGCGATTAATCATATCTGATATAATAAATCTTTTTCCACGGGAATTTTTATTATATTGTGTATGATTAATTGGGATAAGATATCGAATTATATTTTCTAATTTACCCATAGGTATTAGAAAAGGAACTTGATTTGATAGTTTTATCATGTATTTAAAATGAATCTAATTGAGTTAGAACTTTGGCCCACAGGTAAGTTTCATGTCATCAGATTCATATTTTTTATATTTACATTGGTAATACATATTTTGGTTGGTTAAGTCTCAAAATATTGAATTAAGTATGTATGTTAAAATTTTTTTGCAGCATCACAGTCTGTTACTATTACTGATATCAAGTGTGACATTCCTGAACTGAATGGAGAAAACTATAGGATTTGGAGGGAGAGGATACTCCTTCATTTGGGTGTGGCAGAAATTGATTATGACATCCGCAAGGATGAGCCACCAGCCATTACAGATACTAGCCTTCTTGAAGCTTTAGATCTTTATGAAAAGTGGGAGAGATTTAACCGTCTCTGTGTTATGTTCATAAAGACTAAAATATCGGCTAGTATAAGGGGCTCGGTAGAAAAGCATAACAACGTCCGATCACTATTAAAGGCCATTGACGAGTAGTTCCAAAGCTCTGATAAGGCACTTGCGAGTACTCTCATTGGAAAGTTTTCATCGATTAAGCTTACTGGTCTTGGAGATGTGCGTGAGCACATCATGCATATGAGGGATATTACGGCTCAACTCAAGAAGTTGGAGGTTGAGATGTTTGACAGCTTTTTGGTCCATTACATTTTGAACTCTCTCCCACATCAATTCGGAGCTTTCAAACTATCCTATAACACACATAAGGATAAGTGGTCAACGAACGAACTTTTGACCAAGTGTGTTCAGGAGGAAGGTCGGTTGATCATGGAGCATGGAGAGAGTGTGTTAATGACAACCAACAAGAAAGATGACAAACGCCCCAAATTTAAGGGGAAATGGAAAGTGCATGTTAAAGGAGGAATTGCTAAGGAGTCTAAGTGCTTCTTCTATAAAAAGAAGGGGCACATGAAGAAAGATTGTCTTAAGTTCCTTCAGTGGCTTAAGAAGAAAGGTAACTCAATCTCCCTTGTCTGTTTTGAATCAAATATGACTGATGTTCATTGTGACACATGGTGAATTGACTCTAGTTCTTCAATCCATGTTTCAATACTTTGCAAGGAATGACAAACCTGCGAAAACCAGCAGAAAATGAACGAGGCATTTTCTCAGGAAATAAAATGCGCTCAGCTGTCAAATTTGTTGGAACATGTTGGCTTATTTTATCTAGTGGCTTTGTTTTGCTTTTGCAGAATGTTTTTTATGTACATGGGTTTTCTAGGAATTTGATTTCAGTTTCAAGACTATTGCCTTTGGGTTATGATTTTAATTTTCATGGAACATCATTCAGTTTAATTTATAATTCAGATGTTGTTGGAAATGGCATATTGTGTAATGGTCTATTTATGTTTAATTTGTAAAACAATGCTGTTATGCATGTTAATGCTGGCATAAAAAGATGTGTTATGAATGAGGAATCGTCTATGTTATGGCACCGGAGATTGGGACATATCTCCAAGGATAGAATCAAAAAGTTAGTAAATGATGGAGTACTTAGTACTTTGGATTTTGCTGACTTCGAGATTTGTGTTGACTGCATAAAAGGAAAGCAGACCAAGATATCTAAAAAGGGTGCGCATAGAAGTTCTGAATTGCTTGAAATCATTCATTCAGATATTTGTTGTCCAGACATGGACATAAGTGGTCCGAAATTCCTTATCTCCTTTATAGACGATTTTTCACATTTCATGTATATCTACTTTCTTTATAACAAAAGTGAAGCGTTAAATGCCTTTAAGGTTTTTAAGGCAGAAATAGAGAAACAATGTGGAAAACAAATTAAAATCGTGAGAACTGATAGAGGAGGAGAGTATTATGGTAGATACACTGAAGGTGGTCAAGCACCTGGTCCATTTGCTAGGTTTCTTCAAGAACATGGAATAGTTGCTCAGTATACCAATCCAAGATCCCCTATTGAGAATGGTGTAGATGAAAGCAGAAACAGGACTTTAATGGAGATGGTTAGGAGTATGCGCAGTAATGCCAAACTTCCTATATCCTTATGGATTGAAGCTCTTAAAATGACAGCGTACATATTAAATCGAGTTCCAACTAAGGCTGTCCCAAAGACGGCTTTTGAGTTATGGAAAGGTTGGAAACCAAGTTTGCGCCATGTACACGTTTGGGGATGCCCTTCTGAAGTAAGAGTGTATAATCCACAAGAGAAGAAACTGGATCTTATGACTATTAGTGGGCATTTCATTGGATATGCCGAACGGTCCAAAGGATACAGATTCTATTGTCCATCTCATAGCACTAGGATTGTGGAATCAAGAAACACGAAATTTCTTGAGAATGACATGATCAATGGGAGCGATCATTTTTAGGACACTATTCCTGAAAGGATTCATGCTGGTGATCAGCCCTCTACATCAACTGATCGAATAATTGTCGTTAGTAGTGCCCCTCGAGTTCAAATGGGCATTAATCGACAAATTGAAACACCACATGTTGATATTGATCTAGTAGATCAAGTTGTTGAAGAAACCCCGAAAGCGGTTGAAAAACCTATTGTTCAAGAAGAACCACTGATGGATGAGCAACCAGTTGATCAACATGATCCTCAAGAGAATGTTGATACAACATTAAGAAGATCTACCAGGACAAGAAAATTAGCAGTATCTAGTGACTTGTTGTGTATCTACATGAATCAGACTTTAATGTTGGAGCCGAAAATGACCCTGAGACGTTTTCGCAAGCCATAAGTTCGAAAGAATCAAACTTATGGCATGATGCTATGAAATATGAGATGAATTCTATGGCATCAAATAGGTATGTAACCTTGTTGAGTTACCTGAAGGGGCAAAAGCCGTTAGATGTAAATGGGTCTTTAAAACAAAGAAAGACTTATTGGGTAACATTGAGAGATACAAGGCCAGACTTGTTGCCAAAGAATTCACTCTGTTACGCCTATTTGACCGAGACCCGTAAGGCACGAGCCCAGGAGCCCGACTACTGCTCAAAAGCCCATCTGCATCCTCAAAGCCCATTCGACAAAGGCCCTATGAGGGACCTTCTCGAACGTGGATCCGACCCAGGCCCAATATCCCGATTGGTCGCTCGCCCACTCCTGCGTAAACCACTCCCCCGGACGCGCGACCACTAAATAGCGATAATGGGGAGGTGCTGGCATGGCGGAGAGAGCGGCGGCGAGGGGGGACTAATGGGGCACGATCAATGGCGAGCGTGGGACGTGGGTCAGAGGCGATCACGCGGGAGCTCTACAAAAGGGCCCGGAAGACGACGAAGAAATGGACCGCATCTCAGGTAACTAAACCTAAGGTACTCCATCAACGACCTCGTTCCCCCAATTCATCTCCTTCCTCCCCCGCTCGCGCCGAGAGACGCCGTCACGATCTCCTCACGAGTCGGACCGTCTCCACCGGGCCTCCTTTCTCAGATCTCTATCTGACTTAGGCATCGGAGGGGATTTGGCCGGAACCAAGGTCCGGCCCCCTGACGAGCGTTCTCGTCTGCGCAGGTGGACAGCAGATCAACGGGCCGAGGCTACCCCTCGCCCCTCTCCGACCACTCGATCAACCGGACAGTGAGGCTTCCCCTCACCGTCAGCCTACCGTGGCCGAGCACGCCCTACCGAGGCCGAGCGTCTTAATCGGGTCCGAGACTCTCCCTCGCCCCCCGTCGGCCGTGCATCTACCCGGGCGACTGAGGCTACCCCTCGTCCCCCTGCCAGCCGAGGCCGAGCACACCCGTCCGAGGCCGAGCGTCTCAACCAAGGCCGAGGCTTCCCCTCGCCCCTTCTGCACCGATTCGAAGCCCCCGAGGGACCCAAAGCGGGCCCCTTGACCACGTTGACCGGGCTCTCCACGGTCAACGCATTGTAGTGAGAAAACACTCTGAAACATCTGGCGCCGTCTGTGGGAAGGAAAACTGTCCCACGAAGAAACAAACCACATCTGCGATGACGCGGCCTCCCTCCTCTCGGCGAAAGAAGGGCGAGGCCCCAACGCGGGGCGACAGGCCCCTCCATCGTTTCCAAGAATGGGCACGGGACCGACGCGAGGAGAGTCGCGAGGAAAGGGCCGGGATGCCCCCCCTTCCCCACCGGTTGGGAGACCGAGTGCGCCCGTAACGGCACGCAGCTCGGACGTGGCTTTGGTGGTATCAGTGGTCATAGACACTACCTTAGTGCGACGGCTGCTTGTCGACACCGGCAGTTCCTGTGACGTCCTATTTATGTCAACCCTGGAGAAGATGTGCTGGCAGAAATGAGACTTGCGACCTCGTCCGGGTCCCGTGGTCGGATTCACGGGTCACTCCACCCCCATCATCAGCACTATCCATCTCCCGGTAACACTCGAAAACACACCAGACTCTGTGACCCTAGCGGTGGAATTCATCGTATTGGGGATCGGGTCGGAATACAATGGGATCATCGGCCGACCCTTGCTCAACGCCGTCGGCGCGGTGGTCTCGACCCTCCATCGGACCATTAAGTTCCGAACGCCGGGGGGGATGGGGCAAGTCGAAGGCGACGCGGGGAGACCGAATACCTGCTATCAACTGGCGGAGGAAGGTCCCGAGGATCGACTAGCCGACCGGATGGCCGCGCTCGACTTGAGGAGTGGGCCTAGGCCCACCCCTGCGGAGGAGCAGGAGCAAATCCCGGTCACGGACATCGAGGGCCGGTTTGTCTCGATTGGGAGAGGGCTGAACCCGGACCTAAGGGACCAGCTGATCGAATGCCTGGAGGCGAACCTGGACATCTTCGCCTGGTCGCCTGAAGACATGCCCGGCGTGGACCCCCAGGTGATCGTCCACCAGATCAACGCCGACCCCAACTTCAAACCGGTTAGACAGAAGAAGCGTAACCTGGGCGGCGAGAAGATGAAGGCAGCCTCCGAGGAAGTGGAGCGTCTCCTCGATGCCGGCTTCATACGAGAAGTCTGGTACCCGGAGTGGCTGTCGAACGTGGTGATGGTCAAAAAACCCAACAGGAAGTGGCGAATGTGCGTGGACTTCAGTGACCTCAACAAGGCCTGCCCCAAGGATAGCTACCCCCTGCCGCGCATCGACCACCTGGTGGACAACGCCTCGGGATACGAGATGCTAAGCTTCATGGATGCTTACTCCGGGTACAATCTGTAGGGGAATTTGCGGTCCCTTAGGGCATAAAAACTCTAGTCCCGTCCTAAGTCGGACGGAACATAGACACAAAAATATTTGCAGCGGAAGAAAAACTAGTTAATCTAAATTAACATGCAGTTAAAAACTATTTTTAACTTAGCCCTAAGGTCCAAGACCCTATGCCAAGATCTATGCCGACTTGGGATGGATCTGACCATCCCAAGAAGGATCTAGCCTACTGCGATTAAACTAAACTAATGCTAATAATACTTTAACCACATACCCGGAATCTCAGCCCTGGAGCAGGCGAGATGTTCCGCGTCGTCTTCCGAGCTGCTCCCGTCCCACGCCGAGCCGCTCCTTTGAACCGCTCCTCGAACCGCTCCGCATCCCGAGGCGATCAATCCCCGTGCCGCCGAGCCAACCAACCGCCGAAGAAAGTTTCACGCGAGTGAAACCTCCGCCAAGATTTCAGATTCAGAATCCGAACTCCTTTGTGGCTTTGCTAGAGCCCGCAGGAGTAAGGCAGAAATTTAGGGAGATAGAGAAATATTTATTTAAGCTTAGATCCGAGCGTGCTCCAACATTTACGAGAGCTGCTCAGATCTAGAGCTTGGGACGAGTTTTGAGAAAGGGGGGAGACCCCTATTTATATAGGCGGCGGACTCTCCCCTTTTCTCAAAATCCGATGTGGGACTAAAAATTAGAGTTAATTAAATCAAGTTAGTTTGCACTTCACAAAGTGCAAACTTCCGTGAATTTTAACTCACTCACCGTTGAGCTTCAAGATTGATACAACCTATCAATACGACAAGCGTTCAACAGTGAACGCATAGGAAAAAACCGTTCGTCAATCGGAGTCCGTTTGACCCTCCAATTGAGTGTCCAAAGATTGACAAAAATCAGATTTTCGCCAAAGTAATCAGCCGTCATGCAAATCTGTGACTAGGGTTCGAAACCCTAGGCTTGGGGCCCACCCGTGGGCCCCGCTGCATCAAATCGTGCGCTCTACACAGCCTGGGCAGAGCCCAGGCCGCGCTTGGGCTCGCCCAGGCCCGCGCCTGGGCTCGCCCAGGCGCGCCTGGGCTTGCCCAGGCCGAGCCTGGGCTTGCCCAGGCCGAGCCTGGGCTAAGCCCAGGCTGGTGCCTGGCTAGCCTAGGCAGCGCCTGGGCTAGCCCAGGCAGCCTGTTCTGCCTGGGCATGACTTGGTCTGATGCTTTGGGCTGTTTTGGCTCTAACTTGAGCATTTGGCGTCCGATTTGGACGCCGTTCGAACCTGGGTTTAGACCGGGACATTCCTGTCTTACCCGTGAACTTTTCCTTGCGTTTATTTTATTAAATATTGTATTAAACAATTTAATACGCATTTATTCGCTTTTGCATCAAATGCAAAATAGTCCCTATCTAAGCTTAAATTATCATATTGCATCAAATGCAATTATTTCTTCTTTTGCACTAAATGCAAATATTCTCCCTAACTATTTTCTACCTATTACTAGACGAAGCGTTACACTCTGTGTGAGACCCTACAGCCTGACCCTTACAACAGGTTGGGCTCGAAGCCCTATACGGCAGTGACCACGAGCAGTGGTTGCCGTCCATGCTTCAGGAATCATCATTATGTGGTTAACTCATTGGCATGAGTATTGTCGGGACCACCTGACTGTTTCCGTGATGAATTCCGCAGTTATAGTCTCTTCGTCTTAAATATGTCGTGTAGATCAAGTCTGGGGTACGGTCAAACTGTCAACCCCAATAACTTGACTCCGGTTAGTTTCTATCGATCTTTAGTCAACTAATGTTGGACTTCTTCCAACATACTCTGCGCAGAGTTTTTACTAAAGACCGAACTAACTCTACGACACTAACTCCCATTGACCGGGAGAGACGAATCCTTTCTTGGTCATTACTCGCCTCGTACGTTTCAAGTGACACCCAATCAAAAGACCTTTCGACAGGCCTTGCCTCGAAGCTAGGTCAGTTGATCTAAGTGGCACCGTTCACGCACAGGTCCGTCAAAATGACCTCAAGTCAAAAGACCAACTATCCTATCATCACTCAGAGTTATCACTGACAGATTGGTCAATATAACCATATGATAACTCTAGTGGATCGTTCAGTGAACTCATTCTAATGAGCACCTGTGTCTCGTCTTCGACTTCGCCAAGTCAAGCGATCATGAGATCATCGCCACCGCTAAACGGTGAGACTAAGACACAATGGTCTATCCGATGTTTCGATATCCTTGTCTCGGAACATCTACGACCACGAACCATTTTAGACTTATGCTACAGACGGTCAAACGTTTCTCCATGATCGAGATACTCATCTCGATACCCGTTTGACCTTGCATAAAGTCTCAGGACTTTACCTAAGTTGATATCTAATGTTAACTACATTACAATATAACTTAGATAAATTATTACCAAACAGCTTACTGTTATTACGAACAAGATGTTTGTGCTATTCACACAGGAATAAATGGCCTCGAGGGCATCATATTCCTACATCTCCCACTTGCACTCAGGCCCATTTATCTCGATATCTAATATCGTTTTTACACACAAGTTTTCCTGACTTCATGTGATAGAGTCTTCGTGAGTGGATCTGCCAAAACCGTCTACTCTATAGACTTAAGGGGTTTCTATGTTTATGTTAGACCAACTTTTTGAATCTCATTCAAATAATTCATTTGGTCTATCGGAATCTATAATATTTTATTTCCCTGGATCTTATCCAGTTCATCGTACCTTACGATAATAATTTTAAATTAGTTATTGGTCATTGCAAATTGTTCATATCTATTTCTGATAAATAATCAAACTCTTTGATTACTTAATCAAAATATATGTTCCATCTCTTTGATGTCTCGCATGTAATTTACACGCTCCCACTGACCTTGAAAATTCTCTGGCCAATTCATATAAGTTGGTCCGTCTAAATCATATTTAGAAAAACGAACTTATAAGTGAATGCTCAAATTTTCATGGTCAACATGGACGTTTTACATCGAGCTTGGTCCGAGTAGATTTGTACACATCTGCTGGCAAGACGGTTTCAACTAATCCGTTTTAAAGAAATTAGGATGAAAACCGTTCTCGTCCAACAAGATTGTACTTCACTATTTTCTTTCTGCACCAATCTTTCAACTTAAAGATTTACTTGCAAAAAGTGAGGAAACATTTTCCTTGGGCACGTAAACTAAATTCTCAAATTTATTTACGCACACGGACCTGCATCAAGTTTTAAATCGGAGTTACTACTCCGAATGTCATCCTAGAAGTTGACTAAGTCATCATCAGTTATGATGTCTAACTCGACATTTCGTCTTACGAAATTCGAGTAAATATACAACTTCCTTACTATTGATTTATTGAATATATTATTGATAATGTCCTTATAGAACATTATCAAAACCTAGGCATTACTATCTGGGACTTAACCCAGAGGGAGGACTTAACTCAGAGTCACTTACAATGGATCACACTAAATCTAATTAAGTGTGATTCATACCTTTTAACACACTGATGTATTAACAGACTTGACCTGAGAGAAAATCACATTTTCTTTTAATTACACACGATTTTATGTAGCTAAGTATTTGACCATTCGATCTAATCGAATCAGTTTAAATACTTTAGGCATTTCGTTCTTTTATCAGACTTGTGTTTCATCAAGAACACGTGTCTTAATAAAATATACGAATAACTTATTTTGTTAAAAGTAGACTCGGGTACATCAGTATGTACGAGACTGAGTTCGACAACTCATTCTCCCACTGTCTCACAGATGGGTTTCGGCCATTGTATCTAAGAGGCTAAGACTCACAAGTGTCCGTAGACTTCATAATACGAGAGGTCAGACCCCTCTTTATGTGACTTGTGAAGTTTAATCTCTAGATACGGCCTAGTCTAATTTTACCATATAAGTTTGCTACATCTTGTGTATTTATATATTAACATTTAATATATATTTAGTTATTTACAAATTACTTAACGCAAAACATTACTTCAGAAGCAATATGACGACATTCGTAAAAAATGTGTTAAACGTCTTTTGTATAACAATTCATTCTGAAATCGTGACATCAAAATATGTCACATTTTCATTTCCTCCTACTTATGCCTTTACTAATGATAAATTAAACTAACTTTCTCAATTGACTTTCCGAAGTGCCTTCTTCCCTTTTCTAAATCACATTTAGATATTAACATAAATAAATAGATATGCAAGCAACTTATGTATCCAAACGCTTGAGCTTTGCAATCTTGAGTGTAGCTCAAGAAGTTGCTTGTCTCAAGATCCGGTTGGGATACATAGTCTTCCATCGCCCATGTACTCGTATTCGACTTAAACGGTTTGATCGAATTTTCGAACTTTGCGGATCAAAATTGTTTGTCCATACAACCTTGAGGGTAGCTCGACAAGTTGTAGGGAGAAACATACTTTGAATGTCATATATGTTCAAGCTGCCTCATATAGAGACGAGTGACATGTAGCTTTAATTTATTTGTTGGACCCAGAACTCAATGAAATCATATTTCTTAAGTCTGTTCTTTAGAAGGTCATTTAATGTCAACGAGAATGTAGTTTTAATTCTATCAATTAGAATTTAACTTGATATTCAATCTATCAACTTATTGACCAGTTAACTAATTCCAATATTATCAATTGATTCTTTCGGTAAACATAGTCTTGCCCTAGTTTTAGCATATGTTCAATATTAAATATAGGTAGATTGGCTTTTATCTATCTATATCCTCCCACTAATTTTACGAACGTTTTAAAGCTTAATAACGAACGATTTAATCGAATTAAAATTAATGGGTAAGAGTTCCAATCACCTTGAGTCTAAACAACCTTGAGTGTAGCTCAACAAGTTGATTGACTCTGTGATCGGAAGATGACTCTTCATCGATCATATCGGATATGACTCTCTTAATCGGTTTTTGCCCCTAGCCATTTGTGATCATGAGTGTGCTCATCCAAATCACAATGTCTAGTCTAGTCGGACCCTTGTTTTCATGTCTAGCCTGACTTGCCCCTCAGCTCGGTGTATGCACGACACGTCGGTTTGGGTCAGGTCTTAGACCACATCTAGGCAGACTACATCGTTGACTTAACTTACGCCGGCGCTCGGGGTACGAGACGACGGTTAGGGTTAGTCAAGATTTCATCTTATGTATTTAAGGAGTTGGTTTCTACAGGGTTGCCATGTCACAGCTTGAGTGTATCTCAACAACTATAACACGGGGCCCTATAGTTGCTAACCCCTAAAACAAGGAGGGCTACGGCTAATCTTGAAAAAGATCATTAACGTATTTGACTTAGATATAGTCCAGGGTGTCATACAATCATGATTCGCGACATTGCGGTCCAGCGGAACTCAGCCAGGGAATTGACTAAGCCAGGATCACTACCCCTTGAACTAGCAAGGGTTGACCCAGAACTCTTAGCCAAGCACATTGACTGGATCATGGTCCATTGAATGAAGCTTGTCATTTTTGTATGTATGCCATAGACTAAACAGCTTTTATTAACAACTAATTAATCCTATCAACTAGTTGAATCCTTAAATTCAAAATTTTTAGGATTTGTTTAATAACTTTTATTAAGTCCTTATCAACTATAAGGTTCACGTGCTACCCTAATCGTAATTAGGATTTTAATAAATTTTATTAACAACGCTAGAAGCGAAGTCCTTTAATGAAAATTAATTATAACAATTAGAATTTAAAATTCATTTAAAGGACTACCCTAATCAGGAATTAGGTCTTAATATTGTTGTTAATGATTTATTAAAACATAGCATGTCATTAAAATTCAAGTAATAAATTTTAATCATTTTTAATGGCTAACCTAAAGGGTTGTCTTGTGTTATCAAATAAGGGACAAGATAAACAAGCCATTAAAATAAAGCTACACTAATTTTATCAACATAAAATGAAAGTGTATTTCTATTTAACAATTAAATAAACTAAGTTTATCGTATAAACAATTTTTGGACTGCATACATAAATTTAACATTTAAATTTAAAATATGATTTTAAAAATATTTTATTTTTATCTCATAAAAAAAATTAAATTTTAAAATCACTAACTTTGCATGCTATTTAAAAAATTTATCGCATAAAAATTTTAATCTTTAAAATCAGTTTTAAAATTATCTCATAAAATTAAAACACTATTTTAAAGACTTTCATGCTTAAAAATTTATCAAATAAAAACAATTTTAGGCATCCAAAATAAATTTAAACTTTTAAATTTTTAAAATTAGTTTTAAAATTATCACATAAATTTTAAAACGTTATTTTAAAATTTTTCCATGTTCAAAAATATCAAAAAAGAATTTTGAACATCTAAAACATTTTAAAAATATTATCTCATAACTTTAAAAACATTTAAAAGTATTTAAAAGCATTAACACGTTTAATAAAATCGCAGTACCTAGATCGCTACGCAAAACTTGGCTCTGATACCACTGTAGGGGAATTTGCGGTCCCTTAGGGCACAAAAACTCTAGTCCCGTCCTAAGTCGGACGGAACATAGACACAAAAATATTTGCAGCGGAAGAAAAACTAGTTAATCTAAATTAACATGCAGTTAAAAACTATTTTTAACTTAGCCCTAAGGTCCAAGACCCTATGCCAAGATCTATGCCGACTTGGGATGGATCTGACCATCCCAAGAAGGATCTAGCCTACTGCGATTAAACTAAACTAATGCTAATAATACTTTAACCACATACCCGGAATCTCAGCTCTGGAGCAGGCGAGATGTTCCGCGCTGTCTTCCGAGCTGCTCCCGTCCCACGCCGAGCCGCTCCTTTGAACCGCTCCTCGAACCGCTCCGCATCCCGAGGCGATCAATCCCCGTGCCGCCGAGCCAACCAACCGCCAAAGAAAGTTTCACGCGAGTGAAACCTCCGCCAATATTTCAGATTCAGAATCCGAACTCCTTTGTGGCTTTGCTAGAGCCCGCAGGAGTAAGGCAGAAATTTAGGGAGATAGAGAAATATTTATTTAAGCTTAGATCCGAGCGTGCTCCAACATTTACGAGAGTCGCTCAGATCTAGAGCTTGGGACGAGTTTTGAGAAAGGGGGGAGACCCCTATTTATATAGGCGGCGGACTCTCCCCTTTTCTCAAAATCCGATGTGGGACTAAAAATTAGAGTTAATTAAATCAAGTTAGTTTGCACTTCACAAAGTGCAAACTTCCGTGAATTTTAACTCACTCACCGTTGAGCTTCAAGATTGATACAACCTATCAATACGACAAGCGTTCAACGGTGAACGCATAGGAAAAAACCGTTCGTCAATCGGAGTCCGTTTGACCCTCCAATTGAGTGTCCAAAGATTGACAAAAATCAGATTTTCGCCAAAGTAATCAGCCGTCATGCAAATCTGTGACTAGGGTTCGAAACCCTAGGCTTGGGGCCCACCCGTGGGCCCCGCTGCATCAAATCGCGCGCGCTACACAGCCTGGGCAGAGCCCAGGCCGTGCCTGGGCTCACCCAGGCCCGCGCCTGGGCTCGCCCAGGCGCGCCTGGGCAGAGCCCAGGCGGCCTGGGCAGAGCCCAGGCGGCCTGGGCTTAGCCCAGGCCTGCGCCTAGGCTTAGCCCAGGCCGAGCCTGGGCTAAGCCCAAGCTTGTGCCTGGCTAGCCCAGGCAGCGCCTGGGCTAGCCCAGGCAGCCTGTTCTGCCTGGGCCTGACTTGGTCTGATGCTTTGGGCTGTTTTGGCTCTAACTTGAGCATTTGGCGTCCGATTTGGACGCCGTTCGAACCTGGGTTTAGACCGGGACATTCCCGTCTTACCCGTGAACTTTTCCTTGCGTTTATTTTATTAAATATTGTATTAAACAATTTAATACGCATTTAATCGCTTTTGCATCAAATGCAAAATAGTCCCTATCTAAGCTTAAATTATCATATTGCATCAAATGCAATTATTTCTTCTTTTGCACTAAATGCAAATATTCTCCATAACTATTTTCTACCTATTACTAGACGAAGCGTTACACTCTGTGTGAGACCCTACAGCCTGACCCTTACAACAGGTTGGGCTCGAAGCCCTATACGGCAGTGACCACGAGCAGTGGTTGCCGTCCATGCTTCAGGAATCATCATTATGTGGTTAACTCATTGGCATGAGTATTGTCGGGACCACCTGACTGTTTCCGTGATGAATTCCGCAGTTATAGTCTCTTCGTCTTAAATATGTCGTGTAGATCAAGTCTGGGGTACGGTCAAACTGTCAACCCCAATAACTTGACTCCGGTTAGTTTCTATCGATCTTTAGTCAACTAATGTTGGACTTCTTCCAACATACTCTGCGCAGAGTTTTTACTAAAGACCGAACTAACTCTACGACACTAACTCCCATTGACCGGGAGAGACGAATCCTTTCTTGGTCATTACTCGCCTCGTACGTTTCAAGTGACACTCAATCAAAAGACCTTTCGACAGGCCTTGCCTCGAAGCTAGGTCAGTTGATCTAAGTGGCACCGTTCACGCACAGGTCCGTCAAAATGACCTCAAGTCAAAAGACCAACTATCCTATCATCACTCAGAGTTATCACTGACAGATTGGTCAATATAACCATATGATAACTCTAGTGGATCGTTCAGTGAACTCATTCTAATGAGCACCTGTGTCTCGTCTTCGACTTCGCCAAGTCAAGCGATCATGAGATCATCGCCACCGCTAAACGGTGAAGACTAAGACACAATGGTCTATCCGATGTTTCGATATCCTTGTCTCGGAACATCTACGACCACGAACCATTTTAGACTTATGCTACAGACGGTCAAACGTTTCTCCATGATCGAGATACTCATCTCGATACCCGTTTGACCTTGCATAAAGTCTCAGGACTTTACCTAAGTTGATATCTAATGTTAACTACATTACAATATAACTTAGATAAATTATTACCAAACAGCTTACTGTTATTACGAACAAGATGTTTGTGCTATTCACACAGGAATAAATGGCCTCGAGGGCATCATATTCCTACACAATCAAGTCCAGATGGACCCCCGGGACGAAGAGATGACAGCCTTCACGACGGACCGGGGAACCTACTGCTACAAGAAGATGCCCTTTGGCTTGAAGAACGCGGGGGCCACCTACCAGAGAATGGTCAACAAGGTGTTCAGCTCCCAGATCGGGAGGAACCTAGAAGTCTACGTCGACGACATGCTTGTCAAGTCAAGGCGACCGGAAGACCACATCGCCGATTTGCGGGAGACCTTCGAGCGGTTGCGGCGACACCACATTCGGCTCAACCCCGCGAAGTGCACGTTCGGGGTAAGATCTGGCAAATTCTTGGGATTTATGATAACTAACCGTGGTATTGAAGCTAATCCCGACAAGATCGAGGCGCTGGTCAACATGCGCGAGCCGACGACGATCAAGGAGCTACAGAGGCTGAACGGGCGCATCGCAGCCCTGGGGTGATTCCTTTCCAAATCAGCGGAAAGATCGCTCCCCTTCTTCAAGGTCCTGAGGAAAGCAATCACGGAACCTCCGAGCAATAGGAAAACGATACTCTGGGACGAAGACTGCTCCCGGGCGTTCGGGGACCTCAAAGAGTATCTCCGCAGCCCACCTCTCCTGTCCAAACCTCGGGAAGGGGACTCGCTGAGCCTTTACCTGGCGTGCGCGGAGGAAGCTGTGAGTTCGGTGCTGATCCGGGAGGACGGCGGGGTGCAATGGCCGGTATATTACACGAGCCGGATCTTGAAGGGGGCGGAGGTGCGATACTCGCCCATGGAGAAACTGGCGTACGCCCTCGTCCTCTCAGCACGAAGGCTCCGACCCTATTTCCAGGCCCACACCATACTGATCCTGACCGACTCGCAGCTGGAGCAGAACCTCAAGAGATTCGACCGAATGGGAAGGATGCTAAACTGGGGAGTGGAGCTGAGCGAGTTCGACCTCCGATTCAAACCGCGCACGGCCATCAAAGGACAGGCCCTAGCCGACTTCATCACCAAGTGCACGACGGAAGGAAATGGCCCCCCGGAGGGAGAAGACCCAGGAACGGTAACTGCTCCACCCCTGTCCTTTCTTTCGGCTGACCACTTCCAGCTAGAGGATCCAGGAGCGTGGATAGTTCATGTGGACGGGTCGGCCACACAGTCAGGAGGCGGGGCCGGGATTGCAATCCGATCTCCGGAGGGGAACATTGTGGAATACGCGCTGCGGTTCGAGTTCCCCGCCACGAACAACGTGGCGAAATACGAAGCTGTGATCAACGGCCTGAGGCTGGCCCTGGAGCTCGGGGCCGAGTCCGTCCGCCTCCTAAGCGACTCGAAGCTCATTGTCAACCAACTCTTAGGGAGCTACGAGGCACGGGAGGAGGCGATGCAGAGATACCTCCCAGTCGCCAGAGCGGCGATGTCCAAATTCAAAGACGTAGAGGTCCTACACCTCCCGCGATCAGAGAATGCACGGGCCGATGCGTTGTCGAAGCTGGCCTCGTCCTCACCAAAGGAGCTGGGCCGCACCATCTACGTAGAGAACCTGCCGTCCCCCAGCACGATGGAGCACGAGGTGATGGCGATCGACCAAGAGCCCACCTGGATGGACCCGATCATCCGATACCTCACCCACGGAGAGGTCCCGGCCGATGGGGACGAACGTCGAACCCTAGAGAGAAAAGCACTCCGATACATGATCCATGAGGGGACGCTCTACCGGAGACGCTGGACCAAGACGGACGTCCTCCCATACCTGAAGTGCATCGGACCGCAAGAAGCTGACTACGTCCTACGGGAGGTTCACGACGGGATCTGCGGGAATCACCACGGGGGCAAGATAGTCGCGCAGAAGATCTTAAGGCAGGGGTACTACTGGCCGACCTTGGCCAAAGATGCTACAAGCTACGTGCAGAAATGCCAAGAATGCCAGAGGTACGCCCACCATATCTCGACTCCTCCGTCAGAGCTCATCCCCATCGTGAGCCCCCTCCCCTTTGCCAAATTGGGGCTCGACATCCTCAGACCGTTCAAGCCAGGACGAGGGCAGTGGAAGCACCTGATCGTGGCAGTGGACTACTTCACCAAGTGGATCGAGGCCGAGCCGTTGGCAACCATCACGTGGAAGAAAGCGAAAAGCTTCGTGTGGAATTCCATCATCTCCCGATTCGGAGTACCACGGGCCATCGTCACAGACAACGGGAAGCAGTTCGATTCAGCAGGGTTCAAAGATTTTTGCGAGGAATGGGGAATCAAGCTCCTCTTTGCCTCGGTAGCACACCCCCAAACCAACGGGATGGCGGAGGCGGCCAACAAGTGTATCATAGAGCCCCTCCGAAAGAAAGTGAAGGACGCCGAAGGGAACTGGCCGGAAGAGCTCCCCGGGATACTCTGGTCATACCGGACGACCCACAAGGAGGCTACTGGCGAGACCCCCTTCATGCTCACCTACGGGGCCGAGGCGGTGGTACCGGTCGAATTGGGTGAAGAATCTCTTCGCCTCAAATACTTTGACGAAGACCGGAACTCGCAGGGCCTAGGGCTCAGCCTGGAGCTCCTCGATGAGCGACGGGAGCAGTCACTGGCCACCATCGTCCGCCAAAAGCAGAAGGTGGCCCGATCTACAACGCTCGGGTGCGAGGGAGAAGCTTCCACCTCGGGGACCTGGTCCTTCGGAAAGCGGGTTTCACCACCGATACCGCCCGCAAAGGGAAGCTCGTGGCTAGATGGGAGGGACCCTACAAAGTCGTCGAGGTCCTCGGACCCGCAGCCTACCGACTAGCCGACATGGAAGGGAGAGTTCTCACTCACACTTGGAATGCGACATATTTACGCAAATACTTTCAATAGATGTATCACTTCCTATGAAATAAATTTGTTTTAAATTCATTCCTTTCCAGATAAAGCGAAAAGGTATACAGAGGGATACACGAAGAGGTCGAGGGGCATTCCCCTACCTCATTCTTCTCCGGGGGCACCGGTGGAGCCGCAGGCTGGCAGCTCACTAGGGTCTCCCCCCTTACTCTGTTCGGCGTCAGGGTGCATCCGAAGTTTCTCGAAGTCAATCCCCGAGAGCGGGAACTTCTTTTGGATCTCGGACTGGCACCAGGCGAAGCCCTTCTCATACGACGTCGCTAAGGCGGTCTCCACAAAGGAGGTGGCATACTCCGCCACGGCATCCCGAGCGATCCGGGCTGGATCCACCCCCTCGAGCCCACGCAGCCGGGCCTCCAAGGTCTCGACCTGGCGTTGGTGCTCCGCCCTCTCCTTCTCGATCTCCCGGGATTTCTCCCCAAGTTGGGCTGCAAGGGCCCTCGCTTGCTCCTCCACTGCATCCAGGCGATCGGAGAGCTCCGAGGCTTCGGAGGCAGCAGTCGGGTCGGGGATCTGCTTGTCTCCCCCGGACGCGCCGACATCTCTTAAAAGAGAGGCGAGCTGCGTCTCGGCCTCTGATTTCGCGGTCAGAGCCACGGCTCTCTCCCGATCCGCCACCTCCAGGAGAGAGGACAGCTCGGTTATTCGGGAGCTCAGGGACTGGACCCGCGCCTCCTCCAACTGACTAGCTTCCTCCCCCTCCTCGCCAGGGACCTCAGGGCCTAGCCCGGCCACCAATTTGGCTGTGGGAAGAGCCGCGAACTGACGCCTCATCGAGAGGCCCACCGAGGACAACTGTGCCGAAGCAACGAAGGTAAGACGGCAAAAGCAGCTGGAAAACGAGGGGACAAGCAAAGACACACTACCTGTTGGCCAGCCTGGATCACGAAGGTAGCCAAGCAATCGCCCCTGACTCCGTCTAACACCGCCTGGTCGGGAGGGAGACAACAGTTCTCGGCCACACGAGCGGCGGCTCCACGGCTCGAGAACACCGACTCCTTCTCCCCCACTGGAAAGCGTGGACGAAGAAGACCCTCTCCTGACGAAGGGAGCTCGCCAGGAGCAGAGCGGAACGCCCCAAGATACCGACTGTAAGCATCAGGGAGAGAGCCGTCCGGGAGAGGTGAAGGGCCGGCCCACGGCCAGGCAACTTCAACGGGAGCAGGATGAGGTCGGTCAGCAGCCGGCTGGACGTCGACCCCCTCGACCCCCTCACGGAGCCTCTTGGGAGACCCCTACAAGGGGAGAGAGGGAGACGACATCTTCTTTCGCTTCGAACCTCCAGACACGGTCACAACCCGCTGCTTCTTCCGGACCGCCAACACATGGTCCCTTCTGCGCGTATCCGGGTTCGGGACCTGCACGGGAGCGCTGGCAGGAGAAGGACCGAGAGGGAACCCACCTGCACTCAAAGAATAAATGAGAGACAGAGCAGAACCTGGGCGACCTCGAGGGGCGAACGCTCGGAGCAGCTTACCTAGGGGCCACACCGTCTTACGCAAATTAAAGTCACTAAAGAGGAAGTCGATCGAGCGCTCCCTCGGAGGTATTGCCAACATATCCCTCACCGTATGCTGCTCAGCGACCATCGGCTCGCCCAGATTGAGAACAACGGCACCGGCTGCCACCCACCGCGCCGGGAAGTGTACGCTCGAGGGGAATGTGACGAACACGTATTCCCCCTTCCAGCGTTTCAGAGAACTCGGCAACCCCAGCACCAGGGACATCCTCGGGCGGGCGCTGATGTAAATCCACGCCCCCGATTGATGGAGGCTCAGGCGGTAGAACTGGGCAAGGAGGCGGAGAGAGGGCACCACACCCTTCAGCATGCAGACGACAACGAACCCGACGAGGATCCCGACGGCGTTGGGACAGAATTGACACAAGCACACATTGTGGGCCTGAAGGAACTCAACGATAAAAGGATGAAGCGGGAAACGGAGCCCGAAGTGGAAGCACTTCTCATATACCCCGACCTCATTGGGACCAGGAGAGCAGATCCGCTCGTCAGCCCCAGGGGCACGAGCCGAGTAGGGCGGAAGCAGGTAGGAGGAGCGCATGCTCCCGATGGCGGTGGCACAGATCGACGAAGGCCACGCCAAGACCTCGGAAGGAACCCCTGAAAGATCGTCCCCGTGCTGACTAATCGCCGAAGGAGTGCCGCCCGCCAGACCTGGAGCCACGTCGCGTTCCGACCGAACCGAACCCGTAGCAGAAGACGACGATATGGGGCAGAGCGCAGACAGGAGGGGGATCAGCGCAAAGAAGAAAGACAATGGGATGGCGGCTCACGAATCCCTCGGCTTCTCCACTTAAGACGACTCCGCGGGCGGCAGGGATAAGCTTGCCGCTACACGTGGCAACATCTGAAGGCTGACGGCGCTTCGGAACCCGCGCCTTAAAAACATCGAACGGGCCAACTCATGATGACGACTAATAAATGAGTCGGCATCGACTGACGAGCTCGTCAAAATCGGCAGAGGTCACATCGG
Organism: Scilla litardierei; assembly: GCA_030789695.1. Lineage (NCBI taxonomy): Eukaryota > Viridiplantae > Streptophyta > Magnoliopsida > Asparagales > Asparagaceae > Scilla > Scilla litardierei. The sequence goes on from CM061134.1 coordinate 44,371,007, forward strand.
CCGAGCCGAACCGGCCGAGGCCGATCAACCCGACCGATGGGGGCAATTGTTACGCCTATTTGACCGAGACCCGTAAGGCACGAGCCCAGGAGCCCGACAACTGCTCAAAAGCCCATCTGCGTCCTCAAAGCCCATTCGACAAAGGCCCTACGAGGGACCTTCTCGAACGTGGATCCGACCCAGCCCCAATATCCCGATTGGTCGCTCGCCCACTCCTGCGTAAACCACTCCCCCGGACGCGCGACCACTAAATAGCGATAATGGGGAGGTGCTGGCATGGGGGAGAGAGCGGCGGCGAGGGGGGACTGATGGGGCACGATCAATGGCGAGCGTGGGACGTGGGTCAGAGGCGATCACGCGGGAGCTCTACAAAAGGGCCCGGAAGACGACGAAGAAAGAGACCGCATCTCAGGTAACTAAACCTAAGGTACTCCATCAACGACCTCGTTCCCCCAATTCATCTCCTTCCTCCCCCGCTCGCGCCGAGAGACGCCGTCACGATCTCCTCACGAGTCGGACCGTCTCCGCCGGGCCTCCTTTCTCAGATCTCTATCTGACTTAGGCATCGGAGGGGATTTGGCCGGAACCAAGGTCCGGCCCCCTGATGAGCGTCCTCGTCTGCGCAGGTGGACAGCAGATCAACGGGCCGAGGCTACCCCTCGCCCCTCTCCGACCACTCGATCAACCGGACAGTGAGGCTTCCCCTCACCGTCAGCCTGCCGTGGCCGAGCACGTCCTACCGAGGCCGAGCGTCCTAATCGGGTCCGAGACTCTCCCTCGCCACCCGTCGGCCGTGCATCTACCCGGGCGACTGAGGCTACCCCTCGTCCCCCTACCAGCCGAGGCCGAGCACACCCGTCCGAGGCCGAGCGTCTCAACCAGGGCCGAGGCTTCCCCTCGCCCCTTCTGCACCGATTCGAAGCCCCCGAGGGACCCAAAGCGGGCCCCTTGACCACGTTGACCGGGCTCTCCACGGTCAACGCATTGTAGTGAGAAAACACTCTGAAACACACTCAGAAGGAAGGAATCAATTACAAGGAGACATTTTCTCCTGTATCAAAGAAAGATTCTCTTCGAATAATCATGGCATTAGTTGCACACTTTGACATGGAATTGCAACAAATGGATGTGAAAACGGCTTTTCTTATTGGAGACCTAGAGGAAGAGGTTTATATGAAGCAACCTGAAGGATTTTCCTCTAGTAATGGTGATCACTTGGTTTGCAAGCTCAAGAAATCCATAGATGGATTGAAACAAGCCTCACGTTAATGGTATTTAAAGTTTCATGATGTTATATCTTCATTCGGATTTGAAGAAAATGTTGAGGATCAGTGTATATACTAGAAGGTAAGTGGGAGCAAGATCTATTTATTAATCCTATATGTGGATGACATTTTACTTGCAAGCAATGATAATGGAATGCTATACGAGGTGAAAAAATATCTCTCTAGAAACTTTGATATGAAAGATATGGACGATGCATCTCATGTTATTGGAATTAAGATACACCGTGACAGAATGTGTTGTACTCTGGGAATGTCCCAAGAAACTTATATTAACAAAGTTTTAGAGAGGTTTCGAATGAAGGATTGTTCACCAAGTGTAGCTCCCATTGAGAAGGGCGACAGGTTCAATTTGAACCAATGCCCGAAGAATGACTTTGAACGGGAACAAATGAAAAACATTCCTTATGCTTCTGCTATTGGAAGCCTAATATATGCTCAGGTTTGCACTAGACCTGACATTGCAATTGTTGTTGGGATGTTGGGACGATATCAGAGTAATCTAGGCATAGAACATTAGAGAGCTGCAAAGAAGGTAATGAGATACCTTAAGGGAACTAGAGATTACATGCTCATGTACAGACGGACAGACAACTTGGAAGTCATTGGCTACTCTGATTCAGACTTTGCTGGATGTGTTGATTCTCGAAAATCAACTTCTGGATACATATTTTTATTAGCCGGTGGGGCTGTATCCTGGAGAAGCACAAAACAGACTTTGATTGCTACTTCTATCATGGAAGCCGAGTTCGTATCTTGTTTTGAGGCTACTTCACATGGTGTATGTATTAAGAATTTCATCACTAGACTTAGAATCATGGATTTTATTTCTAGACCGCTAAGATTGTATTGTGACAATACAGTTGCTATCTTTCATGGCTAACAACAACAAAATTGGTAGCCTAAGCAGGCACATTGACATCAAGTACTTAGCCATAAAACAGAGGGTTAAGGATAAATCAGTCGTCATTGAGCATATTCGTACTGATTTAATGATTGCAGATCCTTTAACTAAAGGCATGCCACCACTGAAGTTTAAGGATCACGTGGATAGAATGGGACTTGGTTCCTTATTGTAGTAACATTGTTATTTAATGAAATTCTTGTTGTGATGCTTTCTCATATATGGTTATGTGCACATTTAGATATATTATTGTGAGAAAGATCATTAAGTTTGGACCATGAATAAACAAAGGGTTTATTCATTAAGATATATAGCCTATTGAGGACAAACATATACATTGTAATACATGGGAGATAATACTTGCTTTAAAAGGATTTATCGCCATGATTCATGTATTTTGTTTCTTGCTGGGAATGATGGTTTGTGTGGATCAAGTGGGAGAATGTTGGTTTCTTCCCATTGGTGATCCATAGTTTTAAAACCTAATCCCTCACAAATAAATTGAATTTTTGAATTTGAGAACTGTTGATGGAACGATTCTCTCCTCTATAAAATTGGTTTTGGTCCCTCAGTCTAATCACTCTCGAGTTTTCAGAAATACACCATCATTAGGGGTGATTTAGACTCAGAAGATCAAGATCTTTAGAAAGTTTACCTTTTTTGTTGAAGAGCAATGGCTGGAGGTAAGAATCCACGGATATCTTTCGCATTTTTGTGATGAAATCATCACATAAAGATTAACACAAGATTCATCTAGAGACTTTAACAATCTACAACAAAAAAATCAAAATGTAATACATCACTCACTAAGCTTGATGAATTTGGTGCATCCTTCGCAAATTTGGGTTTCTTGTCTTTGATGATTTGCACTTCCCATGAGTCCTTTGATTGGGCAATTGATTTTTTAATATGAGCTCCAAGTCCCTTGACTATTCATCATCTCTTTTTGGCTTTTAGTCTTCTTCCAAACTCCAGCTTTGACAATTGTTGACTCCATTTGACCTATACTCACAAATCCACTTAAAACATGATTAGTATTATTGATTGTTTGTTTAATAATCAAAACTCACTTACGAGTATTGCAATAACCAACAATATTTGCAAGTACTATTTTGTGTGTTGATTAAGTACTTTAGGGGGTAACTCTCTGTAACGGTCACTTTCCGACCGTACGAATTTTAGCACTATCTTATTCCGTTTTTTATTTTTGATATTTATTATTGTTCTCCGAAGCTCAGGTGCGCGACCGAACCCCGTATTCATGATACTCATGGAGGCGCGATCGCCCGGATATATGGTTTGCAATTTTTGGATGCTAAAGGGTAAAGGGTAATAATCTTATTATTAACATCTCTTTCCAAACTCTAACTAGGATTTAATGTTAATTGTTTTTTACAAACTGACTATTATTAAATCCTAACACAAAGTCTGTGTGTATTTCTTTTATTAAGGAAAAACAAATCAAAACTTTAATCAATTATTTTTAAGATCCTAACTGCACTACCCATGACCCCCCACTCTTCCCTATTCTCATGCAACACTCCCTTCCCCACGTCATCCCACAATTGAATCAACCCACACTAACGAAACTCGCAGGATTTCCCCATGTGAAATCTCAACTGCACAACCACGAGACCCAGCCCATGTACCCCTTCGACGAGAGCAACCCATGCAACTACCCCCATAAAATCCTCAACAACCTAGCTCCGCCCATTCTCTGCATTTTCTCCTTCATAAAACTCGGGAGAGCCTCGTTTCTCCTCTCCAGCGAAAACCCCGACTTCAAGCCCCATCTGTGCGGCAACCCTCTTCTCCCTCCTCCATCTCCTCTTCCCCATTGAAACACCCTATATCACCATTACCGCACCATTCACAGCCGCCCAGATCTCAACCACCGGCCACCCCTTTTCAGCCGCTGCATGGCCAACTCCGGCCGCCCTCTGACCTCCTCTATCCCTCAACAAACTCCTTCCCTCTCCCCTACTCTCTTGCCCTAAAACCCCACAAAACAACAGCCTGAACTGCCCTAACCCGCAGCCTGCGCCCAGGCTTCACAGCCGACGGCCGTCGCCCTCCGACTGCCGCCGGCGGTCGTCCCCACCGCCATCAGACCCCCATTGATCCCCTCCATCTACTGTCGTGCCCCTTTAGCCCCCAGGCCATGGCATCTTGCAGCAAACACGAAACAGTGACCCGGTATCGAAAACTGTCCTTTTCGCCTTCGAACCTGACGCCCACCACCTTTCGACCGCTGTCGGTGATCCCCCTCGCCACCGTTGACACCCCACGACCTCCTCTACCCGCTGCCATCGCCCTTTGCTTCTCCCTTGGCCGTATCATCTCGCTACGGATCCAAACACCCGAGTTTTCCAAATCTGTCCTCTTCTCCACAAAAGAGCCCGGTTCATCGCCGCCGGCAGTTGCTCCGACCACCCATCAAGCCGAGCAACCCCTCTTCGACCTCCACCAATCCCAGGCAGCCCCCTTGCTCCTAAGAGTTCACACACGTCACCGATCTCGCATGTTTTCCCCCGACGTTGCTGTCGCCGTGTAGATCCGTTGCGCTACCTGCAACTGGAGAGATCTCGACGCTTGCTCGCTGTCCTCACCTTCCACTCACTGTCCGTACGTGTCTCGCTGCACTACTCATAGTCGAGACATTGCTGACGATGCAGATCCATCGCCGTTCAGACCCAACGTCCGATCTACGACCAAACGCCAAAAAGGTTAGCCCCTTAACGCGTAGTAAGAACCCACATCGTAGCGAATCTAAAACCTCATCTAAAAGTAATCAACGATAACTAAGTTTACATTTCTGCTCCTTTAAAATGTTGTTCAACCTTAGACATCGACGAACGGACTTGAATATCTGTGCACATAGGATAGTCGTCGATTAGGCTAAACGAACCAAAAAGATGTGACTTTTGACTGTTTGGGTAGTCCCTGCTGAACTTAAAAACTTACCATAATTGGATTGATGAAAAAACCGATCTAACACCATCATTGGCTTGTTTCAGACGAACCATCGCTGACGCACCGCTTCGACGAGACGATCCGGACCGACGACTCACCCACCACTGCAGGCCAGTCTTGTCTTGTCTTGAGCACTTGGGTTGGGGTTGGGTGAGTGGCCGCCAGATAGAGAGTTTGGCCACTCTCTACGCTGCAGGTGTGAACTCTCTTTGGTGTCACACACATGTCTTGTCTTGTTCGTCCTGTCCAGTCTAGCTTAGTCCTGTAGCCGGTAGCACACGCTACGGCTACTGCCTGTCACGTTTACTTTCCTGCTCCGTTTTACTGTCCTCGTATAATTGTATAACTGCCATATCATCACAACAGCATGTAATCAACCAGTAAAATGTTGCTCTTAAATTATTTTACACTTGCAGTAGAGTCTCTCACCTCTACCTTGTAGACTTTACCTGACGTACGTTCCTTTTCTCTTGGGTGATGTACGTCAGGTGTTGAGTCAGAGTACGTGGACGAGTTGGACCTACCTGAGAACTTGGAGCCGGAGGACGTCGACCCGGGGTACGTTCCTGACGTGGACCAGTCCTAGAGGTCCCTCGCCGTTACCGATTCAGAGATTTCCGCTTTCTAGTTTGGGTGAGTGGCACCGTCTTTACTTCATGTCTAGGTTGGGTGCTTGCACCAGTAGTTTCTTTCTACAGTTTTTAGCCATGCTGGGCATCTGTTTTTCTGGATATCTTTTGAATAAAATGAGTGCATTTCCCTTTCGGTACTTTTGTTGTTCCGTATCTTTTATATGCAGGGACCTGTTTTATGCTTTGGAGTACCTCACAGACGCTTAGTGGGTCCGAGCTTCGCAGCTCCGACCCATACGGACCATAGTCACGTTTCGCTTCCGTCATTTTGGGAAGCGGGGCGTGCCACTCTCTCAAGAGACTTAGGCCAAATTTAAAGGGTTTAACTTCCTTTGTGCATTGAATATAAGAAACACTAATCAAACCCCCCTCTAGTACTGTTTACCTTACTATCTCATAGGATCCAACAATGACATGCACAAAAACTCTTCTACAAATCCTAAACCTTGGTTTCGAGTTAATAGATTCATTTTTAAAAAAGTTCTAAACCAACAAAGTTTGGAATCCTACACAAACAATGCTATAACTATTCTAACGATATCGAAGTAAAAATCAAAACTTTAGTAATGAAAACATTATGATCGACCACAAATATATTTAAAAACATTTCTAATTAACATCCTAGCTTCAAATTTGAGAGCAAGATTTAATCCAAAAACTGAAGGGAATGTTGGGAACCTACATCGCTCACTACTCTTGGAAGAACGGTACGTTGACATCTTCTCCTCTTCCTCCTCTCCTTCCTTACACAACGAAGCTATATGTTAAGAAAATTATGGCTATGGTTAGGGATGGGTGTGTGCGTGGCCGGCAACCTAGGGTTTAGGGATAGGGTTTGTTAGACCCATATGTGGTTCGATATAATTTAGGATTTACAATTTAGATATCGCTATCCTTTTAGGATTCTATTAATGTTTCCTATTATCGTATGTTATTAAGCTTTATATTTAAAATTCTTATTACATGATTAATTATTTTTTGTCATTAATAAATTTATTTTTCATTTATATAATTTATATAGTTAAGATTTTAATTAAATAGAACTATTTGTTATTCTTATATAAAAATAAATTTTGAATAATAAATTAAATTAAATCAAATTTTCCACACCATAATTATGAAAGAAATACATTGAATTTTATTCCAATAAAGAAGAAATTGTTGTGAATAGGCCCATTGGGCCCATTGGGTATCCAACCATCACTTAAAGATATATATATGAGGGCAGGGGGCTCCTAACCATCTACACCTTTTACCCTACGGTTCTCCCTTTATAACACGTTATCAGCACAATCACGCTCGGTGAAAAAGACGACGGCTCTCAAGGAGGATTTCATCCCCAACTTCAGTTTTAAGAAGATCTAGTTCTTCTCAACGGGGAGCAAAAATGGCATCCTTCATCGACCGTCATCTAGATTCCTTAGCCGAATCTAAAGGTAAATCCTCAATTTTTTAGATCTAGACTTGATTTTCTCGTAGATCTGCATGTTTTAGATCACGTAGTTCATGAACACGGTAAAAATTAAATTTTTTTAGGTCTGTATGTCTAAAAACTTTTTAAAAATTGATTTTTTAATGATCCATGGACGTGCCCTGAAGGCGCGCCGGCTGTGACTCCATGCACGGCCAGGCCATGCCCAACAGGGCATGGCCGGCCGCGCCCTGTAGGCACGCCTGAAAGGGCACGGCCAGGCCGCACCTGCAGGGCACGGCCAGCCGCTACGGCGGCCGTGCCTACCAACGCGGCCGGCGCCGCGGGCCCCCTAGGGTTTTTCGAAACCCTAACCCTTAACGGGATATTTTTTTGGGGATGCCCATTAACCATATTTTTGTTGTTTTAATGGCCCAAAAGCATGAAAATTAGCCCATTTTCACATAATTTTCTTTTTTTATTTAGGCCTCAAAAGCCCAAAATTAAAGAAATATTAAATTGTGATAGGGTTGGACGAAAGGATAAATAAAAATGAAATATGAATCATGATTAAATACTATAAAATATTTTTTAGCACGCACTTCATTTTTAGATTATTTCTTAATCTATGCCTGTGATGTCATATATCTGCGTGGTTGTATATGTATATAATACCTGCGTGGATGTGCTATTAGAACTATGTTTTTAGGGATCAGCTAGGTTTCCAACACTTTAACCTTTTTCTGCAATTTTTTTTCTTTTTGAGAGAACTTGTATGTGAGGTTATAAATGTAAAAGTCAAAGCTGAAGGACCACCCCATGGAGATGAAGGCGCTTGCATAAAGAGAAATCGACTTTTCTTAAAGTTCCCAAGTTGTCTTTATTTTACGCACCTTTTTTTATTTATGGGATGTATCTTCGAACTTTTTCTTTTTTTAGTGCTCGGCTGGCGGATCCCCATAGTTCTAAATTAATTTTTTGCTCATATTAAATGCGTGGATGTTTTACTTTAATAGTCGAATAATTCATGTTATTTTTATATTGCTATATTGCACAGATGACCAGACTTGCTAATGTTGATTTATCGGTCCTGAAGGCCGATGGGTCGAACTACTTGAGTTGGCAGTTGGACCTGAAGTTCCATTTGCGTTCTCATGGGTTCAATCTAACACCCATAGCAAAAGTAACAACCAGTATTGCCACAGTTGAAAAGGATGCTTATATAGAAGCCCCTAATGCAGAAGAAGTTTCCGATATACTTAAGGCGAAAGCCATTTTTTTATATCAGGAAACACTTAGACTCGACCCTAAAGGATAAGTATCTTACTGTAGAGGATCCCTATGAGCTGTGGAATGCACTTGAGGAGAGGTACAGACATCAAAGGGATGTCATACTTCATCTTGCGCAGTACGAGTGCACTCACCTCCGCATACAGGATTGCAAATCCGTAGCATAGTATAACTCAGCATTATTCCGAATCACCTCACGCCTGAAGTTGTGTGGTGAGAATGTAACTGAGAGGATGTTGCTAGAGAAGACGTTACATCTTTTCATGAGAAGGACATGATCCTCATGCAACAGTACCGTGAACGAAAGTTCACAAAGTACTCCAATCTGCTCTCATGCCTACTAATGGCCGTACAGAACAGAGAGTTGTTGATTGCCACTCACAATCTACGCCTTCCTGGCTCCGCTCCACTTCCACCTCCTACAGAGGCACACTTCCAGTCTTCCCAGAAGAAGAAAACGGATAAGAAGGCAAAGTTCCAGAAATGGAAAGAACTGAAGCAGCGGAAAAAGGCTACTCCTAAGGCTCCTCCCCAGAACCATAAGTTCGTGGCAAAGTAGCAACAGCAGACGCCTAATAAAGATGGTCCTCCCAAGAAAAACTGGGAGGATACATGCTCTAGATGCGGAATGACTGGCCATTGGTCTAGAAATTGCCGCACAGTCAGACACCTACATGACCTCTACCAAGCAAGTCTCAAGCCTCATGCTGAGACAAACTCGATAGATGGGGCAGTGTTACCAGCTACTACATGGAATCCAGAAGATTTCATGAATGACGACACTATATAGTCATAGACATGTTTATCTAATTTTCTAGCACTATATCTTACATTATGTCTTTCTTTTCCATGTTAGCTACTTTGTTGGTCAGCTTTTTAAAACATTAATGAAAGTATTCTCTTTTTCGCTGTATTTATTGAATGCATTTCATTTTTTAGATATGGAATCCATATGCCTAGTGGACAGTGCGTCAACGCACTCTATTCTTCAATGCATAGACTACTTTACGAGCATTGGTAGTTACTCTGGTCCAATGAGAACAATCTCAGGACCAGCCGACATAATTGAAGGATCAGGGGAAGCAATCATTTTGCTCCCCAATAACACACACATTAAACTTAGAGATGCGCTATACTCACCTAAATCAATCTGAAACCATCTAAGTTTTAAAGATATCCATTTAAACGGGTATCACTTAGAGACGGTCGAGGATAATAAAAAGAATACTTGCACGTAATGTCTTTTATAAATGGTATAAAAACCATTATAGAACGTATCGAGGGACTCCTCACGGGTCTCTACCAGACAAGTAACTCTCCAGAAGTATACATGACGGAGCACCTGCAGTGCCCTCAATTACCAGAATTCCAACTCTGGCATAGTAGACTGAGACACCCTGGATCTGTTATGATGTACCACATCATAAAAAGCTCAATGGATATACATTTGAAGAACCTAAATATTCTTCAAAAAGGTAATTTCCCATGTCCACCCTGTTACAAGGGTAAACTAATAACGAGACCCTCTCCACTTAAAGTAGACTTGGAGTCTCCTAGCTTTCTGGAGAGAATCCATGGGGACATTTGTGGGCCTATACACCCATTAAGTGGTCCTTTCAGGTACTTTATGGTCCTGATAGATGCATCTACTAAGTGGTCACATGTGTGTCTACTGTCCACCCGTAACTTGGCATTTCTAAGCTTTTAGCTCAGATAATCAAGTTGCGGGCCCACTTCCCCGATCACCAGATAAAAAAACTTTGTCTGGATAATGCGGGGGAGTTTACATCACAAGTTTTTCTTGACTATTGCCAAGCATCAGGCATTGAAGTCGAACATGCTGTAGCACATGTTCACACCCAAAATGGGTTAGCAGAATCTCTAATAAAGAGACTACAATGGATTGCTCGTCCATTACTACTTCAATCCCAGTTGCTGATGAATGCATGGGGTCATGCAATATTGCATGCTGCATCTTTAATAAAATATAGACCTTCTGGAGGTCAGTAATCTTCTCATATTCAATTAGCACTTGGAGTACCACCAATTGTCTCACATTTGAGAATAATTGGTTGTGCAGTATACGTCCCCATAGAACCACCACAAAGACAAAGATGGGTCCACAACGTCGTCTAGACATTTATGTTGGGTTTGACACACCCCCCATAATAAGATTCCTAGAACCCCTTACGGGAGACATTTTCAAGGCACGTCTAGACGACTGTGAATTTGATGAAACATCATTTCCAAGACTAGGCTTACAAACCAAGAAGCCTGAAGCTTTAGAGAGTATCTCTTGGGATACACAGAAATTAAGTCACTTTGATCCGCCCACAAGCCAGTGTGAGGAGGAGGTCCTGAAGATTCTCCATATCCAAAACAATGTCCATCTCTTGCCGCACAAATTTACTAACAACCACAAGATTGTCAGATCACTCGTCTCTGCTATTAACACTCTAGCTAGGATTGATATACCACAAAATTGATGCAATCCGACTACAACAGAGATGGTTGAACCTCTTAAAAAGAGAGGACGACCACCGGGATCCAAGGAACAAGTCCCTCGAAAGAGTAGGACCCTTGGCAATGGTCAAACAATACCACCACATGATGCTACTATAAGCTCTGCTCCCCCATCTCTCCCGAACTCTCAAAGAGAGGAAAAACCGGGAGAAAATGAAGTTTCGATACATTATGTACGAACTGGAGAGTATTGGAACAGAAAGAGCACCATTATAGATGACACATTTGCGTGTAATATTGCCATCAATGTCACAGACTGTGACGATGATATTGAACCACACTCTCTTACAGAATGTCAAAGCAGCGATGATTGGCCAAAGTGGAAAGCGGCAATAGGAGTGGAGTAGGAATCCCTCACAAAACGCAAGGTCTTCGGACCAATTGTCTAGACACCAAAAGGTGTAAAACCTGTGGGTTATAAATGTGTATTTTTTAGAAAAAGACATGAACAGAATGAGATCGTTCGCTACAAAGCACGGCTTGTAGCGCAGGGTTTTACCCAATGTCCAGGGGTAGATTTTGACGCCACATACTCCCCGGTCATGGATGCGATCACCTTTCGATTCCTTATTGGCTTAACAGCTCAAAAAGGTCTGGATATGCAGCTTATGGCCGTCGTGACTGCATACCTATTTGGCAATTTAGACCGAGACATCTTTATGAGATTGCCCGACGGTTATTCTTTGCCTGCAGCACTAAAAGAGAGACACCGTTGTTGGAAGCGACGATCTAGGATCTCTAGTTTGATGATGACAAACGTGTGTTGTTATGTAACGTGTGTGCTAAGTGTGTTTCAGGAATGGCGAGAGCGTAATTCTTGATTGACTAAGTCACGAGATGGAGTAATTGCTATTCACATAGCAAATTGGAAGAGAGAGGATGGCTATTTATAAAGCAATTTGGCTAGTTCAATATGGAGAGAGATGGAGCCAATTTAGGATTTGATCAAATCATTTGGAGAGATTTGCAAAGATTTGCTCCTACCAAATTCCTATTCAAACACTTTATCAAATCCTCCCATATATCTAATAGCTTGCATCCCTATCTCTTAGGGGATTCGGTACCAACCTTGCACATGGGACTCTTTGCCGCACAAACCCTAGCAATACCCATATATAAGCCTTACATCAAACCCAAGTAGAGTATGCGGCAACATCAAAGATTGGAGAAGGCCTGTACTCAAATTCCCCAAGAGCATCACGCAAAACCTCTCCTCTCAAGCCCAAGCCGTAAGCAAACCCTAACCTTCCCATCATCATCGTGCGGCTACAAAAAAATCCCACGAAGAAAACCTCCAAGGGAAAAAAAAAATCTCCAGGCCAAAGCTCTTTTTATCTCCTTCACAAAAGAACTCCATGTCCAAGTCTTCACGAAGCAGCAAGCTAAGAGCACTCATCATCCGAGAGGCAAGCGAGCGGCCAAAAAAAACAAAGCACCAAGCTCTCGTACAAAATGGTCGTCGTCGAGCCCTTCCATGAACAACGCCGCAGCAAAGGAACCAACTGCACAAACGCCGATCAACTGAGGAGTCGTTGCTGTTGAGTTTTCTCCGTCGAGGTTTCGCTATCAAAGACAAGTGAACGGCGACGTCGAAACCCACGTCCACGCACGCCGTCGTAGCTCGCCATCGAAGTCGAGCGTGCACTGACGTCGGAGAAGCCAAAGCCTGGATGTCGAAGAAGAAGTCGTCGTCTTGAACACCTGCGCTGTCGCGAACCCACCACCGGAGTTACGTCGTTGCCACATCGAGTCGACAGCCCTTCCATCGAAGGTGCCGCTGCAGAAGAGCCCGGTGTCGTCGAAGCTTCACCTTGCCGTAGAAGCGCCGCACGTCGGAGAGAGCATCTGCGAGTCGAAGTCGAGAGCTGCGCCCTCGTTGCCACTGCTGTCGAAGGGTCGTCGTGCTACCAAGGCGAAGCCCACGCCGTCGAAGTCGTTGCACCGGAGTCGAGCCACCATCGGAGTTGAAGTTGACGTCGCCGTTGAAGCGAGTCGGAGGTCGGAGCTGATTCTTGCTGCATGCCCCAAATCGAAACGAAGCGGATCACGTGCTGACGTGGACGACACCCCACACAAACGAACGAAGTGAATTGCTGACGTGGATTACTTCTTAAGTGATTTGATGTGCGCACAGACCGAGTCTAAATCTGCTTGAACTGGAATTGCTTTGTGCACAGACCAAAGTGCTATTTGAGCCACAAGTTGAGATACAAGAATCAGATCGAGACACTGTTTGCGTCAGACTGGGCTGACGACGTGTTGATTGACATAGATGACTACACAAATACGAACTGAGCATTTTTGAACCCTTTACTCTTTATATTTGTGTATTAGTGTGTTGATCTCTATAGGAAAAACTTTACCAGGTTTTTGTGTTCTTTTGGGACTTGTCTGGTTGGGGCTAGACAAGAGGGTCTTGACGTGTTGGTGCAGTCAAGATACGCATTTACTAGGTTGATAGTGTTCTGCACTTTGGTGAGTGTGGTATAGTCTAGGTGGGGAGTTGCAGCTAGGACCCAATTGTAGGTGTACAGAAGGAACATATTAATGCTAGTATTTGCTTGGAGCTGGAGGTAGGTCGTTGATGCGACCGAACCAAGGTAAATCTGTGCGTACTCTGTGATTGTCTCTTATTTACTCTGCTTATGATTTTAACTGCGTGTGATTTCTCGTGGGTTGCGCGAGAATATTTTTATAATCCTATTCACCCCTCCCCCCTCTAGGCTAGGATCCAGATCCAACAAGTGGTATTAGAGCAGGTTAGAGGATCTAGTCTAGTCTAGTTAACATGAAATCCCCAAAGTTAGTTTTTCCCCATGGCATGCCTATTGATCGTCCTCCTTTATTTAGTGGTCATGATTATATATACTGGAAGGTTAGGATGAAAACTTATTTACTATCTGTTGATGTTGTTACTTGGAACATTATTGATAACAGATATTCTATGCCTGAAAGTAATCTGAATTTAAATGATAAAAATGTGTGTACTATAAATGCTAGAGCAATGAATATCTTATTGTGTGGGTTGAGTAGAATAATATTTGATTGTATCTTACATTGCTCTTCTGCTTAGGATATATGGAGGACTTTGGAAATTGCATATGGAAGTGAGTAATCCGTCAGCTGCAATGAAAAGAGTCAAAAGGGAAGAAACACTCTTTTAAATAATTATGATGCTTCTCTTTGTGACAATACTAACCGTAAATTATTTGTTTTAAATGCAGGAAGTAGGGACACTTCGCTAGACATTGCCCACAAGAAACAGCTGGTATCGCAGAGAAGAAAAGAAAAGCTGTAGTGCGAACGTGGGACATGGATAGTTGAGATGAGCTCGAAGAGAATGAAACACACTCCTCCCTCTGCTTGATGGCAAAACATAATGAGGTAAAATCTGGTAGTAAAGGTGAGCTTCTAATTATTTGTAAAGTCATGCAAAAGGAAATTGATTAGCTAGAACTTACTTTAAATGACTATAGGATTTCTATCTTTAAATTACAAAAAGAAAACTGTGACATTTCTGATGAAGTTGAATCCTATAGAAATTCTTGTTTTGATTTGCAAAAAGAAAATTGTGATGTGATTGAAGAATCTAAAAACTTAAAAGAAGAACTTGAAAAATGCAAATCAACCATTGACATGCTGAAAAGAGAAAAATCTAGCTCATCTTAAAAAGCTGCTTGTCTTTCTTGTCCTTCCTTATTGAATGATATTAGCATATTTAAGCAGGATTTGATTAAGCTCGATACTGAAAAAGACTATGTGATTAAAGAGCTTAATGATAAGTTGTGCATGTTAAATAACGAACTTAAAAGAAAAATGGATGAATTTAAAAAGAAGGAAGAGGAAAACAAGAGAGCTTTTATAAGTAAATGTACTTTGTTTGTGGATGAAAATAAATTATTAAAATCCAAAGTTTCTAATCTAGAATTGTCATTAAGAAAATTTTCAATTGATAAACATTTGTTGGATACGATACTTGAAAATCAATTATATGGCAATAATGGAAGACGACTTGGATTTGGTTTGAAAAACATTGAAAAGTCCAAATTTAAGAAATTCCCCAATGTACCTTCTATTGTGAAAAATATGCATGCAAAGTGCTTTACTTGTGATAGTGTTGGTCGCACATCCTATTATTATAAGTTTAGTAACACAAACATAAAGTTCAAGCAAGTGTGGGTTCCTAAAACTTTAATGGCTAACACTAGTGGACCTTGTTGGATTTCAAGGTCACACTTAACACCTTTCATATAGGTGGGATGGAGATTTTGGCTAGGAGCATTGAATTTAAAGTCTCATTTTTTTGCTTCTTAGTCAAATAGCGACGCGAAGGTATATTTCTTTTCCCTCTTTGCATTCATTGCATACCTTCATAGATTTTATGTGTGCTTGATTTAATTTTGTTTGTGTGCTTGTTTGCTTGCTTTTTAGGTTTGTTTTTAGTTTTTTATAAAAGAAAAACAAAAAAAATCAAAAACCAAAAATCAAAAAAATAATTGTGCTTAATGAATATCTCTTTATAATTCATTATAAGTGGTATTATTGAATGGTCATTCATATCTTTTGTAGAAATCATTGTATTATTATTATAGATACATGCACATGTTAGAAATTATTTGGTAGCCATGACATGCTTCATGAAATGATTAATTTGATTTCCACACCTACATGCTCACTTCCACGAATATTAAACTTTTAGTGCATTTGGAGATTCTTTCTATGAATATTGGAAAGTGAATGTAGGATGAATAAAAACTGAATAATCTAAGGGATATGATGTGTATTACCATGAATAAAAATTGAGCACGAAAAGAAATGAATATGAAAAAAATATACATGAAAATTACTCCGTATGTAAAATGGATACAATTCATGACAAGTACACTACCCACGAATATCCAACATATGCTTTATGGGTAATCTCTAGCGTTGGGGTACTTTACTCGTCAAGCAATGCCACCCCACATCTAAGCGTCCTTATAGGCTATGTTTTGGGGGTTTGATACCTTGAACTCATTTTTTTAATGAGGTGAAAAAAAAATCAATCCTAGTGATATTCATGTTAATTGGAAAATGTGGATTGGTTTTGGTTGATGTTCTAAATCAAATCTCCTGTTGTACTTCGATGTTTATATTATCACACATACACAATGGTGGTGAAGTCTACATTATGATTTTCTTTGAACTTGAATTGCCTACTTTATGGAAAATGACATGCAAGTGATGGTTGTAATCAATAATATTCTATTTTTGCATGTGATATTTGATGAAATCATCAGTCCACTTTTGATGATAACAAAGGGGGAGAAAGAAAGAGATTTGGTATTAGATTTGGTATTATTTGCCACATAATATGGTATTATTTGTTGACGGGTATTATTTGATGAAGAAGGGTATTATTTGTTGAAGGGGGAGCTTGATAGGAGCTTGAAAATACATGAATAGGGAGAGCTAATTGAAAGAGGGTGAGCATGCCTATCTACTTGCTATATTGTGCATGCTAGTAATGCTTGAATTTATTTGCTCATTATATACATCATACACAGTACATCCTTCATCACACTTCACACACACACACACACACACACACACACACACACACACACACACACACACACACACACATACACACTTATTTGCTCAAATCTTTTATGGGTTTGTCATCATCAAAAGGGGAGATTGTTGGAAGCGACGATCTAGGATCTCTTGTTTGACGATGATAAACGTGTGTTGTTATGTAACGTGTGTGCTAAGTGTGTTTCAGGAATGGCGAGAACGTAATTCTTGATAATGTTGACTAAGTCAAGAGATGGAGTAATTGCTATTCACATAGCAAATTGGAAGAGAGAGGATGGCTATTTATAAAGCAATTTGACTTGGTCAATATGGAGAGAGATGGATCCAATTTAGGATTTGATCAAATCGTTTGGAGAGATTTGCAAAGATTTGCTTCTACCAGATTCCTATTCAAACACTTTATCAAATCCTCCCATATATCTAATAGCTTGCATCCCTATCTCTTAGGGGATTTGGTACCAACCTTGCATATGGGACTCTTTGCCGCACAAACCCTAGCAATACCCCTATATAAGCCTCACATCAAACCCAAGTAGAGTATGCGACAAACCTAAGTAGAGTATGCGGTAACATCAAAGATTGGAGAAGGCCTGTACTCAAATTCCCCAAGAGCATCACGCAAAACCTCTCCTCTCAAGCCCAAGCC
This sequence comes from Scilla litardierei, assembly GCA_030789695.1. Lineage (NCBI taxonomy): Eukaryota > Viridiplantae > Streptophyta > Magnoliopsida > Asparagales > Asparagaceae > Scilla > Scilla litardierei. Next base: position 44,388,246 of record CM061134.1, read on the forward strand.
ACAAGCAAACCCTAACCTTCCCATCATCATTGTGCGGCTACAAAAAATCCCACGAAGAAAACCTCCATGGGCAACAACAAATCTCCAAGCCAAAGCTCTTTTTATCTCCTTCACAAAAGAACTCCACGTCCAAGTCTTCACGAAGCAGCAAGCTAAGAGCACTCTTCATCCGAGAGGCAAGCGAGCGGCCAAAAAAAAAACAAAGCGAACGAGGTAGCATACGAGCCCACATCCAAAGGAGTTGTCGCAGGCCACGCAACACAAGCAGGCCACGCATGCAAAGGAGCTGCACCAAGCTCTCGTACAAAAGGGTTGTCGTCGAGCCCTTCCATCGCTCCAAAGTCGCCGTCTCATCACCCTGAAGAACACCGCAGCAAAGGAACCCCGCGCACCAACGCCGATCAACTGAGGAGACGCTGCTGTCGAGTTGTCGCCGTCGAGGTGCCGCTGACAAAGACAAGTGAACGGCGACGTCGAAACCGACGTCCACTCACGCCGTCGTAACTTGCCATCGAAGTCGAGCGTGCACTGACGTCGGAGAAGCCAAAGCCTGGACGTCGAAGAAGAAGTCATCGGCTTGAACACCTGTGCTATCGCGAACCCATCGCCGGAGTTGCATTGTTGCCACATCTAGTCGACAACCCTTCCATCGAAGTTGCCGCTGCAAAAGAGCCCGGTGCCATCAAATCTTCACCTTGCCGTAGAAGCGCCGCACGTTAGAGAGAGCGTCTACAAGTCGAAATCGAGAGCTGCGCCCTCATTGCCGCTGCTGTCGAAGGGTCATCATGCTACCAGGGCGAAGCCCACGTCGTCGAATTCGTTGCGCCGGAGTCGAGCCACCATCGGAGTTGAAGTTGTCGTCACCGTTGAAGCGAGTCGGAGGTCGGAGCTGATTCTCGCTGCATGCCCTAAATCGAAACGAAGCGGATCGACGTGCTGACGTGGAAGACACCCCACACAAACGAACGAAGTGAATTGCTGACGTGGATTACTTCTTAAGTTATTTGATGTGCACACAGACCGAGTCTAAATCTGCTTGAACTGGAATTGCTTTGTGCACAGACCAGAGTGCTATTTGAGCCATAAATTGAGATACAGGAATCAAATCGAGACACCGTTTACGTCAGACTAGAGCTGACGACGTGCTGATTGTAAGATGACTACACAAATACGAACTGAGTATTTCTAAACCCTTTACTCTTTATATTCGTGTATTAGTGTGTTGATCTCTGTAGGGGAAACTTTACTAGGTTTATGTGTTCTTTTGGGACTTGTCTGGTTGGGGCTAGACAAGAGGGTCTTGATGCGTTGGTGCAGTCAAGATACGCATTTACTAGGTTGATAGTGTTCTGTACTTTGTTGAGTGTGGTACAGTCTAGGTGGGGAGTTGGAGTTAGGATCCCATTGTAGGTGTACAGAAGGAACTTACTAATGCTAATATTTTCTTGGGGCTGGATGTAGGTCGTTGATGCGACCGAACCAGGGTAAATCTGTGCGTACTCTATGATTGTCTCTTATTTACTCTGCTTGTGATTTTAACTGCGTATGATTTCTCGTGGGTTGCGCGAGAATATTTTTATAAGCCTATTCACCCCCCTCTAGGCTAGGATCCAGATCCAATAAACTTGACATCTATTCAGTGAAATTGTAAAGATCATTATATGGTCTGAAACAATCTGGAAGGATATGGTACAACAAACTGGGCAAATTCCTTGTGAAGCAAGGATATGCAAATGACCCAGTCTGTCATTGCATCTTTATTAAAGCAAAGACAATAGGATTTGTCATCATAGCCGTCTATGTAGACGACTTGAACCTCATCGGATCTCCTGGAGAGATCACTGAGATTTCTTGAAGCTTAACAGAAAATTTCGAGATGAAAGACCTCGGAAAGTCAAAATTCTGTTTAGGTCTTCAAATAGAGCATCTTAACGATGGGATTCTGTTACATTAGTCAACATATACATCGAACTTACTGAAAAAGTTCCAAATGGATAAGTGTCAGCCCCTCAGTACCCCTGTGGTCGTGAGATCATTGGATGTACATAAAGACCCCTTCCGGCCGCTGGAAGATGGGGAGGAAGTACTAGGCCCTGAGGTGCCTTATTTAAGTGCTATTGGTGCACTCCTTTACCTGGCTAACTACACTCGCCCTAACATAGCATTTGCAGTCAACTTACATGTCAGGTATAGTGTTGCACCTACACAGCGGTACTGTGCCGGAGTTAAGCATCTTCTGCGCTACCTTCAAAGGTCCATAGACTTAGGTCTATTCTATAGGCAAGGGGCAACAACAAGTTTAGTTGGTTATGCTGATGCAGGTTATAGATCCGATCCTCATACAGAAAAGTCTCAGACCGGATATATGTTCACTTATGGCGGCACTGACATATCTTGGAGATCTGTGAAGCAGACCATGACAACCATCTCATCTACACATTCAGAACTTCTAGCAATCCATGAAGCAAGTACAGAGAGTTTCTGGCTACGTTCTATGATCCAGCACATTCTCACCTCTACCGGCCTGAAGCCCGGCGTTCTTGAGCCTACTACAATCTACGAAGACAATGCAGCTTGTATTTTCCAGCTACAGAACGGCTACATCAAAGGCGACAAGACGAAGCATATGTCCCCCAAGTTCTTCTGGACGCATGACCTTCAGAAGCAAAAGCATATTGAGGTACAGAAGATCCAGTCTTGTAATAACTTGGCAGATTTGCTTACCAAATCCCTGCATATTAGTATCTTTGAGAAACGTGTAAGTTGGATTGGGATGAGGAGAGTGAGAAAATGTAAACTAGGTCAGGATGAGAGAACTATAGATGCATAGATACATAGGAGACGGAAGTATATATTCATAGAAAATCTGCAAGGCTGAAGCTTGGTCAAATGAGGGGGAGTCAACAGTAGCGTTGTACTCTTTTCCATTGGCTACTGGTTTTTTTCCACTGGGTTTTTCATAGTCAAGGTTTTGACGAGTGTAACGACTGGTTTTCATGTAAATGGATTTATTATATTATATTATATGTTTTGGTGGATTTTCTCCTCATGCGTGGTTCGTCTCCGTAGCTTTCATTTTCGACCGTTTCGTCGTGATTTTCTAGCTTCTTTCGTTGATCGTCGATTTCGGAGTAAGTCATTCGTGACGGGCTTCGTATCAGTCATATCTTATTGTTAGATCAAGCCAAGGAGTCTTAGGAATCGATCCCGGAGCTTCGCGCTCCATTTCGGAACTTTAGGTGCTCATTAGCCGGTGTAAGAAGGGACACCGACCGACTAGATGACGATCCAGTCGGTCGGAAAACCTTCTTGAACCGACTAGTTGGCTTTGTTAATTTCTCAGGAGTTACTGTTTGTCGTTAGTCGGTCTAAGAACGTTGGTTGACCGACTGGGTTGCAAACTAGTCGGTCGGCAATGCTTCTTTAACCGACTAACTCATTAACTATTTTTGTTACCAGTTACTGTTCCTTCTTAGTCGGTCTAAGTTCATCTTTCGACCGACTAGATGTCAAACTAGTCGGTCAGTAGTTGTTCTTTGACCGACTAAATCTAAATCCTATTTTTTCACAAGAGTTACTGTTTGGACTTAGTCGGTCTGCGTTGGTCAACCGACCGACTAGTTTCCAAACTAGTCGGTCAGTGGTTGTTCTCTGACCGACTAATCAGTGTCGAAACCCTAATTTCTGGGCAGCCGCCAGCACTTCCTATTTAAACCCCTCCCAAACGTTTTCTTCTTCTTCTTTCTCGACTCTAAACCTAATTTCTCCCCCATTGAGCCCCCTTCTTCCTCAAACCCTAAATCCCTCATCCCAAGCTCATCCTCCATCATCCAAACCCTCCCTTAACACATTCTACCTCTCATTTTCCTCAAAATCTCATCAATCCCCCAAAACCCCATTTCTCCAAACTTCTCCATCCATTTCCAGATCTGAACCCTAGTTTCCCCGGAGCGTTTCTTCCGTCGCCGTGGTTGCTCGGCACCATTCTTCCGTTTCCGATATGGTAATAATCGATCACCTAATATTTTCATAACCCGTTGTGTTTTTGTGAAACCCTAATGAAATGAATGTTGTTTTGATGATTGTTTCTCCATAACAGCGACTCCCCCGTAGATTAGCGTCCGTGGGACGAACCCTCGTTGATCGTCATCCTCGGTGCTAGGTAAGTGAAACTTGCCACTTAGGGTTTAGGCCATGTTTTAGGCCATTTGCTTGTTGTAGGCGTAAAAGAGACTAGGCGACGAAATGATACTCGCCTAGGCGCAAATTTAGGGACTAGCTTGACAACGAAGCTAGATCCGACATTTATCATGTTGCACAATTACCATGTCATGTTTAATTTCCATTAACGGTACGCAAATTAATTGTCATGTCATTGCATTCTTTAAGTGTTTCCGTGATTGCGTAGCTTCGCTACAATGCTTGTGTTTCCTGGCTCGTGTTCCAGAAGCGGGCCATGTGTTGGTTGATAGCCAATGCCCGAACTACTTGTTTCCGGCTAGGTGCACCCCTACGCCAAATGCTTATGAATCGTTAACTAGAATGCGAGCTCCTGTGCGGGGCAACACTGGCTCATTTACTGAGCTCGTGTGCAGGGACCCTGGCTCGTTCACATGTGGGTATTGGGGGTAAGAGTTAAGCAGCCAATCAACTGGGAGTCTGCCCGATCAGCAACTGCAGTGGTAAGGCGTAAACTCTGGGTTTTGGGGTAGTGTTAAGCGGCCAATCAGCGTGAATGCCAAACCATTCAGCTGTAAGGCGTAAACATCTACAAACAACATGAAACGTGATTAGTGAAAAGATTGAGATTGTTAGTAGCTTGGCTACTCTTGACTTGTCCCGATAATTGTTCTCTTGTACTTATTGTTTCACCATGTCTTGCTTGTGCACTCATGTTATAACTGCCATGTCATGCATACTAAAACTACTAGGTTGTTAGTTTGCCTTACTTTCAGTTTCCTTGCCCAAGTCTTTTAGACTTGCTGACATGTGCCCCTTACTCTTTTGGGTGACACATGTTAGATCCTGAGCCTGAGTACTTTGTTGAGGACGAGGTGTTTACTGACGCCGAGCCCGAGCCTGTGTTTGGCGAGGAGTACGTGGACATTGGGGACCAGTCCTAGTGTCTTCGTTGAGCTTTCCCTTTTGTTTAGACTGCTGTTTTGTTGTCGGTGCGTAGCACCTATACTTTGTTACGTTGTTGCTTTTGTTGGCCTTGTTCTGGGCCTTTAGACTCTTTCTTTTAGCCTGGTGGCTTTTCTGGATGTTGAACTTAATTTTCATGTTGGACAAATATGAGATTTTATATCTGTCTCTCCTTGTGTTATTATTGTTGTTCCGTTTGTGGTTACATGGACCTGCTTATGTTTTATTGACGCTTATCGGGTTTGGGGCTTCACCGCTCCACTCTCGTGCGGACCTTTTCACGTCTCGCCTCCATTTTAGGGAAGCGGGACGTGACAGGTTTTGTTGGTGGCCCATGCAGGTCCTCTTCTGTAACTGCGATTATCGGAATGACGATAATAATATTAGAATGTCCAATAAACTAAGTTCGACGTCCGAGTCATAAGCTATGAGTCTAATCTGCTTTGTTTTCTATGTCATTAGATGGCAGGAAGGCGATTCACCCGTGGTGGAGGTAGTGGTGCGTCCCCTCATGATGAGGAGCCTGAGCGGGAACCCACCAATGGAGAGAGGATGCGGATGATGCTCCAGATGATGCAAGTGCAGCAGGGCGTGCTCCTGCAAGTCCAGAATGCTCCACTTGCTCGAGCTGCCCGGGCACTTCCGGATGCCCCTCGCTCCGATCCGAGAGCGATGCAATTTCGAGAGCTGGGTCCCGCATATTTTGATGGGTCTGAGGGTCCTCTGGCTGTCGATGAGTGGATTCGGAACATTGAGGATAACTTGAAGATGGCCAAGATCACCCCGGCTGGATGGGTTGATTTGGCGAAGAGGCAACTCAAGGATAATGCTCGGAACTGGTGGGATGCGGAAGAGAAGATGTTGGTGGAGCCGATAGCTTGGACTACCTTTAAGTCCAGGTTTGATGAGGAGTTCTTTCCGAAGGCTGCTAGGAAGGAGATGCTGCAGTGCTTTATTGATCTGAAGCAAGGGAGCTTGACGGTGGACCGTACCACCAAGAGTTCACTAGGCTGAGTCGGTTTGCACCGAAGATGGTGCAGGATGCTGATGAGAGGGCTCAGAGGTTCCTGCAGGGGCTTGCTTTGGAGCTCCAGAGTTTTGTGTCTTCCTCTGATCTGGACTCTTATCAGAAGGTTCTGGTCGCTGCGAGGAGGCAGGAGCTGAACCTGAGTCAGAGGAGAGGACATGTTTCCGGTGCTGGAAAGAGGCCTATGGAGCAGGCCAGGATGGTGGTTAGGCCTGGTTTCAAGCCTAATCAGCCAGCTAAGTTCAAGAGGCCAGGAGGGCCTATTCTGAAGACTTGCCATTTCTGCGGCAAGCCTGGCCATATCAAGGATCAGTGTAGGAAGTGTCTGGGCCAGTGTTTGGTTTGTGGTGATGCTTCTCATGTCGCGAAGGATTGTCGGCATGCGAATCAGCTGCGGAGGGCACCTGTTGCAGCACAGCCGTTGCAGCAGCGAACGTCTGTCCCTGCTGGACGTGGAGCAGCTCTTGTTCCACAGAGGCAGGCTTTTCAGCAGGGTATTCCACCGAGGAGGCAGGCTTTTCTGATGACCGATGTGGAGAGCGAGGCTGTGGATGAGGTTATCGCAGGTAATCCTCAATCTAGCTGTTACTTTCCTAGCTGGTTTTGATTGTTAGATTGTGTTGTTTGCTTGAACATGATTGTTTGCTAGAATAGAGTTTGATTGTTAATTGCTTGTTAGGTGTGGTTTTGGTGCGCACATTTCCTACACGAGTCCTCTTCGACTCTGGTGCATCGATGTGCATTATTTCTCGGAGCTTCGTGGAGAAGCATTCCTTGTCGACGTCCCCTCTTCCCAAGAGTTGGAATATCGTTACAGAGAATGTCGTGGTCTCGGTGCATCTTGGTTGCAATTCTTGCTCGTTGGTGGTCTGTGGACATGAGCTTTACGCTGATTTCATTGTCCACGACATCATCAACTATGATGCAGTTCTTGGGATGGACTGGCTTGCGAGCTTCTATGCTACGATCGACTGTCGGAGGAAGAAGGTGGTGTTCGAGATTCCCGGACATCCAGTATTTGAGTTCAGCCGTGGTAGCAGCTCGCTTGGTCCTGTCAGGTTTCGGGCCAGGCCGGTGGAGGTTGTGGCTTTGCAGATGGAGCTGGATAGGCCAGCGGTTGTGCGGGATTTTAATGACGTCTTCCCTGAGGAGATGTCTGGTTTGCCACCTGATCGAGCTCTAGAATTTTCTATTGATCTTGTTCTGGGAGCACAGCCGATTTCGAAGGCGCCGTATCGTATGGCACCCGCTGAGTTGGAGGAATTGCGGAAGCAGCTGGATGAGCTCTTGCAGAAGGGTTATATCAACCCTAGTGTGTCTCCGTGGGGAGCACCGGTGCTGCTGGTGAAGAAGAAGGATGGTTTGCGACGCATGTGCGTGGACTATCGGGAGTTGAATGCGGTGACCGTCAAGAATAAATACCTGTTGCCTCGCATCGATGATATCTTTGATCAGCTTGGAGGTTCGAGTGTGTTTTCTAAATTGGATTTGAGGAGTTGTTACCATCAGCTGAAGGTGAAGAAGGGAGATGTTCCGAAGACAGCGTTCAGGACGAAGTATGGACACTACGAGTTTGTGGTTATGCCTTTCGGTGTAACTAATGCACCCGCAGTTTTCATGAATCTGATGAACCTGATTTTCTACGAATTTTTGGATAAGTTTGTCGTTATCTTTATTGACGACATTCTGATCTATTCAAAGTCAGAGGAGGAGCATGCCTCGCACTTGAGGACGGTATTGGAGATTTTGAGGAAGCATCGGTTGTATGCTAAATTTTCGAAGTGCGAGTTTTGGCTGGATAGAGTTGCTTTTCTGGGGCATGTGGTGACTGGAGATGGTATTTCAGTGGATCCCGAGAAGATTAGGGGCATCAGAGAGTGGCCTGTTCCATCGTCTGCGTCTGAGATTCGGAGTTTCCTTGGACTTGCTGGTTACTATCGGCGCTTCATTAAGGACTTTCCCGTATCGCTGAGCCGATGACCAGGTTGACGCGGAAGGATGTACCTTTTGTTTGGTCGGGTGATTGTGTGAATGCTTTTGGTGTTCTGAGGGAGAGGTTGACGACTGCCCCTATTCTTGTTGTGCCTGATCGCAGCGGTGGATTTGAGATCTTTTGTGATGCTTCTGGCAAGGGTCTCGGTTGTGTGTTGCATCAGCACGGGCACGTTGTGGCGTATGCTTCTCGTCAGCTCAAGGTTCATGAGAAGAATTACCCGACATATGATTTGGAGTTGGCTGATGTTGTGTTTGATCTTAAGATTTGGAGGCACTTCTTGCTGAGTGAGAAAGTGAAAATTTTCACCGATCACAAAAGCTTGAAGTATATTTTTACTCAGAAGGAGCTCAACATGCGACAGCATCGATGGTTGGAGCTCATGGCGGATTATGAGATTGATTTGCAGTATCACCCTGGCAAGGTGAATGTGGTTCCTGATGCACTGAGTAGGCTTCCAGCGGTGATGATTTTGACTTCGCAGTGGAGATTGCAGCAGGATTTTTGCGAGTCTGGTGTTGAGATTGTTCTTCCTGGGGAGGCTTCTTCGTTGATGTGTATGCAGATACAGTCGACGATTGTGGATCGGATCAAGGCTGGCCAGGCTGAGGATCCGAAGCTGGTGAAGATTCGGGAGCAGGTGGAAGCCGGTCTGCGGACTGACTTTTTGATTCATGAGGATGGCTCGCTGAGGTTTGGAGCCAGGTTGTGTGTGCCAGCTGGGGATATTAGAGAGGAGTTGATGGTGGAGGCACACAGTTCGCCGTATTCTATGCATCCTGGTGGGACTAAGATGTACCAGGATCTTCGTCTGAACTATTGGTGGCATGGCATGAAGAGGAGTGTGGCTCAGAGTGTAGCCAAGTGCTTGGTTTGTCAGCAAGTAAAGGCAGAGCATCAGCGTACGGCCGGGTTGCTACAACCGCTTCCGATTCCGGAGTGGAAATGGCAACACATCACTATGGATTTCGTGACTGGACTACCTCGGAGTCCGAAGCAGAATGACGCGATTTGGGTGATCGTAGATCGATTGACCAAATCCGCGTACTTTATTCCATTCCGAGTGGGACAGTCCACTGAGGCGCTAGCGAGGAGATATATGGAGGTAAATTCTTTTACTCTCCGTTTTTATTTCCTTTTTCTAGTTTGGATAGTGATGTAATGTGAATCGTGCAGGAGGTCGTACGATTTCACAGAGTCACCGTGAGTATCGTGTCGGACAGAGACACGAGGTTCACATCTCAGTTCTGGCAGAGTTTGCAGAAGAGTTTGGGTACGCGTCTGAGTTTCAGCACGGCGTACCATCCGCAGACGGATGGCCAGTCCGAGAGGACGATTCAGATCTTGGAGGCAATGCTGAGGGCGTGCATGTTGGATTTCAAGGGTTCGTGGGAGGACCATCTACATCTGGTAGAGTTTTCTTACAACAACAGCTTCCAGGCGAGTATTGGCATGGCGCCTTTCGCCGCTCTTTTTGGGAGGAAATGTCGATCGCCATTGAGTTGGGATGACGTTGGTGATCAGGAGTTGTTGGGACCTGAGATGATTGTGGAGGCTGTGGATGTTGTCAGGAATATTCGGGAGAGGTTGAGAATTGCTCAGGACCGTTTTAAGCATTGGGCGGATGCTAAACGTCGTCCTTTGGAGTTTCAGCCTGGAGACCATGTGTTTCTGAGGATTTCCCCGAATCTTGGTGTGATTCATTTTGGGAAGCGAGGGAAGTTGAGCCCGCGATACATTGGACCGTTTGACATTCTGGAGAAAGTTGGCGAGGTAGCTTATCGCTTAGCCTTGCCGCCATCTTTGGAGGGAGTTCACAATGTTTTCCATGTGTCGCAGCTTCGTCGATACATTAGCGATCCATCTCATGCTGTGGATTTCTCGGAGATTACCGTTCGTCCCGATATGACGTATGACCAGCAGCCAGTGCAGATTTTGGACAGGCGTCAGAAGTCACTTCGGAACAAGGTTGTCAATCTTGTGAGGGTGATGTGGCAACACGGCTCGCCTGGAGAGTCTACTTGGGAGAATGAGGATGAGATGCGAGAGCGTTTCCCACTTTTGTTTCCGGACACGTGAGTGTTGGGAAATTCCGAGGACGGAATTTTTCTTAAGTTGGGGAGGATATAACGACTGGTTTCCATGTATATGGATTTATTATATTATATTATATGTTTTGGTGGATTTTCTCCTCATGCGTGGTTCGTCTCCGTAGCTTTCATTTTCGACCGTTTCGTCGTGATTTTCTAGCTTCTTTCGTTGATCGTCGATTTCGGAGTAAGTCATTCGTGACGGGCTTCGTATCAGTCATATCTTATTGTTAGATCAAGCCTAGGAGTCTTAGGAATCGATCCCGGAGCTTTGCGCTCCATTTCGGAACTTTAGGTGCTCATTAGCCGGTGTAAGAAGGGACACCGACCGACTAGATGACGATCCAGTCGGTCGGAAAACCTTCTTGAACCGACTAGTTGGCTTTGTTAATTTCTCAGGAGTTACTGTTTGTCGTTAGTCGGTCTAAGAACGTTGGTTGACCGACTGGGTTGCAAACTAGTCGGTCGGCAATGCTTCTTTAACCGACTAACTCATTAACTATTTTTGGTACCAGTTACTGTTCCTTCTTAGTCGGTCTAAGTTCATCTTTCGACCGACTAGATGTCAAACTAGTCAGTCAGTAGTTGTTCTTTGACCGACTAAATCTAAATCCTATTTTTTCACAGGAGTTACTGTTTGGACTTAGTCGGTCTGCGTTGGTCAACCGACCGACTAGTTTCCAAACTAGTCGGTCAGTGGTTGTTCTCTGACCGACTAATCAGTGTCGAAACCCTAATTTCTGGGCAGCCGCCAGCACTTCCTATTTAAACCCCTCCCAAACGTTTTCTTCTTCTTCTTTCTCGACTCTAAACCTAATTTCTCCCCCATTGAGCCCCCTTCTTCCTCAAACCCTAAATCCCTCATCCCAAGCTCATCCTCCATCATCCAAACCCTCCCTTAACACATTCTACCTCTCATTTTCCTCAAAATCTCATCAATCCCCCAAAACCCCATTTCTCCAAACTTCTCCATCCATTTCCAGATCTGAACCCTAGGTTCCCCGGAGCGTTTCTTCCGTCGCCGTGGTTGCTCGGCACCATTCTTCCGTTTCCGATATGGTAATAATCGATCTCCTAATGTTTTCATAACCCGTTGTGTTTTTGTGAAACCCTAATGAAATGAATGTTGTTTTGATGATTGTTTCTCCATAACAGCGACTCCCCCGTAGATTAGCGTCCGTGGGACGAACCCTCGTTGATCGTCATCCTCGGTGCTAGGCAAGTGAAACTTGCCACTTAGGGTTTAGGCCATGTTTTAGGCCATTTGCTTGTTGTAGGCGTAAAAGAGACTAGGCGACGAAATGATACTCGTCTAGGCGCAAATTTAAGAACTAGCTTGACAACGAAGCTAGATCTGACATTTATCATGTTACACAATTACCATGTCATGTTTAATTTCCATTAACGGTATGCAAATTAATTGTCATGTCATTGCATTCTTTAAGTGTTTCCGTGATTGCGTAGCTTCGCTACAATGCTTGTGTTTCCTGGCTCGTGTTCCGGAAGCGGGCCATGTGTTGGTTGATAGCCAATGCCCGAACTACTTGTTTCCGGCTAGGTGCATCCCTACGCCAAATTCTTATGAATCGTGAACTAGAATGCGAGCTCCTGTGCGGGGCAACCCTGGCTCATTTACTGAGCTCGTGTGCAGGGACCCTGGCTCGTTCAAATGTGGGTATTGGGGGTAAGAGTTAAGCGGCCAATCAACTGGGAGTCTGCCCGATCAGCAACTGTAGTGGTAAGGCGTAAACTCTGGGTTTTGGGGTAGTGTTAAGCGGCCAATCAGCGTGAATGCCAAACCATTCAGCTGTAAGGCGTAAACATCTACAAACAACTTGAAACGTGATTAGTGAAAAGATTGAGATTATTAGTAGCTTGACTACTCTTGACTTGTCCCGATAATTGTTCTCTTGTACTTATTGTTTCACCATGTCTTGCTTGTGCACTCATGTTATAACTGCCATGTCATACATACTAAAACTGCTAGGTTGTTAGTTTGCCTTACTTTCAGTTTCCTTGCCCAAGTCTTTTAGACTTGCTGACATGTGCCCCTTACTCTTTTGGGTGACACATGTTAGATCCTGAGCCTGAGTACTTTGTTGAGGCTGAGGTGTTTGCTGACGCCGAGCCCGAGCCTGTGTTTGGCGAGGAGTACGCGGACACTGGGGATCAGTCCTAGTGTCTTCGTTGAGCTTTTCCTTTTGTTTAGACTGCTGTTTTGTTGTCGGTGCGTAGCACCTATACTTTGTTACGTTGTTGCTTTTGTTGGCCTTGTTCTGGGCCTTTAGACTCTTTTTTTTAGCCTGGTGGCTTTTCTGGATGTTGAACTTAATTTTCATGTTGGACAAATTATGAGATTTTATTTATGTCTCTCCTTGTGTTATTATTGTTGTTCCGTTTGTGGTTACAGGGACCTGCTTATGTTTTATTGACGCTTATCGGGTTTGGGGTTTCACAGCTCCACTCTCGTGCGGACCTTTTCACGTCTCGCCTCCATTTTAGGGAAGCGGGGCGTGACAACGAGGCAACCTCGTTGACTCTGTATCCTGAAGTATCCACCCCTAGACACATCCCTAAAACGGGAAAGTTATGGAGAAACTGTTCTTTATTTAACAAGGCAGTTATCCTAACTTGGATCTTGAAAAATCCACTTCTTATTCCATGATTGGTTGGATAAGGGGAAGTGTTGTGAATAGGATCATTGGGCTCATTGTGTATCCATCCATCATTGAAAGCTATATATATGAGGCGTATCCACCCTCTACGCCTTTTACCCTACGTTTCTCTCTTCGTAACAGAAATAAAATACATCCAAATTATTACAAAAATACAAGACAACTGTTTATGATCTTTACAAAGGATCTTGGTTGGGTCTTCATGAGATATAAACACAATAATAGAGATGTAGCAAATTATAATATATAGCTGGGTATACCAAGATTTCATCAAGTCAACTAGCATGAACATGGTAATTATTGAACATTATGAGAATTTTGACCAGCCGGCAAGGCCTTCTCCTTATGCTTCTCCATTGCACGTCGTCTTCTCGCCAGTCAGTTCCGTGGGGAACTGACTGTTTCCATGAGAATTTTGACCAGTTATTCATTGATGTACTTTCATATCCGCATTACCTAGCACTTCACATATATCATGGGCAAATGCGGACCAGCCCTTGCAACGCCATGTTACTCCTGCATTTTTATGGTAATGTATTTTGCACATAATATGGCTATCCATTAGACAGTATAAAGTTCACTTTATATCACTTCCTCACCATCAAAGTGCTTCTAGGCGTTGAGCAAAATGTGTTTTAGAAAGATTCTACAGAGAGCACTGTTGAAATTGTTGTCAACTAAGATGTTGTAATTTGTATCGTCATGCATGCTCATAATTTTTCTCCCATTATGCACAAAAGTTCCCCACTCACCTGAGAGTTTGTACGAACTGGAAAGAGGTTTGAGGTGGTGGGTTCATTCAGATACTGAAAGAAAACAAGATGGAAATTAACGTGCCAACCAGAGTAATGCATAAAAATTCATGAAGGGATGCACCTATGACCTAACAATACTAGGTTGATTCATTACAGGACCTAAGAAATTCGGTTTCCTGAATTATAGGCACATGAGTGAGTAAAAATAAATTTGTAATAAAAGAATAATTATATCATATAGCTGGGTATACCTTGATTTCATCAAGCCAACTAGCGAGGTTAAGGAAATTAAACATTTTTTATGAGTCCATCGCTCCTAAACTGCTAAATATACCGTAACAGTCGCATGAAAAAGGCTGAATATTAATTTCTAAATAATTGCATGAAGAGCACACGTATATAAATGGTAAGCAATCAACGAGAATTTAATCTATGTTTACATTGATAGAAATTTCTTGAAAGCTAGCTAGCTAGCAAGGCTGCATCGAAACAGTAGCCATATATGTAGTGTTTTACTTTTAATTGCATCGTACACCTTGTGGCCAACTATAATAATCATTATCCGTCCATTTATAACTTGCTAATTAAGGCAGCATTCCATGATCAAATGAATCCCCATAAAAGCTGCCTTAAAAAATACATTGCAAAAATTTGAAATTCTCCTATAAGTAACCTCATCCCTTCCCCTTCTCGCTTAGCTCTCTCAACTAGCTAGCATCCATTCTCTTGGATATTTGCATTTCTTTGCACGTTGGTCATCGATGGCGAGGAGGAAGCCGAGCATGGGGAGGCAGAAGATCGAGATCAAGCGCATCCAGAACGAGGAGGCACGGCAGGTCTGCTTCTCCAAGCGCCGCACCGGCCTCTTCAAGAAGGCGAGCGAGCTCTCCATCCTCTGTGGGGCCGACATCGGCGTCGTCGTCTTCTCGCCAGCCGGCAAGGCCTTCTCCTTCGGCCATCCGTCCGTCGAGACGGTCGTCAACCGCTTTCTCACGGGCAACAACAACCCCTCCTCCAACCCTTCCGGTGCTCCGGGCACCGTCAGGCCCGGACCGTCGTCGAACGCCTTCGACTCTCGACGCAGCGCAGCGGTGCGGGAGCTGAACCGACAGTTCACGGAGCTGCTTGGCCTATTGGAAGGAGAGAAGAAGCGGCGGGATGCCCTGGAAGAGGCGCTGAAGGGGGAGCAGGTGGTGGCGGGCGGGGCGAAGTTGCCATACTGGTGGAACGGAGACATGGACGAGTGGGGGGTGGAGGAGCTCAAGGCTTATGAGAGGAAACTGATGGAATTGAGGGCCGACGTCGCGAGGAGGGCGGATCAGCTGCTGACGGATGCGTGGAACCGCAAGTCGTGCCCTGCGGCCGCCATTGGAATGCTGGGCGGCGCCACCGCTAATGTTGGCGGTCCTTCTGCGAGTCGATCTAACGGCATCATGCAGCAACAGTTTGCGACTGTAAAGAATGAAGCAGGTGTCCACTATGGTCCAACTCAGGCTGGGTTTGGCTATGGCCATGGCTACTTCGGATCATCCGCATGACCAGCGAACATGCTACGTACATGATAATGAATAGAAATCAAATCCACGTGGAATCATGGGAAACCATTCATATTTGTCTTGATGTACCTTGAAAAATGCCTTTATGATAAATAAAACTGCCAGTTTTATATATTACGTTCCCTTGGCCATTTGAAGCGATCCATATCCCGTTTAATTTATTTTCCTGCAGTCATATTGTTGTGCATGTATTGATAATTATTCTACACTCTATGCATAATTTTACACAACAATAATTTTCCACACTTTTCCAAACTTAAAACAGTTTGGGAAAGCTTCAAAACTTACTTGTGATAGTCACATCAATGTCCATTTGATTTCTTGTTATTTGAAGTTCATGAGATAACAAATGCCTTTTTTTTATAGAACGAAAATAATAAGTATTTTACTTTTAAATGGGTGATTGCAGCTGATAATTGATATGCCTAAACATGTAATACGAGTTTTGATAACCGCTGATTAATATTCATGTTATTAATTACTAATGCCGTCTTAACTTGTCCTTTTCAATTAGAATCGAACATAATTAGGCCTGACAAATACGAATTAAATCTATGGGCTGTGAAAGGCGTTATATCTCGCTAAACAAACCTTTAAAAAATATACATTTGCTCATTAAATTAAGGGGAAAAAATTAATGATCCGTAAATAGCTTGCAAGAACAGTGCATGATCAATGGCTGTAATTACATGTATGTGAAGATGGAGAGGAAGAGACTCAGCGGGTCTAACCTCCTTTACATGCAAGGGTATCGATCAGGCGAAGCAAAGAGTGTGATACTGGCACGGCTCAATCAGATCAAAGTAGATACCTCCGACTCGGTATCGATGGATTTTCGAGTGATTGATTTGAATTTGATTGAGCCATGCCAACACCACACTTTCTCCTAGCCTCCTAGTATATGAGGAAATCTGTAAGCGTGCACACATGCAAGATGGACAGAAGGTGGAAGGAGGGAGAGATCAGGGAGAGTGAGGAGGAGGAACTAATATTGATTGAAATTATTATAGGAGAGAAAAGGGGAGGGTGATGAGAAAGAACGGTTGAAACGTCCATATCCATCTTTCTAATAACTAGAATATTAATCTCTAATCTTTATATTAAGGGGGGAAAGGTGGTTAATGGGGGTATTGGTGCCATTTATTAATCCCCACGATCCTATTATCCTATGTATATAAAACCAAGTTTCGACTTGGTCCGCCACCTACTTAACACAAAACCTAACCTATGTCTATACATATACAAAACGTTTTCTTCTGTGTTTGTGTATTTATACAGCTGTGTGCGTATAATTGATTTACTTAATCCAGATGTCTCGTCCACTTGCTCCTCCTCCATCAATTTGGTTTGTTGGGTGTGCTGACCATGCACCTCATGGTACTGGCACTGGCACTGGCCGAGCCAGGATCAATAATTCGCAGGTAAGGCAATGCAATACGCCATGGATAATATTCTGTAAATGTTCATCATGGTACGTAGAACATGTTAGTGAAATATTTAATAAAAGAGAGAACACATTACAAGATCAAAATTGAATATGTTTACATGTGTTTTCTCACCGCTGGATCGTTGACCGACGACTTGACGGTCAACGTGGTCAAAGGAGTCGGTTAGATCCCTTGGTCACGCCAAGCGCGCGTGCACTCGGCGTGGGTCGCACGAGGAGCCGTGGACGAGCGGGCTTTTCGTCCTAAGTGTCTGACCTCGGTCAGCGAGGTGCTGCGGTGAAGCCTTGGCACCTAGGTGAGCGCTCGGCCTTGGTCGGTCAAGTGCCGAGGGGTAGCCTCAGCGCCTGGATTATCCCTGGACCTCGGCTGATGGCAATGCTCGCTAGTGGCGAGTGGGCTTGATGTTAATCGGACCTCGCCTTGGTGAGCTCCGTGATGAGGTGTAGCCTCGACGCCTTGAGTCCACATTGCCCTAAATAGATGAAGAAACTCGTCATGGGGGGCCAGACCTTGATTCCGGTCAAGTCCCCTCCGATGCCTAAGTCAGAACGGATCTAAGTAATACTCGATGAGATTGGTACGGCTCGGAAGGAGGCCGGCACACGTATCCTCGGACCGAGCTATGGGAGGGGAGATAATGGGGAAAGCAAGGTCTTTTAATGGAATAACTCTGTTGTTGATGTCGGGGATCCGATCCCCTTCTCGGTTGTCTCCGTGGCCCTTTTATAGGGTTTGGCCCACGACCGCCCCCAATTCACGTCCCCTGACTGCTCCCCACTCATGCCCCCGCGATCTGCCTCCTTAAAGGCGCCTGCGTGCATCGTGGGGGTCGATGATGGACTCATTAATGGTCATTAAGGTACCACGCTCTTAGGGGAACGGTTATCTCCTACGAGCGTGGGTTAACCGATCGTACGCCGGCTCGCGACTGGTCTGACTCCGAGTCATTTCGTGTGCCTCGTCGGATGGGCCAAATCCCATTCGTGGGCCTCCCGCCCTTGGTTTGGGCTCGGGCCTTTTGCTCTTGGGCCTCTCCAAAATGGTCGTATCAATTGCCCCCATCGCTCGGGCCGTTTGGATTCTGACGGCTCGGTTCGGGCGACGTGACTCATGGATTTTGACAGGTGCGTCCATTGAGACAGACCATTAAATGGAGGCCATCATGACGCAGCCCGCTTGAACTTCCCCGGGTGCAGAATTCGAAGCGCCGCCAGCCTCCAGATGCTGCCACGTGCTCCCCTCTGGATGGTCTTGATTCTAGAATTGCCTTTCATATAAGGATGCTGCCCCTCTGCGTTTGATTCTTTCGCGCCGTTCGATCCAATTCTGTTCTCGCAAGCTTCTTCGACTCCTTCACTGTCTACCTTCATTCGGGTCTCCTCTAAGGTAATTCTCCCACTTCCTTCTCTGCTCCGTTCGCTTATCCCAAGGCGACACTTAGAATAGGTGGTTCTGCGTCGGGGTCCGAGGTTCCCTCGGCGTCTGAGTCAGGCGGTCCCCTGTCACCGAGGCCCGGTGTCCCCTCGGCGACCCGTCTCGTTCAGGACAAGGGGAAGGGTTTGCTCTTTGTGGACCCGGTTGGTGATGATGTTGCTCGGGCTGTCAAGAGGTTCGACGTTCTCCCGGTGATCCTCGGGTCATCGTCCATGGTTCCATTCTCGAAGGTCACGGAGATCCGGGAGAAGTATTTGTGACATCCGTACGATGTCCGAATCCCTTTTAGCGATAGACGGATTTGCTTTCCACAGAGCAGGGAGGTCGGCGTCTACATCGAGATGTTTCGCCTAGGACTCCGCTTCCCCCTTCATCCCTTCACCATCCAGGTTATGGAGTTCTTGATGGTGGCCATGTGCCAGCTGACCCCGTATTTCGTCGCGGTGCTGGTCGGGTTCATCATGATTTGCCGCGTCCACGGCTTGGAGCCGTCCCTTCCCATCCTTCCATTATTTCCGGGTCCAGACGGTCGGTCGAGGGTCGTGGCAGCACCTCCGGGCCCATGCGGGGAAGGAGTGTTTACTCGGTCTGCACCGCTGGGTGGGGGACTGGAGCTCGAGCTTTGTTTTCGTCATTTTCCCTAGGGATGCCGAGATCCTGACAGGTTGGGGATGTCTATGTCAATATGGCTTGACGTTGACCCTCTCCGAGAGGCCGCCGTCCAGCTTTTGTCGTCTCTGCCCCTAGAGGAGAGGTCGGTCTGGCCTCTGCTGGATGACTGATCACTCCATATTTTACACCTTTTTTCTGCATGTTTGCATGCCATTTAGATCGCTCAAATCGTGTTTTTCACGTTTATTCGACAATATTGCGATGCTTTTCACGATTTGTTGTTTTGTCGTATTTCAGGAGATTTGGAGCGATTTGAAGTGATTCTGAGATGCACCCACTCCAGAGTGTCACCGACGACTCTCTTGAGGGGTATTTTGCGATTGGAGAGGAGTGGAAGAAGAAAGAACGTCGTAGGAGCGACGAGGGGGCAAAAACATGAAGAATGGGCATTTTCAGCATGCCACTCGGCCGAGTGAAAGAGTCACTCGGCCGAGCATAGACAGCCCGCTCGGCCGGTCAGATCGGACACGCAGCAGAGCCAATATCGGCGTGCACTCGGCCGAGCATCGCCATACCACTCGGCCGAGCACTGAGTCACCCCTCGCCCGAGTGGAGCCAGGACGACGGAATCAAAAACGTCCAACTCTCTGGAATCCGTCAGTCGGCTCCGATGACCGACTCGGCCGAGTGACGAAAGACCGTCCGCCCGAGTGAAGAACGCCCATCGGCCGAGTGAAGAGAAGTCACTCGGCCGAGTGACCTCCGAGGAGACGACCCCCGAGACCCCCAACTCTCTGTTTTTGTACAGGGTTCGTCACTCGGCCGAGTGACATTTGTCACTCGGCCGAGTGAGCCGAGCTGCCTGTAGCGTAAACTGCGATTTTGAGGCTGCGCAGGGGCATTTTCGTCAGGTTTTTTTGGGAGATTTTGGGGGGTATTTAACCCCAGTTTTTAACCTAGTTTGGAGAGCTTTTTCAGAACTTTTTGCAGCCTTTTTAGATTAACTTTTTAGGGATTAGATTTAGCTTTTGGGGAGGAGAGAAAAGTGAGATTTTGTTGGATGCTATCATGTTCTTCATTGGTGTGTCTCTCTTTCTCTCAAAAACTCCATTTTTATTGAATTATTGAATATTGCTATGAATTCCATTCATTTTAATTGTGAATTTCTATTGAATTTGATTATGAATTGTGAGTAGTTCATCGTCTTAGGGCGTAGGGATGAACCCTACGAACCCAATTTCAAAATTGTGATGAATTGGTGAAACTATTGCTAGGATTGATTAGGGTTAGTTTGGGATTGCTATAATACAAATAGCTAGGGATTCATACCGATTGGGGTTTGCAAGAGATTGGATCCCAATTCGATAGGAAGCCCTAGATATTCGAATTGGGTTGCAATTGAATTTCTCCGGAATCGGTTTGCAAGAGATTGGACCGAAACTAGGGTTTTCGATTGCAATTCTATACCAATACCCGTTTGCAAGAGATTGGACGGGTAGGAACTATCCCAACCTAGGTCGTAGCTCGAGTTTGCACGAGAGTGGGCTCGAGATACGATTGAACGATGATGTTGTTCTTCACGCTAGTTTGCCTAGGTTAGGGTTTGCAAGAGATTGGACCCTACCCTAGGTTTGCTATAGACCGGCAATAGCGCGAGAGCGTGAGCTTGGTTCTACATTTAGTTGCAACTAGTTCACCCAAATTTCAAGTCTAGCAATTATGAAACCTACGAATCACAATGATGAGATACGGCAAGTAGCGGGGATTCCCTATCCCCTAAGCATCTTTATTAATTTGTTATTACTTTTATACATTTGAACGACTGTGACCGCATATTTGCGAACATTTCTCGACTTTTCCTATAGCCAGGTGATTGAAGAAGACACTGTTACTAAGCCTCCCTGTGTTCGATACCCGCTCGCCGCTACACCGTGCGCTTGCGGTAAGACTACAGTGTCGCTGCTCCGGGACATGCTTCCGGGGCGCGATCAAGTTTTTGGCGCCGTTGCCGGGGAGCGCAATAGTGTTTGATTCTATCTACCTAGCTATTTCTTTTTTTTTATCATTTCTATTTTTATTTTACCCTTCCTTTGTGCTAACTATTTCTTTGAAACTCTTTTCTCCCTTGCATGTACACGAGATCCTCAGCGAATCCCGAAGAAATACTATACGATCCGGAAATCGAGCGTACATTGAGGAGGATCCGAGCGGATAGGAGACTCGATACGGAAGGGAATTTTATGACCGAACCTTAGACACCCGACGGCTTGGCGGATCGAATGGCGAGGATCATTTCCATAAGAGATAGGCTTCGGCCTAAGACTTCCTCTACGACCTCGTCCATAGCTATGCCGGAGTTGGCGGCCGACAAAAATTTCGAATTGAAGACCGGATTGGTGGTACTTATGCAACAAGACCCTTTTCATGGGAACTCCCATGAAAACCCTCATTACCACATCCAGCTCTTCCTATCAAAATGTGCCACCTTTCAGATGTCGGGTGTCTCCATAGATGCTATCAGACTGTGCCTTTTCCCTTTCACACTCAAGGACAAGGCATTATATTGGTTGAGGACGCAAGCTGAAGGAATCTTCACCACTTGGGATGAATTGGCGAGTGCCTTCGTCGACAAATTTTACCCGCCCTTCAAGACGGTGAAGATAAGAAGTGCTCTCATGTCCTTTAAGCCATGACCACAAGAAACTCTTTATGAAGCATGGAAGCGCTTCAAGGACTTGCAACATCAATGCCCCCATCATAGCATTGAGGACTGGGAGCTTGTCCACAGTTTCTACAATGGACTCCAACCGGACACGAAGCAGATTATTGATGCCACCGCAAATGGAGCCATCTTGTCGAAGACTCCCGATGAAGCTACGGCCTTGCTTGAGGAGATGACCTTGAACAACCAACAGTGGGGCGACGAGCGAGGACACTCTTCGTCCTCCTTGAAGCCATCTAGCATTTATGAGGCCAAGGCCATCGCGGAGCTAGCCAACAAATTTGATTCTCTCCACAAGGTTGTGGAGAGATTGGAGAAATTCATTACGGAGCCTCAAGGAGCCCCTTCTACGTCCACACCGACAAATCATATGAGTGATTGGCAAGACCAATCCCAAGCCATGTATGTAGAAGGAGAGTAAGGAGAAGGAGCCTTGGAGCAAGTTAAATATTTCGCGGGGAATTCTGGATATTGGGTCAATCCGGCCGCTAGAAACCATCCGGGTTTCTCATATGCCAATAATGATGGTGCATTGAACCCCCCCGCCACAACAACCTCCTCAAGTTCGGGCTCCACCACCGCCACAACCGAATTATCCACCAAGGGGGCCACCGCAACAAAATTTCCCACCAAGGCAACAAGTGGGACCTTATAGGCCACCCGGGTATAATCAAGGGTGGAGAAATCCCAACCCTCCACAAGCTCAACAACGTTCGGATTTTGAAGCTAAGGTGGATGAGTTTATGGTGGAACAAAGAAAGATTAACGCCACTTTGAAGGCGGGACAAGATTCTCTCGCCACCGTCGTCGCTCAAATCGGGGAGCAACTTGCTTTGCTCAATAGGAACAACCAACAATTGCCGGCTCAACCCGAGCCGAATCCACGGGGCAACATCGGCCACATCAATGCGGTCGTTGCGGTTACAACGAGAGGAGGGAAGGATACCACTCCCCTTTACTCAAATTAAGGAACCCGTGGTGGAGAATCTACAAGAGAGCGAGCCGACAATTGAAGTTGAAAAAGAGAAGGAGCCGCAAGGGGAAGTGAAGTCTAGAGAGGAAGAGCTTATTGATGAGCGCCGATTTATGCCACAGGTGCCCTTCCCTCAACGGCTAGCTAGAGCCAAGATGGATAAACGGCTAGCCAAGTTTCTCGAGTATTTGAGAGGGGTGAGCCTCAATATCCCCTTCCTCGACGCTATAGTGGAAATCCAATCTTACGCCAAGTTCTTAAAGGACTTGATCACAGGAAAGAAGAGAAAGGAGAAGATCATGCTCGCGGAGGAAGGGACTTGGTTCACAAAGAGGGAAAAAGAGCCCACCAAATTTAAAGATCCAGGGAGTTTCCGGATTCCTTGCACTCTAGGCGGCGTCCCCCTACAAAAAGCATTGGTGGATTTGGGGGCTAGTGTTAGCCTCATGCCTCTCTCCATGTTTCGGAAGTTGAATACCGGCACGGATTTAAAGCCTACCGACATGCGGATTCAACTAGCGGACGGGAGGATTACAAGATCGGTTGGGATCACGGAGGACATCCCACTCCAAGTTCCTGGAGGCATATGTTTGCCATGCGATTTCGTGATAATGGACATCAAGGAGGAGGGCGATACATCACTCATACTTGGACGCCCGTTCCTTGCCACCGCCGGTGTCATCGTCAATGTGCGGGAGGGGACCCTTCCCTTGAACGTCGGTAACATCAAAGTGGAGCTCCATATACCGAAGGCAATGAAGCACATGATGTCACGACCCGCTTTCCTAAAATGGAGGCGAGACGTGGAAAGGTCCGCACGAGAGTGGAGCTGTGAAGCCCCAAACCCGATAAGCGTCAATAAAACATAAGCAGGTCCCTGTAACCACAACGGAACAACAATAATAACACAAGGAGAGACTGAAATAAAATCTCACATCTCATACATTGTCCAACATAAAAATAATTCCAACATCCAGAAAAGTCACCAGGCTAAAAGAAAGAGTCTAAAGGCCCAGAACAAGGCAAACAAAAACAATGACATAACAAAGTATAGGTGCTACGCACCGATAACAAAACAACTGTCTAAACAAAAGGGAAACACAACAAAAACACTAGGACTGGTCCCCAGTGTCCACGTACTCCCCGTCAAACACAAGCTCGGGCTCAGCGTCAGCAAACACCTCGTCCTCAACAAGGTACTCAGGCTCAGGATCTAACATGTGTCACCCAAAAGAGTAAAGGGGCACATGTCAGCAAGTCTAAAAGACTTGGGCAAGGAAACTGAAAGTAAGGCAACTAGCAACCTAACAGTTTTAGTATGCATGACATGACAGTTATAACATGAGTGCACAATTAAGACATGGTGAACAGTAAGTACAATAGAACAAGCATCGGGACAAGACAAGAGTAGCCAAGCTACTAACATTCTCAATCAATTCACATTGTTTTGTAGGTGTTTACGCCCTTCAGCTGAATGGTACATCATTCACACCGATCGGCACTAAACACTATTCACGTTTCACTGTTGTTTGTAGATGTTTACGCCCTTCAGCTGAATGGTACATCATTCACACCGATCGGCACTAAACACTACCCCACCCCAGAGTTTACGCCTTACAACTGCAGTTGCTGATCGGGCAGACCCCCAGTTGAATGGCCGCTTAACCCTTACCCCATCCCACACGTAAACAAGCCAGGGTCCCTGCGCATGAGCCCAGCAAGTGAGCCAGGGTTGCCCCGCACGGGAGCTTGTTTTCCAAGTTCACAATTCAATATATCGAGCGTTGGGGTTAGCAACTCATTATGCTCGCTTCTGGTCACGAGCCAGGAAACACAAGTATGGCGTAGGGGACACCTAGCCTCAATATCGAGCGTTGGGGTTAGCAACTCATTATGCTCGCTTCTGGTCACGAGCCAGGAACTATCAGTTTTGTAGCGATGCTACGCAATCACGGGATCACCAAAGAATGCAATGACATGACAATTAATTCGCGTACCGTTAATGGAAAGTAAACATGACATGGTAATTGTGCAACATGCTAAATGTCGGGACTAGCTACGTTGTCAAGCTAGTTCCCCAATTTGCGCCTAGGCGAGTATCATTTCGTCGCCTAGCCTCTTTTACGCCTACAACAAGCAAATGGCCTAAAACATGGCCTAAACCCTAAGTGGCAAGTTTCACTTGCCTAGCACCGGGGATGACGATCACGAAGGTTTGTCTCGCGGATGCTATTCTACAGGGAAATCGCAAAAGGAGGCGGAAGAAACACTCCGGAGAACCCTAGGATCAGATCTGGAAACGAATGGAGAAGTTTGGGAAACTAGGGTTTTGGTGGATTTTGGGGATTTGATGAGACTTTGGGGAAGATGAGAGGTAGATATAGTGGATGGATGGATTGGATGATGGATTTAAGGCTTGGAATGAAGAAATAGGGCTTGGAGGAAGATGTGGGCTCAATGGGGGAGATTTTAGGGCTTAGGGTCGAGTGGAGGAAGATTAAATCGTTTGGGAGGGGTATAAATAGGTTGGGCTGGCGGCTGCCCAGAAATTAGGGTTTTAACACAGATTAGTCGGTCAAAGAGCAACCACTGACCGACTAGTTTGGCAACTAGTCGGTCGGTCGACCAACGCAGACCGACTAAGTGTAAACAGTAACTTCTGAACGAAAATAGGATTTAGAATTAGTCGGTCCATGAACAAATACTGACCGACTAGTTTAGCATCTAGTCGGTCGATGAACGTTCTTAGACCGACTAAGAGTGAACAATATTGATACTAAAATTTAGATGATGAGTTAGTCGGTTAAAGAAGCATTGCTGATCGACTAGTTTGCAACCTAGTCGGTCAACCAACGTTCTTAGACCGACTAACGATAAACAGTAACTCCTGAGAAATTTAGAAAGCCCACTAGTCGGTCCAAGAAGGATTGCCGACCGATTGGATCGTCATCTAGTCGGTCGGTGCCCCTTCTTATACCGGCTAATAAGCACCAAAAGTTCCGATACGGAGCGCGGAGCCCCGGGATCGATTCCTAAGACTCCTAGGCTTGATCTAATAGTACGATACAACCGTTATGAAGCCCGTCACGAATGACATACTTCGAAATCGACGATCCTAAGGAAGAAACGAGAAAACACGACGAAATGATCGAAAATGAAAGCTACGGAGACGGAAACCACACAAAAGGAGAAAATCCACCAAAACATATATTATATTATAATAAATCCAGATACATGAAAAGCAGTCGTTACATCCTCCCCAACTTAAGAAAAATTCCGTCCTCGGAATTTCCAAATACTCACGAGTCCGGAAACAAAAGTGGGAAACGCTCTCGCATCTCATCCTCATTCTCCCAAGTAGACTCTCCAGGTGAGCCGTGTCGCCACATCACCCTCACAAGATTGACAATCTTGTTTCGAAGCGACTTCTGACGCCTGTCCAGAATCTGCACTGGATGCTGGTCATACGTCATACCGGGACGAACGGTAATCTCCGAAAAATCCACAGCATGAGATGGATCGCTAATGTATCGACGAAGCTGCGACACATGGAAAACATTGTGAACTCCTTCCAAAGATGGCGGCAAGGCCAAGCGATAAGCTACCTCGCCAACCCTCTCCAAAATCTCAAACGGTCCAATGTATCGCGTGCTCAACTTCCCACGCTTCCCAAAACGAATCACACCGCGATTCGCGGAAATCTTTAAGAACACATGGTCGCCCGGCTGAAATTTCAAAGGACGACGTTTAGCATCCGCCCAATGCTTAAAACGGTCCTGAGCAATTCTCAACCTCTCCCGAATATTCCTGATGATATCCACGGCCTCCACGATCATCTCAGGTCCCAACAGCTCACGATCACCAACGTCATCCCAACTCAATGGCGATCGACATTTCCTCCCATAAAGAGCGGCGAAAGGAGACATGCCAATACTCGCCTGGAAGCTGTTGTTGTAAGAGAACTCCACCAAATGCAGATGGTCCTCCCACGAACCCTTGAAATCCAACATGCACGCCCTCAGCATGTCTTCCAAAATCTGGATCGTCCTCTCGGACTGGCCATCCGTCTGCGGATGGTACGCCGTGCTGAAACTCAGACGTGTACCCAAGCTCTTCTGCAAACTCTGTCAGAACTGAGATGTGAACCTCGTGTCTCTGTCCGACACGATACTCACGGGGACTCCGTGAAGTCGCACAACCTCCTGCACGATTCACGTTACATCACTATCCACACTAGGGAAAAGGAAATAAAAACGGAGAGTAAACGAATTTTACCTCCATATATCTCCTTGCTAGCGCCTCAGTGGACTGTCCCACTCGGAACGGAATAAAGTGCGCAGATTTGGTTAATCGATCTATGATCACCCAAATCGCGGCGTTCTGCTTCGGACTCCGAGGTAGTCCAGTCACGAAATCCATAGTGATGTGTTGCCATTTCCACTCCGGAATCGGAAGCGGTTGTAGCAACCCGGCCGTACGCTGATGCTCCGCCTTCACTTGCTGGCAAACCAAGCACTTGGCTACACTCCGAGCCACGCTCCTCTTCATACCATGCCACCAATAATTCAGACGAAGATCCTGGTACATCTTGGTGCCACCAGGATGCACAGAATACGGCAAACTGTGTGCCTCCACCATCAACTCCTCTCTAATATCCCCAGCTGGCACACACAACCTGGCTCCGAACCTCAGCGAGCCATCCTCATGAATCAAAAAGTCAGTCCGCAGACCGGCTTCCACCTGCTCCCGAATCTTTACCAGCCTTGGATCCTCAGCCTGGCCAGCCTTAATCCGATCCACGATCGTCGACTGTACCTGCATGTACATCAACGACGAAGCCTCCCCAGGAAGAACAATCTCCACACCAGACTCGCAAAAATCCTGCTGCAATCTCCACTGCGAGGTCAAAATCATCACCGCTGGAAGCCTACTCAAAGCATCCGGAACCACATTCACCTTGCCAGGGTGAAACTGCAAATCAATATCATAATCCGCCATAAGCTCCAACCATCGACGCTGTCGCATGTTGAGCTCCTTCTGAGTGAAAATATACTTCAAGCTTTTGTGATCGGTGAAAAGCTTCACTTTCTCACTCAGCAGGAAGTGCCTCCAAATCTTAAGAGCAAACACAACGGCAGCCAACTCCAAATCATGCGTCGGGTAATTCTTCTCATGAACCTTAAGCTGACGAGACGCATACGCCACAACATGCCTATGCTGATGCAACACACAACCTAGACCCTTGCCAGAAGCATCGCAAAAGATCTCAAATCCACCGATGCGATCAGGCACAACAAGAATAGGGGCAGTCGTCAACCTCTCCTTCAGAATACCAAAAGCACTCTCACAATCACCCGACCAAACAAAAGCAACATCCTTCCGCGTTAACCTGGTCATCGGCTCAGCAATACGGGAAAAGTCCTTAATGAATCGTCGATAATAACCAGCAAGTCCAAGGAAACTCCGAATCTCAGACGCAGACGACGGAACATGCCACTCCCTGATGGCCCTAATCTTCTCAGG
Organism: Scilla litardierei; assembly: GCA_030789695.1. NCBI lineage: Eukaryota > Viridiplantae > Streptophyta > Magnoliopsida > Asparagales > Asparagaceae > Scilla > Scilla litardierei. Next base: position 44,416,199 of record CM061134.1, read on the forward strand.
ATCCACAGAAATACCATCTCCAGTCACCACGTGACCGAGAAAAGCAACTCTATCCAGCCAAAACTCGCACTTCGAAAACTTAGCATACAACCGATGCTTCCTCAAAATCTCCAACACCGTCCTTAAGTGCGAGGCATGCTCTTCCTCCGACTTTGAATAGATCAGAATGTCGTCAATAAAGATAACGACAAACTTATCCAAAAAGTCGTAGAAAATCAGGTTCATCAGATTCATGAAGACTGCGGGCGCGTGAGTTACGCCGAAAGGCATAACCACGAAATCATAGTGTCCATACTTCGTCCTGAATGCTGTCTTCGGGACATCATCCTTCTTCACCTTCAACTGATGGTAACCACTCTCAAATCCAATTTAGAAAACACCCTCGAACCTCCAAGCTGATTAAAAATATCATCGATGCGAGGCAACGGGTATTTATTCTTGATGGTCACCGCATTCAACTCCCGATAGTCCACGCACATGCGACGCGAACCATCCTTCTTCTTTACCAGCAACACCGGTGATCCCCACGGAGACACGCTAGGATTGATATAACCCTTCTGCAAAAGCTCATCCAACTGCTTCCGCAACTCTTCCAATTCAGCAGGTGCCATACGATACGGCGCCTTCGAAATCGGCTGCACACCTGGAACAAGATCAATAGAAAATTCCAGAGCTCGATCAGGTGGCAAACCAGACATCTCCTCGGGGAAGACGTCGCCAAAATCTCGCACCACAGCTGGCCACTCCAGCTCCATCTGCATAGCCACAGCCTCCACCGGCCTGGCCCGAAACCTGACAGGACCAAGCGAACTGCTACCACGGCTGAACTCAAATACTGGATGTCCGGGAATCTCGAACACCACCTTCTTCCTTCGACAGTCGATCATAGCATAGAAGCTCGCAAGCCAGTCCATCCCAAGAACTGCATCATAGTTGATGATGTCGTGGACAATGAAATCAGCGAAAAGCTCATGTCCACAGACCACCAACGAACAAGAATTGCAACCACGATGCACCGAGACCACGCCATTCCCTGTAACGATATTCCAACTCTTGGAAAGAGGGGACGTCGACAAGGAATGCCTCTCCACGAAGCTCCGAGAAATAATGCACATCGATGCACCAGAGTCAAAGAGGACCCGTGCAGGAAATGTGCACACCAAAACCACACCTAACAAGCAATTAACAATCAAACCCTAGTCTAGCAAACAACCATGTTCAAGCAAATAACACAATCTAACAATCAAAACCAGCTAGGAAAGTAACAGCTAGATTGAGGATTACCTGCGATAACCTCATCCACAGCCTCGCTCTCCACAGCGGTCATCAGAAAAGCCTGCCTCCTCGGCGGAACAGCCTGCTGAAAAGCCTGCCTCTGCGGAACAAGAGCTGTTCCACGACCAGCAGGAACAGACGCTCGCTGCTGCAACGGCTGAGCTGCAACAGGTGCCCTCCGCAACGGACCCGCATGCCGACAATCCCTCGCGACATGGGAAGCATCACCACAAACCAGACACTGGCCCAAAAACTTCCGACACTGATCCTTGATGTGGCCAGGCTTGCCGCAGAAATGGAAAGTCTTTAGAATAGGCCCTCCTGGCCTCTTAAACTGAGCAGACTGATTAGGCCTGAATCCAGGTCTAATCACAGCTCTCGCCTGTTCCACAGGCCTCTTCCCAGCACCAACGACAGACCCCCTCCTCTGGTTCACGAGCAGCTCCTGCCTCTGGGCTGCTACTAGAACCTTCTGATAAGATTCCCAGTCAGAAGAGGTCACAAAACTCTGGAGCTCCGAAGCAAGCCCCTGCAGGAACCTCTGAGCTCTCTCCTCAGCGTCCTGGACCATCTTTGGTGCAAACCGACTCAGCCTCATGAACTCTTGGTGATACATGTCCACCGACGAGTTCCCTTGCTTCAAATCGATAAAACGCTGCAGCATCTCTTCCCTGGCAGCTTTCAGGAAGAACTCACCCTCAAATCTGGCCTTGAAGGTAGCCCAAGCTATCGGCTCCACCAACATCTTCTCTTCCGCATCCCACCAATTCCGAGCATTATCCTTGAGTTGCCTCTTCGTCAAATCAACCCATCCAGCCGGGGTGATCTTGGCCATCTTCAGATTGTCCTCGATGTTCCGAATCCACTCATCGGCAGCCAGAGGACCCTCAGAACCATCAAAATATGCGGGACCCAGCTCCCGAAATTGCTTCGCTCCTGGCTCAGAGCGAGGGGCATCCGGAAGAGCCCGGGCAGCTCGAGCAAGTGGAGCATTCTGGACGTACAGGAGCACGCCCTGCTGCACTTGCATCATCTGGAGCATCATCCGCATCATCTCACCGCTGGTGGGTTCCCGCTCAGGCTCCTCATCATGAGGGAGCGCACCACTGCCCCCACCACGGGTGAAACGCCTTCCTGCCATCTAATGACACAGAGAACGAATCAGATTAGACTCATAGCTTATGACATCGGACGTTGTGATGACCCGTATTTAGCAATACACTTATTTTACGTATTTTCTTAATTAATAATATTTTATAATGGTTTGTTAGGAGTTGAACATCAAGATAGTTTATAGATCATTTATAAAAAATGTTTTGTGGAACCAATATAGTTATAGCCTATTTTAGAGTATACGAGTACCATCCTAAATCCCGAAATGATTTTTATAATTATTTAAACTCAAGTATTAACGTTACAGCCATAGCAATTATTTTCCTAAGTAAACGTTTTCAAAATGATTTCAAACTTCTACAGTATCACTCTAAGACCATTTAGTGCTTCCCTCATTAATTTCGTAATTTTCTGAAGTCAAATCGATAGAGAACCCGCAAACCCGCTTCCTAAACGTTTTAGCCCAAAACTCGTATTTCCGTAGTCCAAACTACGAAATAGATCTCGTAGTCACGATCCTCATGATGATACGAACCCGTGGCTATATTTTCGTAATTTTTCGGAGTCATTTAACCCTAGGGGCAAAATCGTAATTTCACAAAATGTTTTCACTAATTACCGTTTTACATTACCCTAATTACTATCCTAATCACCCATACTCTAGTCGGCAGATGACTCCAAAATCCCATTTGAGCAGCCCATGTGTTATACGAATGTCTAAAGTTAGTCAAAAGCTAACTTTGTCATTAAATAGGTTGGACCAAATATTAATTACATTAGTTTTATACTAATTATTTTTCCTTATATAAACCCCACTGCTTATACTCTTCTCCCTCAGCAATTATTTTTCCCCCGACCCATCTCTTCGGATTCTCCCCGAAACCCACACTAATCTCCCCCTCACAAAATAACACCCAGGCAAACCCCGTATCCTTCTTCCCTTCACCTAGCAACGCAACGAAGTCCCCCTCTCGTTGCTCCTATGTCTCCGACCCGCGACCTCAGCATTTCCGCCCCCTTCCGACGCCCGCTTCCCACGACCACGTCGATGCCGACGAACCCATGAGCACAGGCCGAACTCCTCCGTGTCGCCGCCCCCTTCAGCCCGAAGCACCGACGTCTCCCGTCGTACAGCCGCTCCCCTCCGAGCGCCATCGACAGCGCCTATACACCGGAGCTCCGCCTCGTCTCCTACCCCGACGACAACGACGGCGACAGCTCCGCCGTGCACCGCTGCCACGCCACCACGACCGCCGCCACGACGACGAAGCCCACCGGACCCCCACCGTGCAACCGCCGCCGCCTAGGCTTCGACAGCCTCCGCTTCCACCGTGAACCGCCCCTCCTCTGTTCCCGTTCCCGAAACAGAGCACCCCGCCTGGGTCCGCCTCCGAGCTCTCCGCCACCCCGACACGTCGCCGCAGCCACCTCCGAACGGCATCCTCTCCACTCGAACACCGCCACCCCTCTCCCCTGTTCTCCGCCATTCACCCCGATCGACCCGCTCCCCACAACCCTCGCAACGACGACGCCGACGAAACCCACCGCCCCCTTCCTCTCCTCTCCGACGAGGGTGCCGCTGCCCCCGTCATCTTCTCCGCCACTCTCCCCGCAGCACAGCGCCGCCGCCATCCGCTGTACTCCGGTGCCGCAGCAGCCCCGCGACCAACGCCCTCGACTTCGCCGTTCACCGCCGTTGCCTCGCCTCCCACCGCCGACCGCCGCTCCTCCGCCACCGCCTCCGTGCCGCCGTCGTCTCGCCGTCGCCGCCACGAGGTCGCAGCCCCTCCGACGTCGGAGTCGAACCCCCACGCAGCTGTCGACAGCGAGCGTAAGCTTCGAATGGCAAACTTGTAAATATCACGAACTTCCGTATTTTCGTATTTTTTATTAATTAATAAATGGGTTTTAAGGTTATAAATCCATAACTAATTATACAGGGACCAGAAAAATGTGTGACTAGTCCCAGAAAATCAGAAACGTCGAAACGAATCCATTGGCGCTAGTTTCATCGCGATAAGGCAAGTATATTTCTCACAGTAAATTTTTAAAGGCAAAACTTAAATAAATTAAAATCCTTTTAAAATTCGTAGCTTGCAATTTTTACATATACCGCTGTACGATAAAAATATATGTTACAGTACTTGTAAATACGATCGTTTTGACATCTTGTTTACAGAATTCCGACGTACGGTTTGCCCGGAATAAATCTTTGAAGATATGTTGTAATGATAAATTCTTGTTTTAAAAATCCTTTTAAAATTCGTAGCTTGCAAATTTTACACATACCGCTGTACGATAAAAATATATGTTACAGTACTAGTGAATACGATCATTTTGACACCTTGTTTGAAGAATTCTGATGTAGAGTTTGCTCTAAACAATTCCTTGAACATATGTTTTAAAAAAATGATTTCTTGATTTAAAATTGCTTTTTGGCTATTTAAAAATTGTTTAAAAATCTTGGAAAATAACTACTAATCTTAGAAAATATTTTAAGCTAATTTAAACTCATTTTCTTAGTTAAAATCATATCTTAACCGTTCTTTCATCTATTTAAGTGAATTTTTATGTTTTCATTTAATTGCTGAATCGAGTCGTGAAGTTGTGAACTTTGGTGAAACTGTTGTACGGACTACTGAGACACTGAGATTGAATTGACTGAATGGAAGATGGAACTTCAACAATATTGAATGGAAGATGGAACTTTAATAATATAGAATGGAAGATGGAATTTCAATAATAGACAGATAGTACACATTCTTTTGACCGCCACTAGACTTGACCTGGGATTGGGGTAGTCTATGATCACAAGTGTTACAGAATGACTGGATGCGCCATACTAAATTACCTCCAACACATTACGGGGGTTAGAACCTTGACCGTTGCCATATCGGAACGGTGGGTAAGCCTCGGAGTTGCTCCTGTCGCAGGCTGCATGTTGGTTATCTCTAGTACTCTTGGACATGGACTTATCACTAGGATAGACTGGTTATTGATTATTGTTCTAACATCTTTTTCTACAGGTTGCTACAGTGTGTTTATTGAATGCTAAATTGTCACAGGTTACAGACGGCTTGCAAATTGTTATTGAATAATGAAATTGTTACAGGTTGCAAATGGTATTGCAAATGGCTATCAAATGATTAAATTGCTACAGGTTGCAAATGTTTAACTGCTTTAACTGCTTTAACTGTTTTAACTGCTTTAAACTGATTTATCTCTTTTATTGCTTATTTGTAAATTAAGCTTATTGCTTGTCTTTAAAGTTCATCATTGTTTAATTTTAAAATGTCCAATATTTTGGTTTTGAGAATATCTTGCCGAGTAAATCTCGCTGACGGACATTTCATTTTGTTGTTTTACGAAATGTCCGTCAGGTATCGATAGTGAGTTCTTTGAAGACACTACCACAGGAATCGAGCCAGTGCTTGACGAGCACGTGCAGTACCTACCCACAGAAGATTAGACAATCCCCTTCGCGACTGTTTCTTTACATTTAAAATAATGTAATTTGTGTACCTTGTTTGTATTGCTATACTAGGCCCAAGTTGTATCTTAATTATTGTACGCTGGATATGTAATAATGTTGTTTGAGCTGCTTCTTAAATTTGCATGCAAGGATCTGCAATTTTTATACAGACGCTTAGTGTGTTTAAGCCAAGGAGGAAGAAAAGAAAAGATTTCAAAAAGAAAAAAAAAGTACTCCTCCTTGTTTTAAGCACATCGCGGACCCGCTCGCGTCCTCGCTCCCGGTAGAATTGGAAGCGGGGCGTGACAGGTTTTAGTGGCGGCCCATGCAGGTCATGCGTATGCAAATACTTTAAGATCGGTTTAAATGACATTAATATCTAAGTGTACAACTAGAATAGATTTATTCTAACTTACCTCACATTGCGGTTTGTTTTGAAGTTTGGCAGGTCAACCAGATACTCACAACTGGTGGTGATTTGATTTTTACTTACCTTATATTGCGGTTTGTCTTGAAGTATGGCAGGTCAACTGGATACTCACAGCGTCACCAACGACGACATCTTGGGTATTGTAAAGGAAATACTGGAATTCAACCACATATTTTCCACGAGGCTGCTTAACCGGTAATCACTAGTATATTTGAATCCTTTCCCTTTACGTCGATTTGACACCCATCGTCTTTATTATCATTGCTAGCATATTTTATCGTGCTACATGTATTTGTCTTCATAGCGTGTCCACTTCTTGATTTGGAAATTTCCTATTGCTTCTTATCACAAAATTCGCAACGAATTATTTCCATTGAACCTCAATACCTTTTTTCTAACTCATAACCCTTGCTTAGGAACTCGTGTTCCATTCTTGGTTATACCTTCCCTAGTAACCTCTTTTGCTTACAGTTATAGTTATTTTCATATGTTGAACCATCTACCTACTTCATCACCTTTCCTTCAGTTGATGATGGCACACATATAAATGATAAGCTTTCTTCAATGGACCATGATACCGGTCAATGTGCTTGGCTAAAGTCTGTTGGATCGACCTAGCTAGACTGGGCATAAGTGATCCTGGCTTAGTCACTTCCCTGGCCGTGTCCGCTGGACCGCAAGGACGTGAATCATGATTATGTAACGCCATCAATCTTCATCACTATCACCCTTCCTTTAGGTTGATGACCTTTCGATTGACCTTCTTAGAATCTTTCTATTTTAGTACGCTTGAACTCTAGCTACGTCTATTTTAAGGAGGGTATCATTCGGTTTTCGATCATCCAAAGTTCAAGTTCGACAACGAAGCAGATCGAAAGACACTCAGAATTATTGGAGGATGGTACTAGAGAATTTGAGACAAGCCAAACCATGACTTGTAAGTGTAGACTGTTACGTCTTCTTCTTCTTTCTTGAGCTCGTATTTTCTATCTCCTACTTTCGTCTTATACCAGATTTTTCCATGGTTTGAATTCTTTTCCCGCCTACTTTCTCTCTCCCTCTTTATTACGTTTTGTCTGTTTCCTCTCCTCGAGCCCCGTTCCCACCTAACCTAGCCTACCCTACCCTACCTATGACTTTCGGCGCCTACCCTATCCATGACTTTCGGCGCCCCCTTTTTTAAAAAAAACCCCCTCATCTCTCCCTCTCCAACCATCCCGTGGCTTCCTCTCCACCGAGATGACGCCCACCCCCTCGTTGTGCCTCTTCTTTCGTGAGCCCAACACCTCGCAAGCTCCTCCGGCCTCACCCGAAGCTCCACCCCATCCCGGAGGCCCCCGCCACATCGCGTATTCGCAGCCGTCGCACCTCGCCACCTTGGATCGACAACCGCCGATGGCCCTCCGACGATTTTTGGGATTTTTGGCCTTGGCCACAACTCTTGCCGCCACCCTCACTGTAGCTGTATGGTTGAGATCTTGGGAAGCCGTGATCCTTGGGCTTCTCTTGAGCTCTCTGCCCTGGGTCTCACCCAGATTGATGTCCCGTTTAGGCTTCCTCTTGCGACTACTCCTTTTGGTTTGCGGAAAAGTGTGTTTTTGGTTGTTTATTTGTTGGGTAATGTTGGGTGTTGCGAATGTCAAGTATTGGTCTACGGAAGGAGTGATGGCGATGACTATTGGTATGATATTGGCCTTAGGTGTTGAAGTTGGATGTAGGCCTTGTGCTTGGCTCTGGATGAGAGCTTGGATCTTGCCTTATTGTGGGATACTATGGAGATTGACGGAAGGAATGCTAGCAGTGAATACTGACTTTAAGTGTTGGCCTTGTACTTACCCTTGGGCGTTGATCTGGACGTTAGCATGTGGTTGGGCATTATGGAGATTGATGTTGTTGGTACCCGTGGATTAATCGACGACATCTGTGACTAGATCCAGTTAGTCACCTGTAGCACGAATAAATTTTATGATCTTCTTTTTATGTGATTGATTATCTTGCTACTAGCTTATCACCTCAGGTTCCAAGTTCGAACAGAGGTTGTCATCATAATAGCCCTCATTTTCATGTGATATTATTTTCTCATATTAATTTTGGACTACTTGAGAAGTTAGAGTAACTTTTGTAATGCTACTGGTCTTAGGAGTAATTACGAAAGCTATGATAATGTTGATGATTATTAGGAATATCTCTTGCTTTCTTGATGCTGTGATATCACATTATATTTCATGCTATTAACAACTTATTTTCTAAATTGTAATTTTCATCAAGTTTTCCATTTTCTCATTTATTTGCTTGAGCTTCTTAATAACAGTAATTATTTTATAAAGTTTTGAGAAATTCCGAGGACGGAATTATTTTAAGGAGGGTAGAATGTGATGACCCGTATTTAGCAATACACTTATTTTACGTATTTTCTTAATTAATAATATTTTATAATGGTTTGTTAGGAGTTGAACATCAAGATAGTTTATAGATCATTTATAAAAAATGTTTTGTGGAACCAATATAGTTATAGCCTATTTTAGAGTATACGAGTACCATCCTAAATCCCGAAATGATTTTTATAATTATTTAAACTCAAGTATTAACGTTACAGCCGTAGCAATTATTTTCCTAAGTAAACGTTTTCAAAATGATTTCAAACTTCTACAGTATCACTCTAAGACCATTTAGTGCTTCCCTCATTAATTTCGTAATTTTCTGAAGTCAAATCGATAGAGAACCCGCAAACCCGCTTCCTAAACGTTTTAGCCCAAAACTCGTATTTCCGTAGTCCAAACTACGAAATAGATCTCGTAGTCACGATCCTCATGATGATACGAACCCGTGGTTATATTTTCGTAATTTTTCGGAGTCATTTAACCCTAGGGGCAAAATCGTAATTTCACAAAATGTTTTCACTAATTACCGTTTTACATTACCCTAATTACTATCCTAATCACCCATACTCTAGTCGACAGATGACTCCAAAATCCCATTTGAGCAGCCCATGTGTTATACGAATGTCTAAAGTTAGTCAAAAGCTAACTTTGTCATTAAATAGGTTGGACCAAATATTAATTACATTAGTTTTATACTAATTATTTTTCCTTATATAAACCCCACTGCTTATACTCTTCTCCCTCAGCAATTATTTTTCCCCCGACCCATCTCTTCGGATTCTCCCCGAAACCCACACTAATCTCCCCCTCACAAAATAACACCCAGGCAAACCCCGTATCCTTCTTCCCTTCACCTAGCAACGCAACGAAGTCCCCCTCTCGTTGCTCCTATGTCTCCGACCCGCGACCTCAGCATTGCCGCCCCCTTCCGACGCCCGCTTCCCACGACCACGTCGATGCCGACGAACCCATGAGCACAGGCCGAACTCCTCCGTGTCGCCGCCCCCTTCAGCCCGAAGCACCGACGTCTCCCGTCGTATAGCCGCTCCCCTCCGAGCGCCATCGACAGCGCCTATACACCGGAGCTCCGCCTCGTCTCCTACCCCGACGACAACGACGGCGACAGCTCCGCCGTGCACCGCTGCCACGCCACCACGACCGCCGCCACGACGACGAAGCCCACCGGACCCCCACCGTGCAACCGCCGCCGCCTAGGCTTCGACAGCCTCCGCTTCCACCGTGAACTGCCCCTCCTCTGTTCCCGTTCCCGAAACAGAGCACCCCGCCTGGGTCCGCCTCCGAGCTCTCCGCCACCCCGACACGTCGCCGCAGCCACCTCCGAACGGCATCCTCTCCACTCGAACACCGCCGCCCCTCTCCCCTGTTCTCCGCCATTCACCCCGATCGACCCGCTCCCCACAACCCTCGCAACGACGACGCCGACGAAACCCACCGCCCCCTTCCTCTCCTCTCCGACGAGGGTGCCGCTGCCCCCGTCATCTTCTCCGCCACTCTCCCCGCAGCACAGCGCCGCCGCCATCCGCTGTACTCCGGTGCCGCAGCAGCCCCGCGACCAACGCCCTCGACTTCGCCGTTCACCGCCGCTGCCTCGCCTCCCACCACCGACCGCCGCTCCTCCGCCACCGCCTCCGTGCCGCCGTCGTCTCGCCGTCGCCGCCACGAGGTCGCAGCCCCTCCGACGTCGGAGTCGAACCCCCACGCAGCTGTCGACAGCGAGCGTAAGCTTCGAATGGCAAACTTGTAAATATCACGAACTTCCGTATTTTCGTATTTTTTATTAATTAATAAATGGGTTTTAAGGTTATAAATCCATAACTAATTATACAGGGACCAGAAAAATGTGTGACTAGTCCCAGAAAATCAGAAACGTCGAAACGAATCCATTGGCGCTAGTTTCATCGCGATAAGGCAAGTATATTTCTCACAGTAAATTGTTAAAGGCAAAACTTAAATAAGTTAAAATCCTTTTAAAATTCATAGCTTGCAATTTTTACATATACCGCTGTACGATAAAAATATATGTTACAGTACTTGTAAATACGATCGTTTTGACATCTTGTTTACAGAATTCCGACGTACGGTTTGCCCGGAATAAATCTTTGAAGATATGTTGTAATGATAAATTCTTGTTTTAAAAATCCTTTTAAAATTCGTAGCTTGCAAATTTTACACATACCGCTGTACGATAAAAATATATGTTACAGTACTAGTGAATACGATCATTTTGACACCTTGTTTGAAGAATTCTGATGTACGGTTTGCTCTAAACAATTCCTTGAACATATGTTTTAAAAAAATGATTTCTTGATTTAAAATTGCTTTTTCGCTATTTAAAAATTGTTTAAAAATCTTGAAAAATAACTACTAATCTTAGAAAATATTTTAAGCTAATTTAAACTCATTTTCTTAGTTAAAATCATATCTTAACCGTTCTTTCATCTATTTAAGTGAATTTTTATGTTTTCATTTAATTGCTGAATCGAGTCGTGAAGTTGTGAACTTTGGTGAAATTGTTGTACGGACTACTGAGACACTGAGATTGAATTGACTGAATGGAAGATGGAACTTCAACAATATTGAATGGAAGATGGAACTTTAATAATATAGAATGGAAGATGGAATTTCAATAATAGACAGATAGTACACATTCTTTTGACCGCCACTAGACTTGACCTGAGATTGGGGTAGTCTATGATCACAAGTGTTACAGAATGACTGGATGCGCCATACTAAATTACCTCCAACACATTACGGGGGTTAGAACCTTGACCGTTGCCATATCAGAACGGTGGGTAAGCCTCGGAGTTGCTCCCGTCGCAGGCTGCATGTTGGTTATCTCTAGTACTCTTGGACATGGACTTATCACTAGGATAGACTGGTTATTGATTATTGTTCTAACATCTTTTTCTACAGGTTGCTACAGTGTGTTTATTGAATGCTAAATTGTCACAGGTTACAGACGGCTTGCAAATTGTTATTGAATAATGAAATTGTTACAGGTTGCAAATGGTATTGCAAATGGCTATCAAATGATTAAATTGCTACAGGTTGCAAATGTTTAACTGCTTTAACTGCTTTAACTGTTTTAACTGCTTTAAACTGATTTATCTCTTTTATTGCTTATTTGTAAATTAAGCTTATTGCTTGTCTTTAAAGTTCATCATTGTTTAATTTTAAAATGTCCAATATTTTGGTTTTGAGAATATCTTGCCGAGTAAATCTCGCTGACGGACATTTCATTTTGTTGTTTTACGAAATGTCCGTCAGGTATCGATAGTGAGTTCTTTGAAGACACTACCACAGGAATCGAGCCAGTGCTTGACGAGCACGTGCAGTACCTACCCACAGAAGATTACACAATCCCCTTCGCGACTGTTTCTTTACATTTAAAATAATGTAATTTGTGTACCTTGTTTGTATTGCTATACTAGGCCCAAGTTGTATCTTAATTATTGTACGCTGGATATGTAATAATGTTGTTTGAGCTGCTTCTTAAATTTGCATGCAAGGATCTGCAATTTTTATACAGACGCTTAGTGTGTTTAAGCCAAGGAGGAAGAAAAGAAAAGATTTCAAAAAGAAAAAAAAAGTACTCCTCCTTGTTTTAAGCACATCGCGGACCCGCTCGCGTCCTCGCTCCCGGTAGAATGGGAAGCGGGGCGTGACAGACGTCGAACTTAGTTTATTGGACATTCTAATATTATTATCGCTATTCCGATAATCGCAATTACAGAAAGACCTGCATGGGCCACCAACAAAACCTGTCACGACCCGCTTCCCTAAAATGGAGGCGAGACGTGGAAAGGTCCGCACGAGAGTGGAGCTGTGAAGCCCCAAACCCGATAAGCGTCAATAAAACATAAGCAGGTCCATGTAACCACAACGGAACAACAATAATAACACAAGGAGAGACTGAAATAAAATCTCACATCTCATACATTGTCCAACATAAAAATAATTCCAACATCCAGAAAAGCCACCAGGCTAAAAGAAAGAGTCTAAAGGCCCAGAACAAGGCCAACAAAAATAATGACATAACAAAGTATAGGTGCTATGCACCGATAACAAAACAACTGTCTAAACAAAAGGGAAACACAACGAAAACACTAGGACTGGTCCCCAGTGTCCACGTACTCCCCGTCAAACACAAGCTCGGGCTCGGCGTCAGCAAACACCTCGTCCTCAACAAGGTACTCAGGCTCAGGATCTAACATGTGTCACCCAAAAGAGTAAAGGGGCACATGTCAGCAAGTCTAAAAGACTTGGGCAAGGAAACTGAAAGTAAGGCAACTAGCAACCTAACAGTTTTAGTATGCATGACATGGCAGTTATAACATGAGTGCACAATTAAGACATGGTGAACAGTAAGTACAATAGAACAAGCATCGGGACAAGACAAGAGTAGCCAAGCTACTAACATTCTCAATCAATTCACATTGTTTTGTAGGTGTTTAAGCCCTTCAGCTGAATGGTACATCATTCACACCGATCAGCACTAAACACTATTCACGTTTCACTGTTGTTTGCAGATGTTTACGCCCTTCAGCTGAATGGTACATCATTCACACCGATCGGCACTAAACACTACCCCACCCCAGAGTTTACGTCTTACAACTGCAGTTGCTGATCGGGCAGACCCCCAGTTGAATGGCCGCTTAACCCTTACCCCATCCCACACGTAAACAAGCCAGGGTCCTTGCACATGAGCCCAGCAAGTGAGCCAGGGTTGCCCCGCACGGGAGCTTGTTTTCCAAGTTCACAATTCAATATATTGAGCGTTGGGGTTAGCAACTCATTATGCTCACTTCTGGTCACGAGCCAGGAAACACAAGTATGGCGTAGGGGACACCTAGCCTCAATATCGAGCGTTGGGGTTAGCAACTCATTATGCTCGCTTCTGGTCACGAGCCAGGAACTATCAGTTTTGTAGCGATGCTACGCAATCACGGGATCACCAAAGAATGCAATGACATGACAATTAATTCGCGTACCGTTAATGGAAAGTAAACATGACATGGTAATTGTGCAACATGCTAAATGTCGGGACTAGCTTCGTTGTCAAGCTAGTTCCCCAATTTGCGCCTAGGCGAGTATCATTTCGTCACCTAGCCTCTTTTACGCCTACAACAAGCAAATGGCCTAAAACATGGCCTAAACCCTAAGTGGCAAGTTTCACTTGCCTAGCACTGGGGATGACGATCACGAAGGTTCGTCTCGCGGATGCTATTCTACGGGGAAATCGCGAAAGGAGGCGAAAGAAACACTCCGGAGAACCCTAGGATCAGATCTGGAAACGAATGGAGAAGTTTGGGAAACTAGGGTTTTTGGGGATTTTGGGGATTTGATGAGACTTTGGGGAAGATGAGAGGTAGATAGAGTGGATGGATGGATTGGATGATGGATTTAGGGCTTGGAATGAAGAAATAGGGCTTGGAGGAAGATGTGGGCTCAATGGGGGAGATTTTAGGGTTTAGGGTCGAGTGGAGGAAGATGAAATCGTTTGGGAGGGGTATAAATAGGTTGGGCTGGCGGCTGCCCAGAAATTAGGGTTTTAACACAGATTAGTTGGTCAAAGAGCAACCACTGACCGACTAGTTTGGCAACTAGTCGGTCGGTCGACCAACGCAGACCGACTAAGTGTAAACAGTAACTTCTGAACGAAAATAGGATTTAGAATTAGTCGGTCCATGAACAAATACTGACCGACTAGTTTAGCATCTAGTCGGTCGATGAACGTTCTTAGACCGACTAAGAGTGAACAGTAGTGATACTAAAATTTAGATGATGAGTTAGTCGGTTAAAGAAGCATTGCTGATCGACTAGTTTGCAACCTAGTCGGTCAACCAACGTTCTTTGACCGACTAACGATAAACAGTAACTCCTGAGAAATTTAGAAAGCCCACTAGTCGGTCCAAGAAGGATTGCCGACCGACTGGATCGTCATCTAGTCGGTCAGTGCCCCTTCTTATACCGGCTAATAAGCACCAAAAGTTCCGATACGGAGCGCGGAGCCCCGGGATCGATTCCTAAGACTCCTAGGCTTGATCTAATAGTACGATACGACCGTTATGAAGCCTGTCACGAATGACATACTTCGAAATCGACGATCCTAAGGAAGAAACGAGAAAACACGACGAAATGATCGAAAATGAAAGCTACGGAGACGGAAACCACACAAAAGGAGAAAACCCACCAAAACATATATTATATTATAATAAATCCAGATACATGAAAAGCAGTCGTTACACATGACGTATCATGAGGAGCTAGATTACATGGACCTCCTTGATGAGGTCATCGAAGAGGCGATACCCCACTCCATCGCCGCACCCCACGAAGATAGCTTCGAAGAAGGCCTAAATTTGGCCGAGGAAGAGAAGATGGAGCACTCCCCCGATATCTCCATGGCAATTGATGACGGCGACGCTGATGTCGCAAGAATATGTGAGCTCTGCAAGCGCTCAAAGTTGAGGACTCCGAAGAAAGCTCCACCGATACGACGATCGGTGTCACCGGCAAAGTCGAAGACCGGAGCAAGCTCTAGCTTGGGGGAGCCACCCCCCAACATTGCCCGAGACGAAGGGGTGCTGAGGAAGACCTCACACCACCGTGATCCAAATCCGAGTGGTCTTCCAAGCAAGTTCGACGGGTGCATCTCGTATGCACCCAACATCAAACGTTAATTGAGAATCAAAAGGGGTCGAGCTCAAGACCTTAAACGAGCGCTTGTCGGGAGGCAACCCGACGGTTATCGCATTTTTTCTATTTTAGTTTTTATTTTTGTTTTAGACTTTATTAGTTTTTTTGAGTCGTTTGCCCGAAAAATTATGACAACGGGTCCTATTTTCTTTGACCGGAGAGGAGAAAGGGATATCTATCATTTTGAGGATGGCCAAGGCGAAGAAGAGCGCTCCAGGAACGTGCTCGAGGATTAGGAGAAGGAAGAAACCACCTGAAAGAAGAAAAACAGAGATTAGAGCCAAAACGGAGCATCACAGCAGAAAGCAGAGCCTCACTCAGCCGAGTACAATATCCACTCGGCCGAGCAACCAACGAAGTCCGCCCGAGTGGAGCACCAACGAGGGAAGTCTGCTGCACCCAACTCTCTGTTCTTTTTTGTGATTTCAGCATAAATTGCCACTCGACCGAGTATATATCTTCACTCGGCCGAGCGAAACTGATACGCTCCTAGGGCGAGAATTGCCGAGTAGCTTGTGCCACTCGGCCGAATGGACTCTTTCCACTCGGCCGAGTGTGGCAAAGCCACTCGGCCAAGTCGTAAGCGACGAGGAGTTTTTTAAAAATAATTTCGTTACGATCACTCGGCCGAGTGACATAGTCACTCGGCCGAGTCGTAACTAATCCTATATAAGCTGACGCGGGCTCGGCGTGGAATTCGAAGCGACACAATTTTCGATCGCCCGAACCCGCGCCTCTTCAACCCTCGCTCGCCTGCTGCGACCGCTCACTTGTTCGACCGCCGCGCCTGCCGGTCCGACCGCCGCGTCGCCACCGACCGACGATCGCCGTCGCTCCGACCGACCGCCGGCGACTCCCTCGACGCCGACCAACCTCCGGTACCCCCGATTTCACCCCATTTCTCCATTTTCTCGTATTTTTCGACGATCCATGCACTAATCGAGCCCCTAACTCAAATTAATTTCATTATCTATCTATTATACCCCTAACCCCCCATGTATTTTGAATTTTACACGCTGATATCGTTGTTTGATGTGCAGGCTATCTTGGGGAGCTTAGGGGAGCTTAGGGGAGCTTCCGGGGCGCGCTTTTGGCCTTGTGGAGTCGGCGTCTTCGCACGCATCTGCTGTTTTGCTCTCGCGGCGTGTTCAGGTACCTTCGTTCCATTTATTTTAGCACGTTGCATTTTTTTCCATTCGTTGGGTGATCACTCGGGGCACACATGCCGCCCCAAACACGGCCACGCACTAGGAGAGCTTCCGCCAAGCGGAAGCGGCCGGATGAGCCTGGCCCCTCCCACGAGATGGAGGACTCTCCTCCGCCTACACCACCTTACTCCACACAGCCACAGCCTGCCGATCCAGTCAACCCACAGCCACTCCCAGCCGAGCCCATCCACCTACAGCCACCACTGGCTCCTATCGTCGGGCCGCTGGGTATTACGTTCCGAGACGATGCACATCGCGTCGTTTTTGAGCGTATCGCCCAGCGCTCGATAGTACCCTCCAGGTTCGCACAACTTGCAGACCTAGACCGCCTGGGGGTACTCGAGGGGATGCTCACGTTGTACGACAACGTGGGTTGGCGAGATTTTCTTTCTGTGTCGGCGGACACCTACGTCCGCCCGACACTCTAGGTACTCAGCTCGATCGCCCGGATCGCTGAGGGATGCTCCTTTAGACTTATGGATCGAGAGTGTCAGATCACTCTCAATATGCTTTGAGCGTTCTTTCAGTGGCCCGCAGTTCCCACGCCCGACTGAGCCTACGCCCACACACACATCCCTCCCCCATCCTTCGATTCACACGCCTTTTGGGCCCGGATCACAGGTTTACCACAGGCCTTTGACCCTAGTAGGGCTAAGGCCTCGGCCATAGTCCACCCTTACCTCCACATAGCACAGCGCCTTATGGCGACTACCTTTCTAGCGAGGTACGAGCCTGGGACAATGTCTACGCCTGAGCTCTATATGCTCTACGCGATGACTCGCCCCAGAGTTCTGGATAGGGATGGTGTTACGATGGTCCCCGCCGTTGAGATTGACGTCGCTAGCTGGTTTTTGGACCGCATCATCGTATCAGTGGGCGCTCGATCCCCGATATGTTGCAGCGGCCTGATCACCCTGCTAGCCCTGATGACCGGCGAGGACCTTCCGGCCGACCTGCGTCGACATTCGGGCCCCACTTCACTTTCGATAGACGTCATGGCCCGGATGAAGATGCTTCGTCCGCACGGCCAGTGGCACTAGGTATGGTTGCACGGTCCATTCGGTGCTGACTACATGATCCTTCCGAGCCCCGCTCAGATACACATAGGACCAGCACACGAGGACTGGCTTCCGGCGATGGATCTCCTGATCCCCACCGCCTACGTGCTTAAGGCCGAGGAGGCTGAGCAGGCACCCCCTGCACCTGTAGACCCTGTGTTCCCTCAGCCTGAGCCTGCACTTTCTGCCGCTCCCGACACTTCTGTCCCCACTTCTGCCAGTGTCGGGAGTACACTTGCTGAGCCGTCCTCCACGCCCACCCCGTCTACCACCACCCCCACCACTGCTGTGCCCCTGTCGGTTGAGCCACTCACCTCTCTGCTACCCGAGCATCCACCCACCATACTTGAGAGCGGTGAGTCTTCCTTTGCTTCCGTCGTGGAGACCCTATCCACTTTTATCTCCACTGGGGTTTCACCTTTTGGACCCCACACTTCCTCCCCAGCGGTCGACCCTTCTGTCTCCACCGTAGCTGTTCTATCTGAGAGTGTCGTGATGTCTGTTACCACGTCTGTGTCACTGACCTCTCTTGTAGCCTCGTCACTGATTCTGTCTTCCACTCCCACTTCTGCTGCTTCCACCTCACACCAGCCTGCGTCCCAGCCTCGCACTTAGGCTGGGCATCCACTAGTGAGCACAGCACCCTTTCGACCCATGCCTGCTGTCCCGATCACCTACACTGCACGTATTAGACAGCCCCGACCTGCTCAGCCTAGACCTGTCCGTCCCTCCGCTCCACCACCCCCTGACGCCTTAGTTCAGAGCGTTTGTGCTCTTGAGGGGGGCGATGAGTGGACTCCGGGGCGATTTTAGGGCTCTGTCTTCCATAGTCACCGCCATGCAGCACCGCCTCGAGCTACTTCCCAGCATTCACTTTTTCCTGACCCAGATCCTCGAGCGACTGCCACGACCACCACCCACCCAGCTGACTGTTCCACGCCCACCACCACCACCACCCACCCAGCAGACTGTTACCCAGCCACCACCACCCCCACCTCCGCCTCAGGACGGAGATGGCGCAGCACCACCAGCTTAGGCACACCCTTGATGCCATCGATATTTTTTGTCGTTATGCTGCCCATTCTCTGCTTGGTCCTGATGATGGTTTTGCCCACCCCTCCTCCCACCACTATTTTTGTCCACATTTTGATCATATCATTCTATATCCTTCTTCGGGAGTGAGGGAGAGTATTTTTGGTGACACACACATATCTACATCACTCTTATCCTTGCATGCATCACATTCGCATCATATTTTTCATTTTGTTATTTTTATTTCTTTTTATCATGCATGCATACCCACCCCCCACCCATTACCCGTCTCTCGGTGTGCCACACTCCGCACATTGAGGACACTGTGCACTTTAACTTGGGGGAGTGAGTTCTCACACTTTTCATTTTGTTATTTTTAGTTTTTTCACGTTTTCCACTTTTGCACCCATTTTTCATCACTTTTTCATTTTTTTTACCATGCATCACATTTTTCTTATTTTTCTTGTGTGCTGCATTGTAAATAGTTTTATTTTCGTTTATCTTTGTTTTCTTTCATCTTTTGCTAGAGATGACTTTTCTGTGATGATGATTACGTGGTGTTAGCTTTTCTCTATATGCATGCTATATTTGTCATGTCATAGCTTTTTATTTTTGATATCATATGCTATGTTCTGCTTTGCATTTAGAAATAGTAACCCACTCTCTTTTGCTGTATGAAAATGGATGAAATTCTATTATTAGCTGATGTCTGATGATTCATATGTATGCTATCGTAGAAAACACACCAAGATTCACGCATTGATGCTTATATCTGGAGTACTGCTTTCTTTTCTCATATCACTTCTTATTGCATGATTTGTACGCTTCACTTCGGGTTGATTGAATGTTTGCTAGCTTTGATAAATCTGGATTAGTTTACTTTTTGAGATTAAACTGAGTAGATTATATTACCCTGCTGAAGTTGTCATGCACGTCCTATAGAGTGAACTGAGAGATACATTTATTTCTTTCTCCACATATCTTGAACATTATTTCTCTATTTTAAATTCATTGGTGAATCTCCCCTTAGCGATTCTATTATTGGCATTCCCCCGTTATTAAAATCACATGCTCCAAATTCCCCAAAACCCAAAGAAAAAAATACTTGTATATCATTCTCTTTGATTTGGGATCATTTGTGTAAATATTCCATTATTGAAAAAAAGAGAAAAAGAAAGAAAAATAAAAAGAAAAAAAGATTTGAGAATAAGTGAAGGAAAGAGAAAAGAAGTTCGAAAACGATCCCATCTCATATCCTTTCTCTCTTTCTTCCCTCTTTTGCTTTTATTTTTGTTTTCTTTGACTTTTGGAGCTTCATAGGAAACGAGGATGTAAATATCGTTTTGTATATGCCACCACGCTTACAGATAAGCTTGGGGGAGAGAATCCAATAATGTGTGAGAGAGTGACTACCTGACGGTGCATGACAACCTAGGCTAAGTAATATTTTATACTCGGTGAGATTGCTAAAGTTTCACGAAATCCAGAAATCTACGCTTAGCATTCACTTCATGAAAACCACACTTTTTCTATTCTTTCTACTCTATCGTGTGATATCTCTTATACTCCTTATAGAAAGCATTCAATTGAAAAGTGTGTGATCTACGATATTGTATACCGCTTTAGAAGTTTCAGACGATGTTAATCTTAGAATTATTCCATTTTTCAAGCTATATTGATATTCTTGGGATTTCTATTTCAAATGCACCATTATACTATGATATCAAAATAAAAGTCTTTGACATGTGTTTTATATTCGATGCATGCTATATGAGTAAGCAAAACTCACGTCCTGAGAAAATGATCTAGCAACTTCCCTCTTCGTTTTCTATTTTGTATTTCGTTTTCCATTTTCCGCCTTTCCGCCGTTTTCTTTATCTTTATCCACCGGGTTCGCTTTTTACTCCTCTTCCTCGAGGACGAGTAAGAGGTAAGCTTGGGGGATTTTGATCACTCCATATTTTACACCTTTTTTCTGCATGTTTGCATGCCATTTAGATCGCTCAAATTGTGTTTTTCACGTTTATTCGACAATATTGCGATGCTTTTCACGATTTGTTGTTTTTGTCGTATTTCAGGAGATTTGGAGCGATTTGGAGTGATTCTGAGATGCACCCACTCCGGAGTGTCACCGACGACTCTCTTGAGGGGTATTTTGCGATTGGAGAGGAGTGGAAGAAGAAAGAACGTCGTAGGAGCGACGAGGGGGCAAAAACATGAAGAATGGGTATTTTCAGCATGCCACTCGGCCGAGTGAAGGAGTCACTCGGCCGAGCATAGACAACCCGCTCGGCCGGCCAGATCGGACACGCAGCAGAGCCAATATCGGTGTGCACTTGGCCGAGCATCGCCATACCACTCGGCCGAGCACCGAGTCACCCCTCGCCCGAGTGGAGCCAAGACGACGGCATCAAAAACGTCCAACTCTCTGGAATCTGTCAGTCGGCTCCGATGACCGACTCGGCCGAGTGACAAAAGACCGTCCGCCCGAGTGAAGAACGTCCATCGGCCTAGTGAAGAGAAGTCACTCGGTCGAGTGACCTCCGAGGAGACGACCCCCGAGACCCCCAACTCTCTGTTTTTGTACCGGGTTCGTCACTCGGCCGAGTGACATTTGTCACTCGGCCGAGTGAGCCGAGCTGCCTGTAGCGTAAACTGCGATTTTGAGGCTGCACAGGGGCATTTTCGTCAGGGGTTTTTGGGCGATTTTGGGGGGTATTTAACCCCAGTTTTTAACCTAGTTTGGAGAGCTTTTTCAGAACTTTTTGCAGCCTTTTTAGATTAACTTTTTAGGGATTAGATTTAGCTTTTGGGGAGGAGAGAAAAGTGAGATTTTGTTGGATGCTATCTTGTTCTTCATTGGTTTGTCTCTCTTTCTCTCAAAAACTCCATTTTTATTGAATTATTGAATATTGCTATGAATTCCATTCATTTTACTTGTGAATTTCTATTGAATTTGATTATGAATTATGAGTAGTTCATCGTCTTAGGGCGTAGGGATGAACCCTACGAACCCAATTTCAAAATTGTGATGAATTGGTGAAACTATTGCTAGGATTGATTAGGGTTAGTTTGAGATTGCTATAATACGAATAGCTAGGGATTCATACCGATTGGGATTTGCAAGAGATTGGATCCCAATTCGATAGGAAGCCCTAGATATTCGAATTGGGTTGCAATTGAATTTCTCCGGAATCGGTTTGCAAGAGATTGGACCGAAACTATGGTTTTCGATTGCAATTCTATACCAATACCCGTTTGCAAGAGATTGGACAGGTAGGAACTATCCCAACCTAGGTCATAGCTCGAGTTTGCACGAGAATGGGCTCGAGATACGATTGAACGATGATGTTGTTCTTCACGCTAGTTTGCCTAGGTTAGGGTTTGCAAGAGATTGGACCCTACCCTAGGTTTGCTATAGACCGGCAATAGCGCGAGAGCGTGAGCTTGGTTCTACATTTAGTTGCAACTAGTTCAACCAAATTTCAAGTCTAGCAATTGTGAAACCTACGAATCACAATGATGAGATACGACAAGTAGCGGGGATTCCCTATCCCCTAAGCGTCTTTATTAATTTGTTATTACTTTTATACATTTGAACGACTGTGACCGCATATTTGCGAACATTTCTCGACTTTTCCTATAGCCAGGTGATTGAAGAAGACACTGTTACTAAGCCTCCCTGTGTTCGATACCCGCTCGCCGCTACACCGTGCGCTTGCGGTAAGACTACAGTGTCGCCGCTCCGGGACGTGCTTCCGGGGCGCGATCAATGACCTGCTTCTTAAGGCCGTCATGTGGTCCCCCGGTAGGCGCCCCTTTTTATCTCTGCTTTTCCTCTTTATTACCTTGATCTTCTTTCCTTCCGCAGAGATGGCGGGTCGAGAATTCAGCCGTAATGTCGATGAACTCATCCGCCGGGGATCGAGCAGAAGCCGAGGGAACCCCTCGGGCCAGGCCCCTCGCCGTGCGGTAGAGGAGGAGGTGCATCAGGCCGATCCAGCGGTGGGGAGGCTGGAGCCCCCGGTCGCAGCCGCGCCACTCGCCCCAGTCGTGGTGGATTCCCCCGTGGTGGAGGCCACAGCCACCGAACCTCCTCGCTCCGTCTGTGTCGAGGAAAGCAATGGTGGCACCGGCTCGGTGCCTCGCGTGCCCACGTGCGGTCGCAGCGTGGGGCAGAAGCGTTCCCCTTCGAAGTCCGCGGGGCCAGCGAGAAGAAGAGGAAGAAGGAGACCGGGGAGGTCCGCCCCTTCGTGGTTCCCGGGGCGTCAGTCGCCTCGGGTGAAACCCTCCCGTTGGCCCTGGTGGCCACCCCTGTCGACTCGGTCGAGCCGTCCTTGGCGGGGCCGGGGGCGCACTGTTGAACCTCCCGGTGGGCCCCGAGGTCACGCTCAGGGACTTGGTTTTTGTCGACCGAGCCGTGACCACCCAGCTGGCGCAAAGCTCTGTCCCCCGAGTGACCGATCTCTCCTGGAGAGGGCTCCCTCCGACCGACTGACGGACTCTTTAGTCTGTCAGCTTCAGCAGGTTGGTCGCTCTGCTGCTTTCAATCCTGCCTTGTGATTCCTCTGGCTCACCTTTTTATTTTGCAGGCCACTGTGATGGCCGTTGAGGTGTCGCGCCGGACGGCCCATGCATCCAACCTCGAGGAGTCTCTGGTACGGGAGCGCTTGAGGGCTGGGGCGGCCGAGGTGGCGGCCGAAGAAGCCCGTATGGAGGCCCGGCAACTGCGGCATTGTGTGGACGAGCTTGCTGCCGAGGTGCTGGACCTTCAGGGGGCGCTGGCCAACTCGCAGAGGTCGGCCCGGGAGGCGGAAGATGCATTCCGTCGGGAGAGGGACGAGGCGGAAGATGCATTCCGTCGGGAGAGGGACGAGGCGGAAGATGCATTCCGTCGGGGAGGGGCGAGCTCTGGAACGAGCTTGGGGCCCTGCGTCAGGCGCTGGCCGCGCATCCCACCCGGCTCGTCGAGGAGGTGGAGAGGGGCCTTGAGGGGGTCCTAAGGCCGCAAATTGCGGAGGCCCTCAGGGAGGCCTTTGACACCTACGAGGACCTCTTGGCCCCCAGGATCGTGGGGGTCTTCCAAGACTCTTTCCAGAGGTTCGAGGAGCGTATTCGATAGTCGCTTTCCTACCCTCAACCAGGTCCCGAAGACCCTCCACGCTCTGAGCAGGGCGAGGTGCCAGGGGATGCCTCCTCCAGGGCCCCAAGCCCCTAAGCGTCGTTTCTTCCTTTTTGTTCCCCTCCCTTGCCTTGTAATGATGACCAACTTGCTTGTATGAAGCATATTCGTAGGTCCTTGTATCTCTTTGTCTCCTGTTATGTTCCTGGTTGTCTGTGATTCCTACTGACAGAACTGTTTCATAGAGGAAGAAGACTTTCGATCATTTGGGCCGCAGTTGTGTTCGATCCGGCTGGGAGGTGATCCACCGATGTCCCTTTATCATTCGTCGTAAGTGTGAATGGTCCTCGGGACACTGTGCCAATCGGCCCGACGGACTAGGGCCTCGGGGGTGTTCTGGGCCGACCAGCTGTGGCTTTCCCCTCGTCCGCGATCCTCAGGCCAATTGGGTGACTGCCTTACGGACGGGTGGGCTTGCCATCAGTCTTATGGTTGGTCGGGGGGTCGGCATGCTGGGGGAGTCACCCCAGCCTTTCGGCTGATCAGATCGACTGAGCTGCTGGGGGAGCTATCCCCAGGCTTACACCCAACCGATGTTCTGACCCGATGGGGGAGTTGCCCCCAGCCTTATGGGCGGCCATGTTGATCTACCAGCTGGGGGAGTTGTCCCCAGCCTTACGGTTGATCGGGTCGGTTGGTTAGCGGGGGGAGATACCCTCCGTCTTACGACGAACCGATGATCCCACCTGCTGGGGGAGTTGCCCCAGCCTTACGAACGGGCCTAGTGATCGGCCCACTGGGGGAGTTGCCCCCAGCATTACGGTCGATCGGGTCAGTTGGTCAGCGGGGGAGCTACCCTCCGGCTTATGACAAAGTAATGATCCTGCCTGCTGGGGGAGTTGCCCCAGCCTTATGGACGGGCCTAGTGATCAGCCCGCTGGAGGAGTTGCCCCCAGCCTTACGATCGATCGGGTCGGTTGGTCAGCGGGGGAGCTACCCTCCGACTTACGACCATCTGATGATCCCGCCTGCTGGGGGAGTTGCCCCAGCCTTACGGACGGGCCTAGTGATCGGTCCGCTGGGGGAGTTGCCCCCAGCCTTACGGTCGATCGGGTCGGTTGGCCAGCGGGGGAAGCTACCCTCCGGGTTATGACCAACCATTGAACCTGCCTGCTGGGGGAGTTTCCCCCGGCCTTACGGACATGCCTAGTGATCGGCTCACTGGGGGAGTTGCCCCAGCCTTACGGTCGATTGGGTCGGTTGGTCAGCGGGGGAAGTTATCCTCCGGCTTATAACCAACCGATGAACCCGCCTGCTGGGGAGTTACCCCAGCCTTACAGACAGGTCTGGTGGTCGGCCCACTGGGGGAGTTCCCCCAAGCCTTCCGTCCTTTCAGTGTCACGAGCCCTCCCAGGGGGTGATTTCTCATCAGATCCACAGTCGATCGCCAAGCATGATTTAGTGAGAGAAAGCAGATCTGTACTAACACGGTTCTCTTTTCATTTCTTGAACCCGGGTGTACATTTGGAGGAAAACAAAAACGGGGGAGGCGAGGACAAGCTAATCTTACCTAGATGAGGTTGCGGCTGTCTGCCCTGTCTGCTCACTCGATGATATGCATGGCCACCTGAACCACATTCACCTTCTTCCCCTTGTCCACCAGCTTAGACGTCCCCTCCCCAGGGGCGGTGGTTGAGTCGTCGACGAAGTTCTTCAAGTGCCCCCCGGCTGACCAGCTTCTCTATATCCTTCTTTAGATGCCAGCAGTCGTCGGTGTCATGACCATTGTCCTTGTGATACTTGCAATATTTCTCATCTTCCTTTCCGCCTCTCTTCATCCTCGGAGGCGGCCTGCCGAAGCGCCCTTCCTTTTGCGCATGCGCAAGGACGACATCAGGGGCGGTGTTCAGCTTGGAGGGCCGTTGATCCTCCTTGCGCTGCTTCCCTTTGGCCCTCTTCTCCTGCTGATGCTCATCAGGGCTGTGGCGGTCGCTCTCGTCGCGCTTGGATCCCCGCCTGGCCCCCGTTGGGTGACTTCCGTCCTCTGAGGCCAGCGCATCTTCTGTCAGCATGTAGCGCTCCGCCCAGGCTATGACCTCGGTGAAGTCCTTCGGAGGGTCATTGTGCAATGAATTTTTCAGCTCCCGATGCCTGAGCCCTTTCTTCAGGGCCGTTTTGACGACCAGCTCGGGACAGCTCTCCACATTCAGTCGCTCCGCATTGAAGCGACGCATGTAGTGCCTCAGGGTTTCTCCAGGACCCTGCACCATGTTGAACAAGAGTTCTGAGTCCGGTTTTAACTGACGCCCAGTCATGAATTATTTGCAGAACTGCTGGGAGAGGTCCTCGAAGCTGTTAATGGATTGGTTCGAGAGGCTGTGGTACCTACTCTGGGCCGATCTCTGGAGGGTGGAGTAGAAGCCTCTGCAGAGTAGGGTGTCGTCGGCTCCTTGGAATGCCATGACCCCCTCATAGTCCATTACATGATCTTCTGGGTCGCATGTACCCTCATACTTCTTTAAAGTTGGCACCTTGAATCTTGAGAGCACTCGTGCCTCAGTTATCCTTCGTGACAATGGAAAACGGTCGCTCTTGACGCCCTCGGGCGCCCTCCTGTGCTCTCACCATGGTTGAGCAGTCGTGGTGGGCGAACGAGGTCACGACGGGGGCTTGCCCAAGTCCCCGTCGAGCTGGGGACGGGAGTTGGTAGGCGAGCATTCCTCTTCTCTCTCCGGTATTCCAGGTTATTTAGCCTTTCTCGACGGGGACTTTCGCTCTGGCAGGGTCGGTCCCCCGTGGCTCAGCGATTGGTCGGTCATCCATTTGTCGAGCCTGGTCACCGAGATGGGGCGGTAACCAATTCGCCTTCATCTTGCTCGAGGCCCATCCCGTTCCCCTCGCGAGGCGAGGTGGTAGTGGGGATCGCACTAGGACGAAGCCCAGTATGGTAAATCGATGTTTCGGGTTGGTTGCTCCATCCTTGTGGTTGGTGACCACGGCGGATCGTATAGGCTGGCAATCCCCTCCCTGCTGGTGGGCCCCCGCCATCCTATCTCCCTGGCTGGACGGGTTACCAACGAGCTGTTGAATCGTGGCGACCAATGTCTGGAGGTGGGCGTTGGTTTCCTGGGCAAAGAGTCGGAGCTGCTCTTGGGTTACCGACTGGGAGTCACTTGTCTCCTCGGTGTTATGGCTGTACTGGTTCTCAGGAGGGATGTAATCACCCTCCTCATGGATGGGGGCATGCGCCCCGAGCCGTTGCAGACTGGTTCCATTTCGGTGGTTTGACGTGGGCTTGGTTTGGTTCCCACAGACGGCGCCAGATGTTTACGGGTGTTTTCTCACCGCTGGATCGTTGACTGGCGACTTGACGGTCAACATGATCAAAGGAGTCGGTTGGATCCCTTGGTCATGCCAAGCACGCGTGCACTCGACGTGGGTCGCACGAGGAGCCGTGGACGAGCGGGCTCTTCGTCCTGAGTGTCTGACCTCGATCAGCAAGGTGCTGAGGTGAAGTCTCGGCACCTAGGTGAGCGCTCGGCCTTAGTCGGTCAAGTGCCGAGGGGTAGCCTCAGCGCCTGGATTATCCCTGGACCTCGGCTGATGGCGATGCTCGCTAGTGGCGAGTGGGCTTGATGTTAATCGGACCTCGCCTTGGTGAGCTCCGCACTGAGGGGTAGCCTCGGTGCCTTGAGTCCACGTTGCCCTGAATAGATGAAGAAACTCGTCATGGGGGCCGGACCTTGGTTCCGGCCAAGTCCCCTCCGATGCCTAAGTCAGAACGGATCTGAGTGATACTCGACGGGATCGGTACGGCTCGGAAGGAGGCCGACACACGTATCCTCGGACCGAGATATGGGAGGGGAGATAATGGGGAAAACAAGGTCTTTTAATGGAATACCTCCGTTGTTGATGTCGGGGATCCGATCCCCTTCTCGGTTGTCTCCGTGGCCCTTTTATCGGGTTTGTCCCACGACCGCCCATAATCCACGTCCCCTGACTACTCCCCACTCATGTCCCCGCGATCTGCCTCCTTAAAGGCACCTGCTTGCATCGTGGGGGGTCGATTGATGGGCTCCTTAATGGTCATTAAGGTGCCACGCTCTTAGGAGAACGGTTATCTCCTACGAGCGTGGGCTAACCGATCGTACGCCGGGTCGCGGTTGGTCCAACTCCGAGTCATTTCGTGGGCCTCATCAGATGGGCCAAATCCCATTCGTGGGCCTCCCGCCCTTAGTTTGGGCTCGGGCCTTTTGCTCTTAGGCCTCGCCAAAATGGTCGTATCTGAATAAAAGCAGATAGGAAAATGTTTTCACTTCGAGGCATGTGTATCACAACGGTATCCTTAAATCAGATACGCCCCTCATTGTTAGTGCTTTGAGGATATTCCATCATCTGTCTTCTAGGGTTGAAGCTAGAGCTATTATCCCGATTTCGACTTGCTGATGTTTTTATTAACTATGTTGTACAGATTACATTACGACTAGGAGGAAGGCTTGTCCTACCCATCCGTATGCATTCTCCCGCTATCTCATCACATAATTATTTTTAATTTTTTAAATGGGAAAAAAATAAACAATTAATATAAATGATGAGCTCACTTCTGGAAAACTGACCATCAGCTACGGAACATTCGTCACGGACTGAATCACATGGTCCTATGCACGTAGGACCCAACCCGATCCTTTATCATCGGGAGGCTATAAAATTTCAGGAGGCCTACAATCAATTTGTCTGTCAGCAAACCTATGAATTTAATTATGGCATACACATGCATCCACCCATGCCACAATCAGCACTGATTGTGGCATGGGTGGATGTAGGTGTATGCCATAATTAAATACATAGGTCTGCTGACTGGCAACTTGATTGTAGGCCTCCCGAAATTTTATAGCCCTCCCCCAATGATAGTAGATGGTTTGCTTTGCGTTTCGTTTAGGGGCCTTTTCACTCATTTAAAGTTGTTTTTGTAAAGTTGAAGGGTTGTGGAACCTTGGATTGAGAAAAGTAATGTTTCATGTTTCTTTGGTCTTAAAACTGGCGTGAAAAGTGGATTTGAGAGTTTGTTGTGGGTCCTGCAAAATTTTCTTGTGTTTCGTTGGGATTGAAAGTTTTATGGAAATATTTGATGTGTGGTCTACGGTTTTGAAATACTTGTTGGGACCTGAGATGGCAAAGAGAACACTAGATGGGGGTGAATAGTGTTTTCGCAAAATAAAATTTTATCTCTAGAATTCTCCCTAAGATTAATATAAAATTACCTAATATCAATCTTAATCAACAAATGCTTGCAATAATAAAGATAAAAATCGGAATGTAAATGAAAGTAAATAAATAACAATCACACAGACAACTATGTATCCTAGTTCCTCACTCCCAGATAATCCAGTCACCGAATCTCTATCTGGCTTTAATCTACTATTTTCGATAAATAGTACAAACAACCTCACCTCCAATGACGATTTTTTCCTTACCTCACAAACCAAGGACTTTTACAAACTCCTTGCCTACAACAAGAGTTTACTTACCACCTAGCCTCTAACTAGGATTTACAAACCCTCACCTACAATGAGAAAATCCCTCTTACAAATACACAAGCAAGAGATACTTACAACCTTTTAAAGATTTACAAATACATATAGCCGCTTGATGAAGCCCATGTGTATGTGATTGCTATAAGAGTGGATTGATCTCAAAAATGTAGAACTTTTAAAAACTTAGGAGATCAAAAATCAAACTTGATTTAAATCTCTTAAAGATATAACTTTAAGATAGAGATTAAAACAAGTTTTAATGAAATCACAAAATTCTTAAAACCAATATTTATTTATGAATATCGTGGCTATAAAATTGAAATCCTTTTGATCAAATAAAATATTGAATGGTAAACATAAACTTGATCAAAAGAAATAACTTAAAATTGATTCTCTAAAATATTAGCGCTTGGGCTTTAT
Organism: Scilla litardierei; assembly: GCA_030789695.1. Taxonomy (NCBI): domain Eukaryota; kingdom Viridiplantae; phylum Streptophyta; class Magnoliopsida; order Asparagales; family Asparagaceae; genus Scilla; species Scilla litardierei. The sequence goes on from CM061134.1 coordinate 44,445,964, forward strand.
AAAGATCAATATTCAAGACTTTATCTTAGAAAGAATATAAGTGAGAAAACACAAAGACAAAAAATGAATACTTGAAGTTTGAATCTCTAAAATAAAAGCTCTAAGCTTTGGAGATCAAATCAAGTTAGTGCTAGGCCAATAAAATAAATAAATAAAGTAAAGAATTTTCAGCACAAAAATTAGAACAAGGCCTAAGAAGACTTTCAAAAAAGTGAGAGCTTTGAGAGCTTTTGAGCAATAGAATGTGTTAAAGCCAAAAATGGCGTTAACAGTGTCGAGGCTGACGTGGACTCATTCGGTCGAGGTGGAGCCTCGTCAGCTGATTGCGTGGGACCTTGGTTAGTAACACCTATATGGAAATGAGACCAAGTCAACCATATCCCTTGATGATCTCCAAGCAATCAATGACATTCCTATCTGAAGGCGTCCCGATACAATGCACCACATCTCGTAGAAATATGCAAGGTCAACCATATCCCTTGGAGATCTCCAACCAATCAATGACATTCATATAAAAAGGCGTCCCGATACAATGCATCGCATCTCGTAGAAATATGCATTCAACACCTACCAATAAAGCTAGATTCATATCCTCTTGTAAAGTACTATTATACCCTTGATACATTGTATTTAAACACATGAAGAGGAATGTAAATCTTCGCTGGTTTCTCTTCTACATTTCTCTAGTCGTTTATCCCTTTTCTCTAAATTTCATCTTGGTATCAGAGCCTCTCGCCTAACGGCAATTAGATCTTGTATGTATACACAACATCCTCTCCATGGAGCCGATTTCACCTAACCTCAAATTTCTCAGCTCAAAATTCCCCGCCCTAATCACCACCCGACTAGACTCCATAAACTACATACTTTGGTGTTCTCAGGTCGTCGGCATTCTCAATGCGCATGGCTTCCTCGGGTACGTCGATGGATCTACATCATATCCATCTCCCACAATTTCCGATCCAAAATCCACCACCACCACTCCTCTGCCGACAATTCCCAATCCCGACTTTCACAAATGGTTGATCACCGATCAACGCCTCTGCATGAGCATTCAGGCGACTCTATCTCCTTCTGCTCTTGGCGTCGCCCTTGGTGTCACCTCTTCACATCTAATGTGGACAAAGCTGGAAACCCGATATGCCTTTCTTTCTGAAGGGCATATCGAGCTACTTCAAGACAAACTCACCAACCTCATCATGGCCGAGGAGCCCTCGGCCGCTTACTTAGATCTGGCAAAGCGATATATGACCAGCTACAAATCGCTGGTTCTAATACTGTCACCACACGACAAATGGTCTGCCAGATCCTCCATGGTCTTCCTCCTACTTACGACTCCTTTTGTGTAATGGCCCGAAATCGTGGAAAGCCTTACACAGTTGAGGAGATATGGAGCAGTCTCCTTGCCGAGGAGGCCAGCATGCAGCTACGACGTCTCTCGACCTCTAGCACACCAACTACTACCATGTCCTCTGTTCCTTCTCCCTCAACCGACTCCTCTGCACTCATCTCTAACTACGGATGACGGGACAACCATGGCCGCACCACATATGGGCGATTCAACGGAGGCCGCGGCTCTTTCCCTTTCTCTCGCAGTGGCTGCACCAGTAACATACAGCCCCGAGCTAGTCCACAACGACCCGAACCTCCTACACCGACTACTCAGGTCGGACGGCAGAGACGACGTGTGCCTATCGACCACTCGACTGGCCGACCTATCCCTTGCCAAGTGTGCTGGAAGCCGAATCATCACACCCTCGATTTCTTTTGGATCGGTGAGCATGTTCATAAACCTGAGGCTCATGCAGTCCATCAAGGTCGCTCTACGGACGGTGAATGGATCCTCGACACAGGCGCCACGGATCACATCGTGTCTACCACTTCACAACTTGAGACAATGACACCATACTCGGGTAACAAACACATTACTGTTGGCACAGGTGATACCGCCACAGTGGTCAACATTGGCTATTCTTCTATTCCTTCTCTAAACTCCATTATACGTCTTCCTGACATTTTACATGCTCCACAATTCTCTAAAAATCTGCTCTCAGTCTATAAATTCACTCGAGATAATAACTGTGTTATGCAATTCTCATCCTCTGGTTTTGTTGTACAGGATGCCACCACAGGAAAAACTCTTCTTAAAGGCCCGAGTAGGAATGGACTCTACCCGATCCATCACAATCCCATCTCTCTTTCTTCATCAAGCACCTCGGGCACTCTTTGGCACACCCGTCTTGGTCATCCTGCTCCTCCTGTTGTCTCCAAAGTCGCTTCCAAGTTATCTCTCAAGCTGTCTCCTCAGCCACCATGTACTCAATGCTCAATGAGTAAGAGTCATAAATTACCTTTTCCTTTGTCAAAATCGAGAGCAGATTTTCCCTTAGCTTTAGTTCAATCTGATGTATGGGGCCCTGCCCCAGTTCAATCTAATAAAGGCTATAGGTATTACGTCAGTTTTATTGATGACTACTCTCGCTATGTTTGGCTCTACCCTCTATATCATATATCCGACGTGTTTGCTGTCTTCCAAACCTTTCAAACAATGGTTGAAAGGTAGTTTAACACGAAAACTAAAAAATTTCGATCTGATGGTGGGGGGAATTTTGTAACAATCAATTTATCTCCCTATTTCACCAACTTGGGATCATACATCAGACCTCGGCACCCTACACACCCGAACAAAATGGTGTGGCCGAAAGAAAACATCGACATGTAATTGAAACTACACTTGCTTTACTACTAACAGCTTCTATGCCTCAACAATATTGGCCAGATGCAGCGAAGACGGCTATATATCTGATCAACAGACTACCATCTGCAACGCAATGAAACAAATCTCCTCACGAGATTCTCTATCATCAGGTTCCAGACTACAAGTGGATGCGCACCTTTGGTTGCCTGTGCTATCCCTGCCTCCGCCCTTATGTACAACACAAGCTTGAACCAAGGTCGCAACCGTGTGTCTTTCTTGGTTATGCTGACCACATGAAGGCGTATAAATGCATGGAGCTGTCTACCAAAAGGCTGTACCTGACTCCGCATGTCAGGTTTGAGGAGAACATCTTCCCTTTCTCTACTCAGACTCGTCCAACGCCACAGCCTACACTGATCAAATCTATCCCACCGACCATTATTCCTACCCATCCACCTACACCCCTCCAACCAACACCTACCGATCCCCTGATCTACCAACCTACCGACCATCTGACCCATCAACACGACCTACCGACCTCTCCAAGCCGCTCCACAGCTCGCTCAACCCAAAGTATGACCGATCCAGCTGATTCACCAAAACAAACCTTGCCTGACCCATCATTGCCTACAAGCATTCTACAACATATCTCGGCACACCATAATCCGATCACTCAACCGACCTCTTGCAATCCCCACTTAACTTCCATGTTACCTCCAACCTCCACTTCTCCACCTACTCAACCCACATCGGATACTTCACCACTGTTGACTCATCCCATGACCACCCGTTCCATGGTCGACACCTTCAAACCTCGTCAACCATTAAACCTACATGACAAAATCACCTCAGAAGAACCGATATCCTACAAGGAGGCGTCCAAACATCCCCAATGGGTCGCAGCCATACATGACGAGTATGCCGCTTTAACCCATCAATAGACTTGGGAACTTATCTCTCCTCCTCCCTTAGTAAACATCATCGGATGCAAGTGGGTCTACAAGATTAAGCGTCACACGGATGGCTCTGTTGCCCGCTATAAAGCTCGACTCGTGGCCAAAGGCTTTCATCAGAAGGAAGGGGTTGACTACGCCAAGACCTTCAGCCCAGTTGCCAAGCACGGTTCTATCCGCCTCCTGATCACCCTGGCTCTACACTTCGACTGGCCCATCAGACAACTCGATGTCTCCAATGCTTTTCTACATGGAAACATCGATGAAAATCTTTATATGGCGCAACCTATGGGATTCATAGATCCCTCTTTTCCACAACATGTCTGCAAGCTACGAAAAGCATTATATGGCCTCAAACAGGCGTCTCGACAGTGGTATGCTCGCTTCTCCCAGTTTCTCCGCCTTCACAGATTCCACCCGAGCATTGCCGACTCATCTCTCTTTGTCAAACACTCTGGCGACCAAACAACCGTGATCCTATTGTATGTCGACGACATCCTAATCACGGGCTCTTCGGCAAACTTTGTACATCAATTCATTGGCGAGCTTGCCAGTGAGTTCTCACTCAAATATCTCAGCGATCTATCATACTTCCTGGGACTGGAAATTCAACGAAGCTCCCAAGGCTGCTTCGTCCATCAGACAAAATATACAAAAGAGCTCCTTCAGAAAGCCGGTCTCTCCGGTTGCAAGCCGAGCAGAACTCCAGTCCCCTCAAAACAGAATCCAAACACCTCAGATCCTTTACTGCTCGATGGATCGTATTACCACAGTCTAGTCGGTGCTCTTCAGTACCTCACACTGACCCGACCTGATATTGCATTCGCCGTCAATTAAGTATGTCAGTTTCTCCATGCTCCACGTGACTCACATCTCACAGCTGCTAAGCGGATTCTTCGGTATCTTCAACACACTCCAACCCACGGCATTCTTCTTCGTTCGAGTCCTCTGTCACTCATCGCCTTCTCCAACGCTGATTGGGTAGGAGATCCCGTAGATCGTCGCTCCATCAATGGATTCTGTGTCTTCCTCGGAAAGAACCCTTTGACTTAGAGTGCAAAAAAACAACCTTCGATTGCACACAGCTTGACAGAATCGGAGTACCGTTCTCTCTCTCTCTCACGTCTAAAGAGATCATCTGGCTACAACTTCTCCTTTCTGACCTTCAGATTCCTCTCGAAGACAAGCCGCTAATTTGGTGTGACAACAAGTCGGCTATCTCACTCTCTTCCAATCCGGTCTTTCATTCCCGAACAAAACACTTCACAGTCGATTACCACTTCATCCGTGAACAGGTCATGTCAGACAACATTCGTGTTCAACACATCTCTACTGAGGACAACCCGGCTGCCATCTTCACTAAGAGTATCACTGCGGATTGCTTCGAGCTATTGCGAGACAAACTGTTCGTCATTTCGGCCGCTCAGTTTGCGGGGGCGTATAAGGAAATGAGACCAATTCAACCATATCCCTTGAAGATCTCCAAGCAATCAATGACATTCCTATCTGAAGGCGTCCCGATACAATGCACCGCATCTCGTAGAAATATGCAAGGTCAACCATATCCCTCGGAGATCTCCAACCAATCAATGCCATTCATATCAGAAGGCGTCCCGATATAATGCACCGCATCTCGTAGAAATATGCATTCAGCACCTACCAATAAAGCTATATTCATATCCTCTTGTAAAGTACTATTATACCCTTGATACATTGTATTTAAACACATGAAGAGGAATGTAAATCTTCGCTGGTTTTTCTTCTACATTTCTCCAGTCGTTTATCCCTTTTCTCTAAATTTCATCTGCACTGAGGTCATTGGTGTCAGGAATTAGTAAATGACGATCATTGACCCTCTGAGCAGGTCGAGTCTTAAACAACCGTTGATAGAGATACGACCCTCTTGTTGAATCACTCCACGAGTTTCATGTATCACAAAAAACATTAGGGGGGTCGGATCTAGGTCCCGACCCAAATCCCCTCCGATGCTTAAGTTAGTATGTGAACTTAAGAGAGAGAGAGAGCTTGGAGCTGTCGAGATCGACCTATGGAGGCACGTCTCGAGTCAGGCATCACAAGCTATTTGGAGGAAGAAATATTAAGTGGAGTATAAAATGTCAGAGTGTCCAGTCTCGTACCTCCCTTGTTTTGTTCATCTCCAATGTATTTATAAACCTCAGATGTCTCTTCAGTGACGTTGGGTAAATAACGGTCACCAATTATGGCGCCACGATCCTCCCCTTAATAGGGGTAACCGTGGCCCACATCCCTGCTATTTATGAGCTTCCGTCAATCACACATTCGATGGGTGGAAGTGCAACGGGCGAAGGCACGTGGGCTTTGACTGAGTTTGCTTCGGGATTCTTTCATGGATGTTGTGAGCTTTGATCTCCCATTGAACGAATCCCTCGAGACCCGGCCCAATGATGTAACAATGGCCCCCGTTGCTCTAGCTCAGACAGTTCGTCTGTTGGGGTCAAGCAATGTTACATCTCATTAATGGGGCACTGCAGTCGAGGAACTAGTACTCGAGTTTTAGGTGCCAAAATGCTTGCTTTTCTGATTTAGAAGATGCACTGGTTTGAAATTTGAGATACTAGGATGCCTGGATCACTGACACGTGTCCCAACACTGTCACAACCAGCTTCCTAGGATACCCGATAAGTACAAATCCGTATCATGTATTTCCAGAACTACGGGTGTGAAGAAGAAAGACGAAGAGAGAATAAAAGCACATCAAAAAACTCTGCATGCCACTGCGCACGTGCTGGAAAGTACGGATAATGTTCCAACTCAACCAACTCAGACAATACGGCACAGATATACAAATAAGAGATGAAAACACAATTCCATTTATACAGCAAATATTTACAACATTTCTTTATAACATCACATGATTCCATCGTTTCCAATATGGACATGAAATATAACATTATAACATTCAACTTGGATAATAATGACACATGGAATATGCTAAGTCGCCACATGGAACATGGCATAAAATAGTAAGCTTCTAACATAACATGTTACTAACATGGAACTATTACCATGAAACTAATAACGTGTTACTATTATCCAATCAACATTAACATGGACTAATATGAACCAACAAAGTAACCATGGATATTATCTTTAAACTCTACATGGGATGCTATGTGGCTACATGCTAGTATAATGACATGTAATTGCATAATAACACAAGTTTGCATGCTAGCTTGCTACATGCTAGTATAATGACATATAATGTCTTTTAAACACAACATGGCATTCTAGATTCTTAGTTGAACATAGTAATATATTAATATGCACTTTAGCTTGAACACAATTTATTTCCTACAACAAGTTTAAGAACATGTAATGTTAGTAGGAACATTAATACTTCAATTTAATAATGTTACAATCTAATTGTTTTAAACATACTACTAATTTAATTCGGACAAGTATAGCATAAAAGAGGCTACTACTTCCTAAGATCATTTTTACAAGCACATCAATTTTTCACATTGAGCAACACTTCCATGAGATACACTAGAAGACATGTTTTAATAAAATGAATCTTAAATATAACATGGGAATCATTAATATGCTAGACATTTAAATTATAACATGAATACTAATTTTCTTTTCATTGCAAAAACCTAAAGTTAGAACATGCATCCTTATTCTCTACACAATTCTAAGAATGAACCATAGCTAGAGTTGGTAGAAATCCTACCTCTATTGTCCTCTCTCTTCAAGCTTTGGCCCTTCTTCTCCTTGGAAGACTTTAAGATTTCTCTTCTCAAGCTTCTTCTCCTCCACAAGCTCCTAGAATTAGCAACAACACCCAAGAGAATAAAGGAATGCTACGAGGGTGTGCAGAGTGAGGGTGGAGTGACCCTATGGGTGCTCAGCCTCCTTGAAGACTAAGTAAGGAAATTTTTCGGCCCTAAGGAGAAAACAAGAAGAGGAGAAAATGAGAGATTTTCTTTTCTTTCCTTTTTCTTTTCTTTGAATTTCTTCTCTTTTAATTCCCTTCCCAGCCACCTCATGCTTCCCTAAATTCATGTAAGCATGCCACCTAATAATGGGTTAGGTGAAGTTTAAGCATGTCATGACACATATTAGGGTTAGGTTGCTACTTTAGAAAATTTGTCATATTAATTTTTAGAAAAATAGATATACTCCCTTAATACTTCATACCATATTTAAATACAAGGTATTTCCATTCAAATACACATCCATTTAAATTCAAATTGTGTTTAAAAATTATTTAAAAATAATTTTATCATTACAAAAATTTAGGAAAAATTCATAGAAATACCAAAAATTTATACGTACACATACGTCCAGAAATATGTATGTTATACTCGTATATACAAACAGTGGATATTACATTCTACCCACCTTAAAAATAAAATCCGCCCTTGGACTTTCTAAGCTAATGGTCTAATCAGAGGTTGCGTAAATCTATGGGTCTTTCCTCCCATGACATACTAGCACTACTATGTCAATACTACATACACATATGATAATATCACATACATGCACTACTCATAGATGTGTACTAGGATATAGACCTAACATACACACATACGATACACTCATATACTGCTCAACAACAATATATCTCAATGATACCTATAACATAAAGAATTACCTGCATGGGCCACCAAATGTCACGACTCGCTTCACAGGATACCCGATAAGTACGAATCCTTATCAGGTATTCCCTAAGCTAGGTGTGTGGAGAATAAAGACGAAGAGAGAATAGAAGCACATCAGAAAACTCCGCAGGGTACTGTGTACGTGCTGGAAGGTACAGATAATGTTCCAACTCAACCAACTCAGACAATACGGCACAAATATACAAATAAGAGACAAAAACATGATTCCATTTATACATAAAAGATTTACAACATTTCTTTATAACATCACATAATTCCATCGTTTCCAATATGGACATCAAATATAGCATTATAACATTCAACTTGGATAATAATGACACATGGAACATGCTAAGTCACCACATGGAGCATGGCATAACATAGTAAGCTTCGAACATAACATGTTACTAACATGGAACTATTACCAAGAAACTAATAATAACATCGACATTAACATGGACTAATATGAACCAACATAATAAGCATGGGTACTATCTTTAAACTCAACATGGCATGATATGTGGCTACATGCTAGCATAATGACATGCAATGGGATAATAACACAAGTTTGCATGCTAGCTGCTACATGCTAGTATAATGACATATAATGTCATAATAACACAAGTTTGCATACTAGCTTGCTACATGCTAGTATAATGACATATAATGTCTTTTAAACACAACATGGCATTCTAGCTTCTTAATTGGACATAGTAACATATTAATATGCACTTTAGCAGCTTAACTTGAACACAATTTATTTCATACAACAAGTTTAAGAACATGTAAACATAGTTACTACGTTAGCACATAATGTTAGTATGAACATTAATACTACAATTTAATAATGTTTCAATCTAATTGTTTTAAACATACTACTAATTTAATATGGACAAGTAAAGCATAAAAGAGGCTACTACTTCCTAAGATCATTTTTACAAGCACAATAATTTTTCACATTAAGCAACACTTCCATGAGATCCACTAGAACACATGTTTTAATAAAATGAATCCTAAATATAACATGGGAATCATTAACATTCTAGACATTTAAATTATAACATGAATGCTAATTTTCTTTTCATTGCAAAACCTAAAGTTAAAACATGCATCCTTATTCCCTACACAATTCTAAGAACGAACCCTAGCAAGAGTTGGTAGAAATCCTACCTCTATTGTCCTTCTCTCTTTAAGCTTTGGCCCTTCTTCTCCTTAAAGACTTTAAGATTTCTCTTCTCAATCTTCTTCTCTTTCACAAGCTCCTAGAATGAGCAACTACATCCAAGAGAAGAAAGGAATGCTACGGGGATGGGCAGAGTGAGGGTGGAGTGGCCCTATGGGTGCTCAGCCTCCTTGAAGTCTAAGTGGAGGGGGAAATTTTCGGCCCTAAGGAGAAAACAAGGGAGAGGAGAAAATGAGAGATTTTTTCTTTTTCTTTTCTTTGAATTTTTTTCTCTTTTAATCCCATTCCATGCCACCTCATGCTTCCCTAAATTCATGTAAACACGCCACCTAATAATGGGTTAGGTGAAGTTTAAGCATGTCATGACACATAGGGTTAGGTGTGTACTTTAGAAAATTTGTAATATTAATTTTTAGAAAAATAGAAATACTCCCTTAATACTTCATACCATGTTTAAGTACAATGTATTTCCATTCAAATAACCATCAATTTAAATTCAAATGGTGTTTAAAAATAATTTTTTTATTACAAAAATTAGGAAAAATTCATAAAAATACCAGAAATTTATACGTACACATACATCCAGAATTACGTATGTTATACTAGTACTAGTCATAACCCGTGCCCGCGGGCACGGTTCATTTAAGATTTTCCCCCGCGAAATATTTGTTCCCAAAAAAATTATTTCTACAGCCAAAATTTAAAAGAACAACAAATTAGCGTAAAAATATTTAGCGGTACTGGCGCCTTCGGCACGGAACAACAAATTCGGTGCAGGTGCCTTCGACACGGAATAACGAATTCGACGCGGGCGCCTTTGGTGCTGAACAACAAATTCGGCGTAGGCACCGTTGACACATAACAACAAATTCGGTGTGGGCGCCATCGGCGCGGAACAACAAATTCGGTATAGAACAACAATTGCGACGCAGAACAACAAATTAGCGTAAAAAATTTAGAAAATTTAGTGGAGCGCCTTCAGCACCGTTTGCACCATTCAAAATTTAAAAGAACAACGCCTTCAGCGCGAGCGAGCACCTGCGGTGCCCTTCAAAATTTAAAAGAAAGAATGCCCATTTCATATGAATTCCCATTAAATTCATCAGAAAAACACCAAATTTAGTTGTAAAAACTTTAGTACTTGGCAGACCTAGAATGCAACATCATACACTGTTTCGTTTCTACACGGACTTCCACTGATGATGAAGTAGCAGAAATAGAAGCATACATCTTTAAGTAGCAGGAGCACTCACTCTCCAATCACAAATCATTTTTCATGATGTCAGCCTTCTATATAGGTTTATTAGTTTTGAAGACCAAGCAATCATCATCCTCTGCATATTTTGATATCATATTATAATAGTTTAATACCAAAAAGACAGTCAACATATATATATACTCACTTAATCAAAAGGCACCCGTTATTGGATATTGTAAACGGTAACAATTAATAATAATCTCAAAGTGAGAAAGTCTCGCATACAAACATAAATTCCTACAAATGTATTGTCAACAACATTAACCGACTTTCGAGTATGCAAAAAGTAATAGCCACCATGTTCATTGTCGTAGCCTTCGAGTTCATGTGGCTGACGCGCAGTCGTAGCGTTGTCGTCGTCGTCGTTGTCGTCGTCGTCTCCCCTCCCAGCTTCATTTTGCCTTCCACGAGCATAAAAAATTTATGGGCATTCGTTCCTCAGATAAATGCTAAACATGTTGCTAAAGATCAAAAAGGTAAACATTGCTGATGAATACATCAAAGAACACATGGGAGGACAAATAAGTGGCAAAATTAAATAACTAAGAAGCAAAAAAAGAAAATGCTGTTATGAATGAGGGAGGCCTTTGGCCTCCCCTCCTTCATTACCCACTATCATTAGTCCCTATTACTATGAGTAATGGGGACTCTTGGTCTCCTTGAGGCCTTTCATCTCCTCCCCTATATCAATATATAGAGAACAATGGCCTATGGCTATTCTTCAAAAAAAACCATGGCCTATGGCCATGGTTACTCATTCCTTTGGCTATGAAAGCTTCTCTCTCTATCTTTTGAATCCAATTATCTCATAACACGTTATCAGCACGTGTTCTCCTCTTGAGCACAACTTTTTCAACAAAATTTTCATCCCCTACGCGAAAGGAATCTATAGTTGCTGCGGAGAGAAATCTATTGGTTGCAGCGTTGCGGCATCCTCAAGCGTTCAGGAGCTCGGATTTTTATCTACGGTTCTAATCTACGGTCGTCCCTAGATCATCGATCTAGAGGTAAAATTCTATTTTCCGTAGATTACAATACATGATAATTTTTACATTGTTAAAGTACAAGTAAAAATTAAAATGAAAAAAAACCCCCTACTCTAATCCCCCGCGTCGCCGCCGCCCCCCAGTCGGGGGGGCCTCTGTCGCTGACCCGCCGCCGCCCCCCAGTCGGGGGGGCCTCTGTCGATGACCCGCCGCCGCCCCCCCCCCCCCAGTCGGGGGGGGGGGCCTCTGTCGATGACCCGCCGCCGCCCCCCCAGTCGGGGGGGCCTCTGTCGCTGGCCCCACCCACCCCAGCGGGTGGGGTTTCCTCCGGCAGCGCCCCCCCTGACGGGGGGGGCGATTCGCAGCGCCCACCCCCCAGCGGGGGAGGTTCCTTCGGCAGCGCCCCCCTGACGGGGGGGCGATTCGCAGCACCAACCCCCCCAGCAGGGGGTTCCTCCGGCAGTACCCCCCCTGACAGGGGGCCGATTCCCAGCGCCAACCCCCCCAGCGGGGGGGGGTTCCTCTGGCAGCGCCCCCCCTGACGGGGGGGGGGGCCGATCGGTGCCCCCCCCCCCTTGACGGGGGGGGGGGGGCGATCTACAGAGCCCACCCCCCCATCGGGGGGGTTTCCTTCGGCAGCGCCCCCCCTTGACGGGGGGGCGATCGGCAGCACCCACCACCCCCCCACGGGGGGGGGGGGGGGGGGAGGGGGGGCTCTTCTCTATTGCTTTCCACCCTTGCGGGGCAGCAGGGGAGGGTATTTTACTCTGGCTACTGCAAGAGGGGGTTTTCTGGCCACCGCCAGACCCAAATCAGTAACTAATAGGGTGAAGATTGTGGGGACAGACTTACGGATTTTGGGGATTATTGGTTTTTTCCCAACCTAAAGTAGGCTAAATTTAATTAAAAATGATATTTGGGCCAGAAGCCCATTAGTGAGTATCAATAACACAAATATTTTAATTGGGCCTGCAGCCCCTATTACATTATATTTAGCCCATATTACACAAATATTTTAACGGTAAAAATTATATTTAGCCTACTAAATAATTGCCTGAAGCCAAGTCTTTAACGGGACTCTACCTGAGTAAAATCAAAAATAATCTCTATATTCCTTGTTGACCAATTATTTTATACATCCCTCTTTCATATTATAATCTATGTTTTACTAGGACTCTATTTTTCAAAATATAATTATCTCAAAGATCCTGAGACCGCTCTGCCGTTAGTCAACTAACCTAACGGTGTATGACGTTTCCACGTGGTCTACGAGATAATTATATTTTCTAGTTTCCTTTACAAATATGTTTTGCTTGAGATATATGCGTGGTTGTTCATTTTTATGCCAGTAGCTTATTTATAACTGCGTGGATGTTTAAATAAGTAAAAATGATTTTTTCGGGATCGGCCATTGTATACCTATTTACATTCCTGCACTTTTATTTTTCTTTTGAGAGAATTTGTAAGTGAGGAAATTTGTATTAAGAGCCAAAGCTCGGTGCAACAGCATATGAAGACGAAGATATATGGACCCAGTTTGGGTTTCCAAAGTTGTATTTTTCTTTTTCTCTTATGGACTGTAAACGAACTTTGGACTGTGTACTATTTTGGGTATCTAGCCGATCCCCGCATTTTTACTTGTTAATTTCTTTGTGCATGAATATTTGAATTTTAATTAATTCATGCTCATTTTAAATTGCGTAGATAAAATGGCAAAATTGGCAAGCGTTGATTTCGAAGTCCTTGACTCTGCAGGGACAAATTACCTGAGTTGGCGAGTGGACTTGAAGTTCCACTTGTGTTCGATGGCCCTCCTTGGGTCCATTTTGGCTCCTTCCTCGGCCCCAGCAGTGGTCGAAGCTTCTGCTACATCTAGCAGTAGCCCTACAACCACTGTATCCGATGTAGATAAGGCGAAAGCCATAATCTACATTAGGAAACATATAGATCGGACCTTGAAGGCCGAATACTTAACGATTGAGGACCCAAAGGACCTATGGACAGCGCTGGAAGCACGGTATAAACATCAAATTGATGTTATACTACCACGTGCCAGTTATGAGTGGGAAAACCTCAGACTTCAGGACTATAAGTCCGTCGCTGAGTATAATTCTGCACTTCATAACATCACCTCACGCCTGAAGTTATGCGGTGAAGAAGTGACAGAACAGCGCATGTTGGAAAAGACATTTACCTCGTTTCACAAGAAAGATGCAATCTTCATGCAGCAGTATCGTGAACGCAATTTCACGAAATTTTCCGATCTGATCTCATGCCTACTTAGGACAGAGCAGAATCGAGACTTACTGCTTGCAACTCATAACTTACGTCCAGCTGGCACTGCCCCTATCCCTGAAGCCCACCACGTTTCTCCCCAGAAGTGGAAAAACAAGAGGAAGGCTAAAAACACTAAAGGGAAAGCTATAATGAAGCAACCAAGAGGTGCAGCTCCCCAGACAAACAAAAAAAATAAGGGAAAAAGAAATTTCACTTGGAAGCGAAAGAACACCGAGCAAGTGTCACTTCCAAAGAAGAACTGGGAGGATAAATGCCATAGGTGCAGCATGACTGGCCATTGGTCCAGAAACTGCCGCACTCCTCGTCACCTCCAGGATCTATACCAGGCGAGCCAGAAGTCTCTACCTGAAACAAACTTGGCGGTTGTTCAGCCGCCAACAATGTTTACTGCAAAAGACTTCGAGAACGATGACCTTCTCGATTGAGCACCATTGTTTATCTATGCTTTTTAGAATTAACTGTATCTTCATCTTTTATTTGCTTAAGTACGAACTTTTATTTTCGAATGAATGTTTACATTTTCGCTCAAATAAAATTTCGTTTTTGCTTATATAGATGATGTCTGAGTGCCTAGTGGACAGTGCCTCAACGCACACAATCCTTCGCGATCATTGCTATTTTAATAGCGTAAATAAATATGACGGTCCTGTTATCACAATTTCAGGACTGTCCCACATAATCGAAGGATCTGGTGAAGCAATTATATTGCTCCCAAATAACACAAGACTTCAAATAAAAAATGCATTATTCTCTCCTAAATCAAATAGGAATCTCGTAAGTTTCAAGGATTTCCGTTTAAACGGATATCACTTAGAAACCAGAGATGAAAATACAGTTGAATATCTGTATGTAACTCGTCAGAAAGATGACCGGAAGATCATCTGCGAACGATTCAAGGGACTCCCGTCGGGTCTCTACCAAACATACATTCAACCAATAGAAGCCAATATGACTGAGCACCAGACGTGCCAATCACTGCCAGAGTTCGAACTCTGGCACAATAGACTTGGTCACCCTGGAATAGCAATGATGCGACGCATCATTTCTGAATCCCGTGGACACAAATTGAAGAACATGAAGATTCTTCAAAAGGGTGAATTTCCATGTCTCCCTTGTTTCAAGGGAAAACTTATAACGAGACCATCCCTCCTGAAAGTGGGATTAGAGTCTCCTGGCTTCCTTGAGAGAATTCATGGTGACATTTGCGGGCCTATTCACCCCGCAAGTGGCCCATTTCGGTACTTCATGGTACTGATTGATGCATCAACCAAATGGTCTTATGTGTGCCTCTTGTCCAACCCGCAACCTTGCTTTTCCAAAGCTATTGGCACAAATAATAAGGTTGCGTGCTCATTTCCCTGATAACCAAATCAAGAAACTACGTCTTGATAATGCGGGAGAATTTACTTCACAAGTCTTTGAAGACTATTGCCGGGCAACGGGTATTGAAGTTGAACATCCTGTAGCACATGTTCACACCCAAAACGGATTAGCTGAGTCCCTTATAAAGAGACTCTAATGGATTGCACGTCCATTGCTTATGCAATCCCAGTTGCCTGTGGATGCTTGGGGGCATGCTATTTTACATGCCGCATCACTTATTAGGATAAGACCCTCTGGAGGTCATACTTTATCCCCGATGCAACTAGCATATGGCGCACCTCCAGATATCTCTCATTTGAGAGTATTTGGTTGTGCGGTATATGTCCCAATAGCACCACCTCAGAGGACCAAAATGGGTCCTCAGCATCGTCTAGGTATATATATTGGGTTTGATTCGCCCTCTATTATAAGATACCTTGAACCCCTGACAGGTGACGCATTCAAGGCATGTTTTGCTGACTGTGAATTTAATGAGAAAATTTTTCCTAAACTAGGCACACAGTCTAAGAAGCCAGAAGCTTCTGAGACCATTAGTTGGGACCAGAAGTCTTTGTCCCTATATGATCCGCGTACTAACCTGTGTGAAGATGAGATCCTGAAGATCCTTCACATCCAGAATACAGTACATCTTTTGCCGGATAAATTCACGGACAACCAGAAGATTGTCTGTTCACACGTCCCTGCTGCCAATACGCCAGCTAGAATTGACATCCCCATAGATGGATGCAATCCACCGGCAGCAGAATTGGCTGTACCTCAAATGAAAAGAGGACGCCCACCAGGTTCAAAAGATAAAGTTCCTCGAAAGAGGAAGACTCCTGGAGATACTAAGATTATCCCTCCACATGATGCTGAGCTCAGACCAGCTACTTCTCCCCTCCTGATTTCCCCAGCAGAGGAAACAATAGTAGAAACATCATTAAATTTTATACGTACTGGAGAAGTACTGGACAGAAATAGCATAGTCGTCGACGACGATTTTGCGTTCGATATTGCCGTTCACGTCACTGAATATGACGATGACGTCAAACCACGATCTCTGGCAGAATGTAAACGCCGAGATGATTGGCCAAAGTGGGACGAGGCAATAAGAGTAGAGCTGGACTCACTCTTGAAATGCAAAGTCTTTGGACCAGTAGTCCAAACACCAGTAGGTGTAAAACCTGTGGGATATAAGTGGGTTTTCATACGAAAAAGAGATGAAAATAATGTGATCATTCGCTATAAGGCACGCCTTGTAGCCCAGGGATTTTCCCAAATACCGGTGATTGATTACGAAGATACGTATTCTCCGGTGATGGATTCGATCACATTCCGATTTTTAATAAGCCTAACTTCTCTGGAAAGCCTAGAAATGCAGCTCATGGACGTTGTGACTGCATATCTATATGGCGATATAGATAAAAATATCTATATGAGACTTCCTGATGGGTTTAATCTACCCCCAAGAGATAAAAGAGATACCTCGGGACGTATTCTCCGTAAGGCTACATAGATCATTATATGGTCTAAAATAATCGGGAAAGATGTGGTATAACAGACTTAGTGACTTCCTTGCACATCAAGGATTCACGAATAACGAAGTGTGCCCTTGTATCTTTATCAAAAGAACGGGAACAGGATTCGTCATCATAGCTGTATATGTAGATGACTTAAATCTAATAGGATCTCCTGCTGAGATCAAAGAGATATCTGAAAGCCTTAAACATACTTTTGAAATGAAAGACCTAGGCAAAACAAAGTATTGTCTTGGCTTACAGATAGAACACCTAAGAGGTGGAATCCTATTACACCAATCTAATTACACAAAGAAACTTCTACACAAGTTTCATATGGATAAATGTCATCCTTTAGGTACTCCTATGGTCGTAAGATCACTAGATGTACAAAAGGACCCCTTCCGACCACTAGAAGAGGGGGAGGAGATACTGGGTCCTGAAGTACCCTACCTCAGTGCCATTGGAGCACTTCTATATCTGGCTAACTGTACGCGTCCCGATATAACGTTTACAGTTAATCTTCTAGCCAGACACAGTGCAGCGCCCACAAAGCGCCACTGGAACGGAGTAAAGCATCTTCTACGATACCTTCAGGGTTCCATTGATCTTGGACTTTACTACCAGAGAGGTGCCTCCCCCAAATTGTTTGGTTATGCTGATGCAGGTTATCTCTCTGATCCGCACACGGAAAAATCCCAAACTGGTTTTGTTTTTACCTACGGAGGTACTGCTATCTCCTGGAGATCGATGAAGTAAACCACGACAGCTACATCATCCAACCATTCAGAGCTCATTGCGATCCACGAAGCAAGCAGAGAGTGTTATTGGCTACGATCCGTCGTCCAACACATTCTTCAATCTACTGGCATGAAGACCGGTGATTTGGAGCCTACCGTTCTGTTTGAAGATAACGCTGCATGCATTGCTCAACTTCAAAAAGGCTACATCAAGGGCGACAGGATGAAGCACATATCTCCCAAGTTTTTCTGGACACATGAGCTAAAGGAGGACAAGCAGATCGAAGTTCAGCAGATACAGTCCTGCAATAACTTAGCTGATCTTTTTACTAAGTCTTTGCCCAAATGTATTTTTGTAAAACTTGTAAAGAACATTGGCATGCGACAACTGAAAGACCTACAAGCCTGAAGCTTGTACGGATCAGGGGGAGTAACCTGTGGGTTGCACTCTTTTCCCTTAAGCTGTTGGGTTTTTCCCACTGGGTTTTCCACAGCTAAGGTTTTAACGAGGCAAACACTCTTACTCTGGATCCAGAAGTATCCACCCCTCTTTGCCTCAAATGCTGAGACCAAAGTGATGAATGGGTAAGAGGGAGTGTTATGAATGAGGGAGGCCTTTGGCATCCCCTCCTTCATTACCCACTATCATTAGTCCCCATTACTATGAGTAATGGGGACTCTTGGTCTCCTTGAGGCCTTTCATCTCCTCCCCTATATCAATATATAGAGAACCATGGCCTGGCCATGGTTACTCATTCCTTTGGCTATGAAATCTTCTATCTCTATCTCTTGTATCAAATTATCTCATAACAAATGCATCAATGAAAACTACTAAGTTAACCTGCAATGCCAGTTATGGATTTCTCAGGCATGCATAACTCTTTGGAAAACATTCACTACTTGGGTGTCTGAAAATTATTGGGTGAGATGCTCCTACCTGAAAGGCATTAAACTTTCATATCAACAGCACCATTTATCTCTAAGACATGAACACCACCATGCACATGAAAATGGCAAGTAGGGTTATCCACAATATCCTCTATGTGTTCGTTTGTCGCATCAGAAACTCCATGACGATGAGCATCTACTATTCCTCCTAGCATAAAGCTCGTGTGGAAGTCTAACATCCCTAACAGCCATGCAGCATTTGGCCCCCATTCTTACTTATAAAACACAAAAAACAGAGAAGATATCCATACGGTGTAATTAAAAATGGCAGCTATCTACAGTAGAATTAGAATTTTGGCCCATGCATATTTCATGACACTAATTCTCTCAATGTCAAAGTTAGTTCCCAAATCTCTAGATGACCCTGTCAACATAAAAAGAAAGTGCATCAGCAACTATATCATAAGATGACAACAGCAAGTGCAAAGAAAAGATGTTTTCCCTTTCAATAAACTAATAAACAAATAAAAGTAAATGAGTCTTGTAACAATGTTTTGTAAGAGAACATTCCCTTCCAGAACTGAAAAGAAGAGATTGGCTTGAGATGGGACTAAGAAGAAGTGAGGCAAACTTGGATGCATTTTCCCACAATTTAGTTTCTTAAATCTGTAAATCTAACCTAAATTATGTTTGGATAATATTCATGATTTGAAGTCTAGATAACTCCCTTTTTTCTGAATTCCAAAACATGAGGATAAAAATTTGTTTCTTAGTTATTTCATATGCTCATACCTAACATCCAAATAAAAGTAGTACAACGAAGGAGCAGCTATTCCAAAAGACAAACTAAAGGGGGATCAAATGTAATGGTAATTGAACCGTTAGCATGAAGCAGTTGAATTTGGTATTATTCATTGGCAGTTAACATTTTGCATTATTTACAAAGTTATCCGAATGGGACTGAAAACTACTTGAATACAATTAATGACCAATTAGTAGATGATCATGCATGCTTTCACAGTTTTATCTGTGGGCAAAATATATGTCGTGAAACATATATCAATATGATACTGTAAAAAGATCTGCAGTATTAGGGGCCAAATGCTCAAGTAGAAGAGGAGAGCAAGGCAAGCAAACCTCTTGGGCCGATAAAAGCAATATCCACCAGAGAAGCAAGCAGATCAGCTGCCAACCCGTGCAATCTCTGATCCTAGTTCATCCAATTTGTAAACACGCATGTCCATTAATTTATGGTTAAAGTGTCACCTGCAATATTAGCCCAAGAAAGCAAAAACATTGATTCCAAATGAGCATACACCACGAACTGAGCAAACTGCTCATCAGTACCTTATGTTCAAGAATAATAGATGGAGTCCTGTCTTCCTCCCCCCTATCCGGGGTTCTGAGAGAGGTTGAGCATCCTCCCTTGCAGCATCTTTCGCATTCGCTCTGGCCTTTGTCACACCCGTTTCTTCCAGAGCAACTTTGGCATCCGTGGTTTCTCTCTTGGGCACATTTGATCTCATGTCCATATGTCAGAACCTCCAAATGATACCAGTAATGCTCACCTTACAATGAACACAACGTACATTTAAACATATGGACATGTATGTTACGACCAAAGTGCATCAACATTACATCTACTTCCATGCATTGACTAACATGATTTAAATGGCATGCCAACACACGACGGAAGAGGCATAAACACCCCCACCCCCCCCCACCCCGTTCCAAAGAAACCGTAAACCAACAAAAAGTACCCTGCAATCAGATAAAACCTCGATGACACGCCAATGCCATAGTGCCACAAAAGTGTAATCTTAGTTGAGCCTCCCCCGGACAACTTGAAAGATATTTCATCACCCAATGTCACCTTCAATAACATGAGGCATTTCAACCGACCCATGACAGCAAAAGTCCCCCAAAGCTTATCAAGGGGACACTATATGTTTCTTTTTGGTATCATGATAGCAAATAAAATGCGTACACCATCTGTTTCTTTCTGCTAAAATATTAGTCTAATGGGGAATCCACCTCGTCTGCATGAGGCTCTGTCTGCTTCAACTCTCAAACAAATGCATTGATGCTCACAACTAATCCACACAAAAATGCAGAAGAATGCACGACGAAGTTGTAAAAAAGAAGGGTCCAATCCAAGAGCAAGAAACAATTCAGGACATGGGTATTTGGTGCACATTCCAAGTTGCCAAGAGAGAGATACGCAATGAGAGACAAAGCCGATGATTCTCACTTTCTTTTTTTCTTTTTTCTTTTTTCCTTCTGCATTTTGATACGTGAATGAATGGAATTAAGATTGAGGGGAATAAGATTTCTTGTGATTAATTATTCTTGGAATCAAAAGCTTTGCTCCCCTCAAAATAACCAAAATAATACAAAAGTATTGTCATTGTCTCCTTTCATGTTTTACTTACTTTTGAATCACATGTTTGATCCATTTAAGTCATAATTAACTTAAAGAGAGGTGTTTGCACTATTAATCAGTTACAATACATACTTGTGATGTGAATCACAGATTTAAGCTAGGACCAAAAATACATACTTTGAACAGTTAACTATTACCCATGCAAAGATAAAAACAATTTGCCATTGCCAACAACAATGAAAAAATTCAGCACCCATAAAATTTAAAGAAAAACAAAACAATGGCAACAAACCTTTATACCAACCGTTCTAGTAATCAAAAGACTTGCTTCCCCCCCAAAACAATGAACATAAAATATAAGTATTGTCAATATTGCCACAATAAACTTGAAAATTAATATTGCCAATATTTTGATTACTAATTCAATTAAACTATTAAAAGAAATCTCTTAAGTGTCTAACATACTGTAAAGTTTTGCCATCATTCGGATCACCAGCCCTATGGAAAATAAAGCTCCCATCCGGTACATTCATCTCATATGTAGTGACCATGTATGTGACAAAGGCGATGAAACCACCAAGCTTGCCAATTTAATAAGTTCAGTATCATAAGAATATACAAATATAACATGCTAGTCTATATGGACTACAATACTGTAAACAAAGTCACAATATGTCACCATTGCCAACGATATGTGTTGAAAATGGTGAAACTACCCGAGCCGAGAACTTTCAAACCGCCCATCTTAAATCAAGCATAAGGCATTGTCGATAATATAACAAAATCATTCAAGATTAAATACAAACCACCAATCTTCAGTAATAGTAAAATTAAAGGCAAAAATTAAGAATAAATACGATAGAGAATCATTTTGTATAAATAATTAAAGCACATTAAAATAGCAACCCAATAATGTAATAACTAACCGAGAAAAAAGCTTACAAATATTTAAGAGCCATTGCCGAAATCCATCGAACAGGTGGCGTGCTTGGCTGTACTATCCAAGAAATGATGTTGTTGTCATTGTAATGAATAATGCCCCTGATGAATATTCTACCAGAATAAACAGCGAGAAATATCTATAAGAAAAGCAAGAGATAACTTATGCAACCTAACCGCATAGGTTCATATACGCACGAGCATTTGCTTGCACTGAAGAGTAACACGTCCGACTTGCAAATCTGATGTTAGACTATGTAGATGAGAGGTATTACATATAGAACAATAGCTCTAAAATAGATGAATTCACCACCATCATCATCATCGAAAAAGCAACACTAACATGGATTATAGGCTTGCTAGGAGGGTACCAAGATTCCGATCCAGGTGCCGACACACCCTAGATTTTTGTAATTTATCTCATTGCAAATTACCTGATTTACCAAAAATGGCATGAAGCCGTAAAAATATTAACAGCCTGTTGATATGGCATGAAAGCTATAAAAATATCAACAACCTGTTGAAAATTGGAGCATTGATTAGCACAGAAAAGAAATCACGAAACAACAGTTGGATCAGCTTGTAATTACCAGCATAAAGGGTTGTATACAAACCTCTTGATAGATTTTCTGACAATCTATAGCCGATAGCCCATGGCTTGAAATATCAAGGCCTAAACCAGTAATTCTCTTGCACCATTTTAGTAGATCCATACATATCAATCAGAGATGTTAATAATACTAAATTACATGTCTACTTATAAGGCAATAAACAACTGGACATTAATACCTTATGGATAGCCTGTTGACAGTACCGTGTAATAACATTCCAACCCCTTTGATAACTCCAGCTTGGCCAGAAGCCAAGAAGTTGAATCTTTGAAAGGTGTCTGGATAAATAAACCAAATGCATCAGTGAAGAATTTAAAAATATAAACAGAAAAACATGCAACAACAGAAATATATGAAGAAAGAAAGGGGAAAATCAAAATATGGAACATAACATGTTTAATGATTTTTACATACAATGCATAAAACATGGCATCAAAGCAATAGCATGTT
The DNA here is from genome assembly GCA_030789695.1 of Scilla litardierei. Taxonomy (NCBI): domain Eukaryota; kingdom Viridiplantae; phylum Streptophyta; class Magnoliopsida; order Asparagales; family Asparagaceae; genus Scilla; species Scilla litardierei. The sequence continues at coordinate 44,468,876 of CM061134.1, forward strand.
TCAGTGATTATGCTAATTTAATTTAGAAATAATCACAAAGGGTGGTAATGCAATGTGAGCACACGAATTATTAGCATCAATTAGAGTACTGAGTACTGTCAGTATACACAGCTCCTGAGAGTCCAACCAATCGACAACAATTTATATTCAATCATTTTCTCTTGACAGCAATGTATCCAAGTATACAAATCTTAATTGAATTTGCAACTCCAGCAATCCTAGAACATCAAAATAGATATGCTTTCTTTTCTTTGGTTAAAGCGAAATCTATTTGATTATGACAAAATCAATGCCAGCATTTAGTGGAATACAAAAGAGATCAAGTATGAACATAATAATTTAGTCTTACTAATGCTAATACAGGGAAACACCTGAGCTGATAAAGGCAATTGCCCCAGTTAGCTGACAATTGCCAACACACATCTTTCTCTTAATTAACTCTGTTTAGCTAGCTTTTTATTTAATGAGATCCTAGTAGCATGTAAGCTGCACATTTCGCATTGAGGAACATATCAAATCAACATTAATCCTGAAACATTGGAAAGAACATAATATCAAAGACCTAATTATCAGGTCTTCATGGCCATATTTATCATTTCACTTTCATTTTTAAAGCAGGAAATAACACCCTTGATATTTAAAAAGAATTTATTATCGATATGCATCCAAATTCATATTTAGCCTTCAGTATGGACCATTTTAGATAAAAATGTTTTTATAGGAATGCTAAATTGTTATCATTTCAAATGTAATCTTGACCACATATTTCTATAGAACAACGTATGTAATTTGAATATAAACCAAGATAAAGTGACTAATTTTTATCTAATTTTAAAACTCCTCCAAAATCTCGCAATAGTATTCATCTTCTTCAAAATAAAACACCACATCGTTCTTTCAGATCAAATATCCATAAGAACATTGGCAGCCTCCCCTATAACTTCCCAACATATCCTAGTTCATTAATTTAAGAGCTAATAATCTGTTGGCCTCCTTCAAATAATTTGTGCGACAAAAATCTCATTGCGATAGATTTCTACAACCAGAGCAAGAATTGACATAAAATCATTTTTCTATTCAAGATGAATCCATTCACTAATTATTGAAGTCGCCTACAGGAGGAAACAACATGGAGAAAGAAGAAAAAATAACGCATTTGAAGGCTAAACATAATATGCAGTGTTTCCAATATTCCACTTGAAAGCAATAATTTCCCATCAAGCTAGATCTCTTTTTCAAATCATGTTATGACAGTTAGGAGCAACACCTCCAAAAGCTGGATCTATATGAACTCCTAAAATTGAATGGGTAAAAACTCCCACAAACCAGCATAGAATCTACAATAAAATCACCATCAAACTTTCAAAAGCTTTACCAAATAATATATATATCATTTTTCACACACTTTTGTTTCTCTTCTTTTTAATCTTTTTTAACCAAGCATCGTAGAAAAGACTCAAACCTAGGACTTCCCACTAATTCTATATAACTACTACTTATCTTTGAACAAAGAATCAACACTATGATGAACAACCATACTCTGGCTACATTTAATAATATCCTCTTTCATGCAACTTTCATTTTCATGTCATAATTCTTGCAATATTCAATACAATCTTCTTTTCTTCATTATTTCCGTATTTTGCTCCACTTTCCAGTTTCAATATACTCCATTCCTGCTTGAGTTCTGTCACTATCATGTGCCATGGATATGTCTTCAAATAGGAGATGATATGATAAACTTCACGATTAAACAAATTATTTGCATGAGAAAAATGACAACATACCTAGTAAAAAAATCTACCATTGCAAAGATGAAATCAATTGCTCCCCTAAAATGCATTACTTTGCCATCACATATTGTCCTGATGTCTATAGAACCTACAGTTGTAGAAGGCTACTTTATTCCCTTGCACTGAGAATAACAATGTCCTGAGAATTTCTAACTTCTTACACTGAAACTCAAAGGAATAACAATGTCCTAAAAATATATCAGTGAAAATTCAAAGGACATTGTTATTCTCAGGTAACTTCTTACATTGAAACTCAGGACATTGTTATCCTTATATATTCAATATTAAACTCCATTTTCCTTTGAATTTCTAACTCTTACACTGAAACTGAAATTACCTGAGAAATTACCTCTTACACTCCATCTTATAAAATATATTATTTATTGCAAGAATAACAATATCATTACACTGAAACTAAAATTCTAACGTCTTTGAATAACAATGTCCTTACACCTCCATTTTCAATGTCCTGAGAATTTCTAACTTCTTACACTGAAACTCAAAGGAATAACAATGTCCAGAGAATATATCAGTGAAAATTCAAAGGACATTGTTATTCTCAGGTAACTTCTTACACTGAAACTCAGGACATTGTTATCCTAATATATTCTATATTAAACTCCATTTTCCTTTGAATTTCTAACTTCTTACACTGAAACTGAAATTACTTCAGAAATTACCTCTTACACTCCAGCTTAAAAATATATTCTTTATTGCAAGAATAACAATGTCCTTACACTGAAACTGAAATTCTAACTTATTTGAATAACAATGTCCTTAGACCTCCATTTTCTGTTCTTGAATATATTACTTGAGAAATTACCTTATTCTAAGTTCTTTATAAGCTGAGAATATATTAAAGAGCAAATTCAAAGAAAATTCACCTTAGTCGTGTATATTAAACTGAGAATATAATTCTTTGAATCACCTACTAACCTGAAAATTTATGCAAGAGAATATATTAAACTGAGAATATAATCAAAGAAAATTCTTTATAAACTGAGAATATATTAAAGAGCAAATTCAAAAGAAATTCACCTTACCAGTGAAATCTTCAGTTTTAGGGTACAAAAACTCAAAGGAAGAAATAACAATGCATCTAAAAGACCTGGTTGAACCTGATTGAATGCAAGAACAGAAAATAAACTTAGAATAATAAACTGAGAATAATAAGAAGAGAGTTGAAGAAGCAAACCCCTGGCATTCTCCAAATCTGAAGATGGAACTGATAATTGATGTAGACGAATTTCTCAAACTCTGAAGATGAGGGTTGAAGATGAGGGGTGAAGAGGAGAGTTGAAGAAATCTTCAACATATAAACCCCCGATTTTGACGCGAGAGGATGATGTTGATGCAAGATGTTGCAGACGTAGAGGGATGAAGGAATTTCAAAAGTTTCCCCCAAATTCCAAGGCGCGTGTGAGGCATTCTCTCAAACAGGGAATGTGTGATGGGAGAGGTTGATGGTAGAAGGTGATGTGAGATGTTGTGGCAGAGTGAGAATGATGTAGAAAATTCAAAATAGACTGGAAAAATTTCTTACCACCGCTGTAAATTTGAGGCGCAAGTTGCATCGATTTCCCATGCTGCAAAGGTGATGCGGTAATTGGAAATATCCCCCCCCCCCCCCCCCGCTTTTTTCCTTTGAGGCTCAAGCGACAACGTTTTCCCCCGCTTTTTCCTTTGAGGCGCAAGCTGGAACGTCACCCAATGGTTTTTCAACCTACTGTTTTTCAACATACAAAATATATTAACTTTCAAATGCATACAATTGTAGGATCCTGCCAAAACAGAGTTAGGATCGATAAATGAAGTTGAGACTTACGCTTGCGTATGCGGCACGGTAGTCTACGAACTTCGCCTTCGGATTCGCCACGACGGATCTAGTCTTCTCACGAACGGAGTAAGGCTACTAAATCCACAATCTAAATCTCTACTTTTAGATTAAGAACTTGGATAAAGAGAGAGGAAGGATTTCGGCAGAGCTTCGCTAGAATGAAATGCATGCAAGAATGCCATGCAAAAGTGTAAGGAAATGGCTAACCCTTGGGTCTTATTTATAGCCCCCAAGGTAGTTATTTTAGGAGTAATTGTTCCTTTGGAATAATTTAACTAAGGTGTACCATCGTACATGGCATATTATAAGCTTAAGTTATACCATATGCATGGTACAATATAAGCTTAAGATATTACCCCTTTATTAGCCATATTTCACATGCACTTATGCACATATAATGCGACTTTCCCATCAATCTCCGCAAGGGAACATATTCCCTTTGCACACGACTTCGTGTACGCGACGTTCGTGGTCCGTATTCCCTCATACATCCCCTATAAGGGTGTACTAACGTCTTCCATATCCAACATCTCCCACTCACACTTGAGGGGATTGTAAGAGAACGTCTTTCTCTTAGTTCTTTCATCTATCATACCGAGAAATAGACCGTGCGACCGTCATGCGCGTAGAGTCTGTTGTTGTGCACTTGTTAGAGATACACAACGACCTCGAAGGTGCAAAGTTGAGTAGTTCAACGCATGCTTTACCCAAGATTATTTCTTCACATTTCTTATACTTTATATTCAACAATTGAATCCCATCTGGATCATAATTGGCTGGCCAGCTTTGAATCATTAAAGTCCAAATGTGAATATGAAATCAATCTTCCTCTTCTTGCGAACCTTCTGATCTTGACTAGACTCGCTTTTCTAACGTGCCCCGCCGAGCCGAATTATCATAGCCCATAAGTAACACGCTAAGATAGCGATCATCTCGTCAAATCTAAAGGAACCAATTGGAGTCCTTGAGGGTAAGAGTTAAGGCACATATGGCCTTTGAGTCTCACATAATAGCAAACACTATTGCTACTAACTCAGTGGTCGAAATGCATACGTGGTATGAACACGTATTACAACATCGCTCCTTTCCCAGGGAGTGTATGTCTCAATGATGTTGTAAGGATGATGATCAGACACCACAATGTCTGACTTTGAGTCCCTTATTCTACTCAAATAGTCCTTTGGACTCACATCCCGCATTTAGACAGATAGGATTTCCAAAAAATCCTCTTAGATCTTTTGTAATCATCCATATGATGCAGATCTTTCATGCGACCATTTTGTTTAAGTCATGACTCTTAAATCATCCTTCTTATGATTTTGACTTCAAACAGGTCTCATCTCTATTCCATCCGTCTGATAGAATAAGGAGGTTGCTCATGTGAGAGAGCCAACCTCAATCTGTCCGACATACTAGAATTCAGCTGAGATTTCAAAAATGTACACAAACATTTCTTAAGAAATTCATATGCAATGTTTGAAAAAGAACTTATTCTTTTATTAAATTTGATCTTTCTCAGATATGGGAATATATATTGGTACAACTCAGCTCTTACGCAATCCTTGGGATGATAAGTGTTTATAAAACACATTTCTGGGGATCGCTTTCGTAAGCCGATCCTCTATCATCTCATGCGTAGATATGTACCTTATGTCTACCTTCTTGGTTTTATCACAGTCTTTTGCAAATCTGCAGTTCCTTTAAGATACTGCATTATCCTCTTAACCGTTTTCCAGTGTTCTTGCCCTGGGTTGGATTGGTAACGACTTACCATTCCAACGGCAAAACAGATGTCCGGTCTTGTATGCATCATAGCGTACATAAGACTATCAACTGTACTGAAATATGGAAATTTTTCCATAATTTCATTTTCCTTTTGGTTCTTTGGACATGATTTCAGATATAAATTATCGCATCTGCTTATAGGAGTATCAATTGGACTTGCAGTCCTACCTATTAAACCGTTCTAGAACCTTCTTTATATAAGTCTCTTGTGAAAGAGAAAGAAGTTTCTTTGAACGATTCCTTGAAATCTTAATTCCAAGGACATATGTGACTTCCCCATGTCTTTCATCTCAAAACTGATGAAAATCAAGCCTTGATATCCATCACAAAGCCCATGTCATTTCTGGTTATTAAAATGTCATCTTCATATAGAGACATAATAACATGCTTGCTTTTAATCCTCTTGATATATACGTAGTTATCTCCATCAAGCATGGAAAATCCATTTGATAAGACAACTTCTTGAAATAGTATATACGATTGCCTCGAGGATTATTTAAGACCATATATGGACTTACGAAGTTTACAAACCTTATGTTCGTTTCCTTCTTTTTACAAACCCTGTTGGTTGTTCCATATAGATCTCCTCGTCCAATTCTCCATTGAGAAAGGCAGTCTTTACATCCGTCTGATGTAATTCGAGGTTTAAGCAAGCTACCATTGCCAGAATCAGGCGAATCGAGGTAAAACGCATAACAGGTGAGAAGGTCTCTTCGTAGTCTATCCCTTCCTGTTGCGTAAAACCTTTCGCGACAAGGCGAGCTTTATATCTATCTATAGAGCCATCAGCCTTATGCTTAATCTTGAGAACCCATTTGTTCCCAATTGCTCTATGTCCTCTGGGTAAGTTAACTAAGTCCCAGACTTGGTTAACTTTCATGGATTTCAATTCCTCCTTCATCGCTTCCATCCATTTGTCTTTTGCAGGGCAAAATACGGCCTGTTTGAAAGTAGCAGGCTCGTCATCTTCTTGTAGTAAAGTCATAAAGGTTTGCGGAAATTTCAACCTCAAATCTTAGAGGAGCCAACCTTGTATGACTACTACGTCGTATTTGAGATTCTTCAATTCCTTGTTGACTCGAATTTAGATCAATTCTAATATCACTCCCACTTGAAATGTCATTAGAATTGCTCCGACTTGGATCATTATTCCCGTATGGAATAGGATAATCGTCATTCGTATAATCCATTGGTGAAGGTTGAAACGTATTTTCGTTTTCACCAAGAATTCTCCCACTCGAATAAGGTAATCCTTCTTGATCATAAATCTCAAATAGAGATAAGTCCTGACTTATCTCGCCCTGTCTTGGAAACTCGTTTTCCAAGAAAGTGACATCCCTCGACTCAAACTCAATTAGCCCACCATTGTCTTCCTGACTAACAAAAACATAACCTTTGGAGTTTTCTGCGTATCGTTTAAAGATACATTTCCTTCCCCTTGGCCCAAGTTTGCCATATTTATGGGAGGAAATATGTGCGTAGAATGCACAACCCCAAGGTTTCAAAATGTTTAAGTCAGGAGACCTTTGGTTCCACAACTCATAAGGAGTGGAGCTAACTGATTTCGAGGGTACGCGGTTTAAAATGAAAACGGCCGTCAATAATGCATCACCCCAAAAGGTGATTGGCAAGTTAGCTTGTGCCATCATTGAACGGACCATTTCCATTAAAGTCCTATTTCTCCTTTCTGTAACACCGTTTTGTTGAGGAGTATAAGGCATAGTTACCTGATGTACCATGCCTTTTTTTCATCACAAAGTTCCTTAAAACTTGTTGATTGATATTTACCGCCCCTATCGGTTCGCAAGACCTTAATCTTGCGATCTAATTGATTCTCCACTAAACTCATATAGTTTTTAAAGCAAGCCAAAGCTTCAATTTTGTGGGATATCAAATAGATATGTCCGAATCGGGTGAAATCATCAATAAAAGTGATGAAATAGGACTTTCCGCGTCTTGTCTTGACATTCATCGGACCACATATGTCCGAATGGATAAGCCGTAATGGAACCTCGGCCCTTGTGCCGGTTCCCAACGGCTTGCGACAAGATTTCCCCACAAGGTAATGTTCGCAGGTCGACATTTCAACCTTTGAAACATTGGATAGAAGGCCACGTTTGGCAAATCTATCCATACGCGTTGGTCCAATATGACCAAGCCTTGTGTGCCAACAAATTATATTAGACTCATTAGTCAAAGAATTTGTCACAAGGAAATTTTCATTACATGAGGAACCATACATTGTACTTATTACAATAAATCCTTTGAAATACAAACCCAGTACCAATAAAGGAATTATTACAAAAATAGGTCCATATTACAATCATGAAGGAACCAACTATAACCAAGACCCATTAAATTGACCACAGTTTTAATATTCCTTTGAATATATGGAATGATGAGAACATCATGAAGTAGGAGAGTGCGGCCATTGTCCAAGACTAGCTTGCGAATCCTAACGCCTTTCACTTCAACACGTGTGTTGTTTCCTACATTGATCCACTTCATTCCTTGGGGTATCCGGTGATACTCCACGAAGGACCGTCTGTCCCTTGTTATGTGGTCGGTGGCACCTGAATCAATTATCCCAAAATGGATTAGATTCCACAAGAAATATTGAACTAGAAACACATATGTAACTAGTATTACAAGTTACCTCGTCACTTCCACTCGTACACGAACGAGCATAGTGACCGAGCTTGTTGCACTTGAAGCACTTGATCCTTTTCAAGTCTTTCTTCTTGTGCCATTTATTGTGCCCACCCTTATGTTTGGGTTCCATTGTAGACTCAGGTTGCTTATTACGTTCATTAGAAGACTTCGAACGATCTTTACGTTTCTTTCCCCCGTGTGAGGAACTAGCTACCATGTGCACTTCTGCACTTGGCTTGGCAGCCGCAAGCCGCTCTTCCTCTAATTCGAGGTGCTTGGAAACATCGTTGAAGGTCTTGATGCTCTCATTATGAGTGAGATGCATCTTCATCTGATCCCACCCATTTGGTAGGGAACGTATGACTGCTTGGATTTGTTGCTCATCTGTGAGCACATGACCTGCATCCTTTAACTCTGAGATTAGATTCGCCATATGTCGCAGATGTTTCCCCATGGAATGATCTGGACGTTTCTTATATGAATCGAATCTTATAGTCAAGGCTCGAAGTTTGGACACCGATGTGCCACCAAACTTCTCCTCAAGCTTGGACCATATGTCCATGGCTAAGTCATGCTCCCGGAAGATGCGCATTATGACATCAGCCATACTGCTTAATAACGTAATGCGCGCTATCTTATTCTTCCGAGACCAAGCATCAAAAGCTTTCTTGTCTCGTCTGTGTTGGGCCGTAGTGCCCAACTCGGGTTCAATCATTACGTTCTTTAGAGTTTCGAGCACTTCTTACTCCTCTAAAACGTATTGTATCTTAATGGACCAAAGTTTGTAATTATCGCCGTTGAGTTTTTCACCTTTGTTTAACTCAGCGACGATATTCTTTGAAGCGGAAGACATTTTACTTTTAAAATGCTGCAAAAGACACAAAACCGAAGGTTTGATCAAAACATTGCATAAAAATTCTTAAAATATAACTCCCACTTGAAATGATAATAGAATATCCCATTTGGATAGTTCTAAAAATTCAAATCCCACTTGGAATTATATTATATTTGATAAGTTACTTTCGAAAAATATTGAAGATGTTGTTCTAGAATCGAAAAGGTCTCTACGATTCCAATCACCATCTAGAACAACCTTCAATATTACCCCATCACTTATCAAACAATAGTACTCTTATAGTACTAGCAGCGGAAAACGAGTTTGAAAACGTATTTTTCAGATATGATTTCCATTTGAAATGATAATAGAATATCCCATATGGATAGTTCTAAAATCAACTCCCACTTGGAATGATATTTATAATTTGATAAGTTACTTTCGAAAAATATTGAAGATGTTACTCTAGAATCAGAAAGGTCACTATGTTTCCAATCACCATCTAGCGTAACTTTCAATATTTCTCCCTCACTTTATCAAATGTTAGTACTCTTGTAGTACTTTGCAGCGGAAAAACGTTTTTGAAAACGTATTTTTCAAAACGTATGAAAACGTATTTTTCAAAAAAAATGTATATTTCAACTTAGTACCCTTATGATACTAGTGAAATATTCGGCACTTCCGGATCATTTGTCGGGAATGAGCCGTAGCCGTGCCAAGGTCGGATCCCCCTTTTGGGGATTTTTCTGCAAACTATCGTCGCTGGCTCCCGTATGGATCCAGGCGTTTCCCCCCCGTATGAGAGAATTTTGATGCAGACGACTGTCGTTTGGCCCCGTATGGGCTAGTCGGCACGTTCATGTTCAACCAAGGCCTTTTACCGAATTGGTCGACCAAAACACCCAAATTGGTCGACCAAAATTTGGTCTTCTTCACTCCCGGCCAAGGCCCCTGCCCTGGCCACTGCCAGGGCCGGCCTGGCCACTGGCCTGGCCTCGGCCAGATGCCGGCCTGGCCTCTGCCTGGCCTGGCCTAGGCCAGAGGCCCCTGGCCGGGGCCAGGGCCCTGCCCTGGCCTTGGCCAGGGAGGCCTGGCCCTGGCCTGGCCGCGGCCAGGGCCTACTGGCCCTAGCCGGCCAGGGCCGGCCCTGGCCTGGCCAGGCCGCGGCCAGGGCTCTCTGGCCCTGGCCGTGGCCGGCCAGGGCCGGCCGGCCATGGCTTATTGGCCTTGACCGGCCATGGCCCTTTGGCCATGGCCGGTCTCCCCCCTTTATGGGGTTGCCGCACACCCCGTCGGAGGGGTGGCCGTGGTGGTTATTGGCCGTAGCCAACCCCCTCCGCATGGGGAGGGGGTGCATGGCCTTCATAGCCCATTTGGCCATGGTGCACATGCATTAAAATTCATCTTCCCCGATGGGAATAACCACCATCTTCTTCTCCGGTGAAGCACCCGTTCGTCGAGGAAGTAGTTAGCCTCCAATGGCCGTATGCCAAAAAATTAACCCACTTCAAAAATTCGTAAACTACGTGCTCCACATGAAAAGAGCGCACATTCCCTATGAATGGAGACTCAGCATCCATGAAGAGAGCGAGCTTGACGATATGAACGGTCGGTTCTTCCCGTCACGGAGAGTTCCTACCATATCCGTAATGATAGAAGACCCTAACGTGAAAAGAACAACCGCTGCGTTCTCTCCGTCACGAAGCGTTCCTACCATATCCATAATGGTAGGATACCCATTCGTGAAAAAGACAACGACTCGTTCATAGTTTTGACGGGGCGACGGTCTGACCGGAGCGAATCCGTATGGCTCTGATACCAATGTAGGATCCTACCAAAACAGAGTTAGGATCGATAAATGAAGTTGAGACTTACGCTTGCGTATGCGGCACGGTAGTCTACGAACTTTGCCTTCGGATTCCCCACGACGGATCGAGTCTTCTCACGAACGGAGTAAGGCTACTAAATCCACAATCTAAATCTCTACTTTTAGATTAAGAACTTGGATAAAGAGAGAGGAAGGATTTCGGCAGAGCTTTGCTAGAATGAAATGCATGCAAGAATGTCATGCAAAAGTGTAAGGAAATGGCTAACCCTTGGGTCTTATTTATAGCCCCCAAGGTAGTTATTTTAGGAGTAATTGTTCCTTTGGAACAATTTAACTAAGGTGTACCATCGTACATGGCATATTATAAGCTTAAGTTGTACCATATGCATGGTACAATATAAGCTTAAGATATTACCCCTTTATTAGCCATATGTCGCATGCACTTATGCACATATAATGCGACTTTCCCATCAATCTAGAGATCCTCTCCGCAAGGGAACATATTCCCTTTGCACACGACTTCGTGTACGCGACGTTCGAGGTCTGTATTCCCTCATACATCCCCTACAAGGGTGTACTAACGTCTTCCATATCCAACAACAATAACATGCGGGACCCACTCTGTTGGTGACTGGGACAAACTCTTAGTGAGTGGGACAAACTCTTGCTGACTGGGACAAAATTCAAAAAATGCTCTCTTTTATAGAATAGATATACGAACACTGGGTATTACAAACACGATGAGGTCGTCTTGTCTAAATAAGACGGTTTCGGAGGGAAAAATTGACATCATCGTCTTTGGCATCCCTAACCCAGATTTTCTTCTTTGGAGATGGCTTCTTCATCTGGTCATGCCAAACTGGTAGGGGTTCAGCTTCCATCGCACAGACAGGTAAGGAGGAAGTCTCCATGCCCAGTCTGATCACCAACCAAGTCTATAAAGTAGGCGTGGATCAAATTTCCGAGTTTTAGGAGAAATATGTCCGACTCGATTACCAAATCTGGTTGCCAGAGAGGGTAGAAAGGGTTCATTGCCCTGGCGATCGAGAGGTTGGAGTTTATATCAAGGCCTTTCATCAAGGACTTAGATTTCCCATGCATCCTTTTATATGCTATTTGCTGAGTATGTTGAATCGTTCCCGTTGCTAATTGATGTCGAATGCCATAGGGGTATTGGTCGGCTTCTCGCATTTTGCGCGATGAAGAGGGTTGAACCGACGATGGAGCTGTTTAATTACTTCTTCACGATTCCTCCCCTCAAGACCCCAGGTTGGTACATGATAACCGCTCGTCGATGTAGGAAATTATTTGACGACCTCCCCAGCTCGAATTTGAATTGAAAGGACGAATTTGTATTCGTGGTATTTCAAAGCGAGGTGAGTTTCTGCACTCAATGGGTATGCCTGATTTGGGCACGACTGAAGACAAGCCTTTATTCGATGAGGGGAAGAAAATCGCTGAAGCATTGTTGAAGCTGCCAGAGGGGTTTAGGAAGACGAAATGGTTATGGTCTGACTCGGTGTTGGGCAGCACTGTATGGACGAAAGGTCGATCTGACCATGCCCATCACCTATTTGATCTTCGTCTTATTGAATTTTGCTTTTTCTTTGCAGGTATGGTTGGTCTAGAATACCATGGGATCCCGAGTTGAGGGAAGGGGTCAAGGCTTCCATCAGAGAAGCTGAGGAGAATGCGTCATCTCCTCAAATGCCCCTTCTGGAGGAAGGAGTGACACGGACCTCTTAGGATTTACCCATTTTTGTTCATGGTGCTTCTCAACTGGCTCGTCCTCAGTGGAGGAAAAAGAAGAAGCTTCTCACCGAATTCTGCATCAGGAACATCTGCCTCATTGGATGCGAGTCAGTCAAGTGACGAGACCAACCCCATGAATAGAAACATGGTCCTCCTTCAGAGAAAGATTTAAGAGGGTCCCTACATCTTTCGGAGCCCATTCTGCATCAGGATTTATGGCCTAGGGGGGTCTGTTCCCTCAGGTGTCTCTGACTGAGGATATTCCCAAAGAATTTAGATCACTTTTGCTGGAAATCGATTGCCTCAGGCCCCGTTTGATTGTCCCATGGAGGAGCTCCTTCAACCGGAATTTCCAATCAAGAAGGGTGATTCGGTGCTTTTGGATTGTGGGACGGCCTAACGGATTGCTGATAATGCGACCCTTCCCTGGGATAAGGCCGTTCTAGAGAGGGTTGATTACGAGAGGTTGTCCTCAATTACTATCTATGCGAACATTCAAGTAACTATTGCACTAGTCTTCATTATGGATGAAGCATGCATAGATATTGACAGCTTTGACTTGTCTGTAGGCTCTTGTGGCTAATGCTACGGTGCGCCGACGCGTAGCGGTGGTGGCTAATCATGAAGTCACGCTAAGGACGGTCAAAATCTGGGAAGTCAAACGTAGCTGGTAGTCGACTCCCAAGGGAGGTAGTCGACTCCTAGTGAGTTTTTAATGAAAATTCTGCTCACAGCCGGTAGTCGACTCCCTCCTTTGGTAGTCGACTCCCAGAGCATATTTTTCATTGAAACTTAGCTGAAAGGATAGGTAATCAACCCTGGGTGTTTGGAGATTGACTACGAAGTTAAATCGAAAAGCTTAGCTCTCAAGAGATTTAAAACGAGTTTGAAAAAACTTTGTTTTGAAAACTTTTTGTGTGTGTGCAATAAATCTTAGCTTTAATATATTCCTAAAAGAACAACTCACACACTTAGACTAAAATGAAGAATTCTGAAGACGATCAGATATTAATGTAGATGCATGCATCATTTTGAATTTGAGCTCCTCTTTGACTTAAGCTTGAGCATGTTCCATGAGCTTCATCTTTGAGCTTCACTTGTGCTTGACGTACAGCTATCAATTGTCTTCATCTTCTGAGTGTGGTTGAGCTTCTTCAGAGTATGCGTAAAGCTCTTTATCTATTGATCGCATAACCTGCACACTTTAGATAATGTCATTAGTACATTAACATCGTTTGGTGTGCTCATCATCAAAACTACTTAGGGGTGGGACTCAATTTCCCAATCAAATATTTTGATGTGATTATAATGTATAACAATATTGCATTAAGAGTTAATACATGAATACGCAAGTTAGTAGCAAATCTTATACGGCAAAATAAGACTAGGTCGTACCAAAGAGACTAAGCTTCACAAGTCACATAAAGAGGGGTCTGACCCCTCGTATTATAAGTCGAAAGACACTTGTGAATCTTGTCTCAAAGGGATAATCAAAATTCCATCTGTAAGACAGTGGAAGAATGAGTTGGTGACCTCGTAGTCTTGTACATATAGATGTACCTGGACCCCAGTCTAAATAAGCCAAGATAAGGAATTCTTATTTTATTACGACACGTGTTCTTGATGAAACACAGGTCTGATAAAATAGAGACCACAATGATAGAAGTATTTGAACTGATTCGATCGGATCGAAGAGTCGAATACTTAGCGAAGTAATTCTTGCATAACTAAAAGAAAATAAGATTTTCTCTCAGGTCAAGTATTTTAACAACATCGGTGTGTTAGAGAGCATGAATCGTACTCTGTTAGACTTAGTGCGACACATGGCTAGTGACTCTGAGTTATAATCCTTGTTCTGGGTTAAAACCCAAATAATAATGCCTAGGTATTTGATAAGGTTATGTTAGAACCTTATAAATGTAATATTCCTCAAATTAATCGTTAGGAAGTCACAAGGATTACTCGAGTCTCGTGAGACGATAAGTCGAGTAAAAAATCATAATTGATGTGAATTAGTCAACTTTCAGAATGCCATTCGGAGTAGGGACTCTGATTAATAACTTGATGCAATCGGAAAAGGTCTGTGCACGTAAATAAAGTATGGACTTTAGTTTACGTTCCCAAAGAAAGTGTTTCTTATTGGCTGCAAGTAAATCTTCAATCTAGAAGATTGGTGCAGAAAGAAAATAGTGAAGTACAACTTATGTTTGTTGAGAACGGTTATCATCCTAACTCCTATAAACAGTTTATGATGAAACTGTCTCGCCAACAGATGTGTACAGATCTGCTCAGACCGAACTCGATGTAAATGCTCATGATGATCATGAAAACTGGAGCATTGATGTAGAGTTTGTTTTCTAAATATGATTTAGAAGAACAAATTTATATGAATCGGTCAGAGAGTTTTCAAGGTCAGTGGGAGCGTATACAAAACATGTGAGACATCAAGGAGCTGGAACATATGTTTTGACAAAGTGGTCAAAGAGTGTAACACTTTATCAGAAATGATTATGAACCGTCTAAATGACGAGTAACTTATTTGGATTATTCTCGTAAGGTATGATGAGCTGGATGAGATCTAGGCAAGACATTAATTATGGATTCCAAGATACCAAGTGAATTATTTGGATGAGATTCAAATATGTGGTCTGAAATGAACATAGAAACCCTTTTATAGTCTATACAATAGACAGTTTAGCAGATCCACTCAAGAAGGCTCTACCACATTAAGTCTGGAAAGACGTATGTGTGAATGCGGTATGAGATGCCAGGATAAATGGTCCTAAGTGCAAGTGGGAGATGGAGCGAGATGGGTTTGCCCTTGAGGCAAATTTATCTCGATGTATGTGTACAAGCGTCTTGTTCAAAATAACAGTAAGCTGTTTGGTAAGTATTTACCCAAGTTTAATAATAATGTAGTCTTCATTAGAACTTAGGTATAGTCCTGAGACTTAATGCAAGGTCAAACATGTATCAAGATGGAGATCTCGATCATGAAGAAGTGTTTGGCCGATTGTAGCATAGGCCTAAAAACATTCATGGTCGTAGATGTTTCGAGAAAGGGATATCGACACATCGGATAGACCATTGTGTCGTAGTCTTCACCATGAAGTAGTGACGATGATCTCATGGTCGTTTGACTTAGAGAAGTCGAAGATGAGACACAAGTGCTCATTAGAGAATGAGTTCACTGAATGACCCAACAAGAGTTATCATATGGTTCATATTGACCAATCTATCAATGATAACTCTTAGTGATAATAGGCAAGTTGGTCTTTTGACTTGAGGTCATTGTACTAACCTGTACGTGAACGGTGTCACTTAGATCACTGATCTAGCCTCGGACAAGCCCCGTTGAAAGGTTTTTGGTTGGGTGACATTGAGTAATGATCAAGATAGGATTCGTCTCTCCCGGTCAAGGGGAGTTAGTTTCGTAAGTGTTAGTTCGATCTTTAGTGAAAACTCTGGCCAGAGTACGTTGGAAGAAGTCTAACATTATTTGACTAATGATCATGGAGACTAACCAAGTTCAAGGTAGTAGGGTTGACAATTGACCATACCTTAGGCTTGACTAAGCGGCATAGTTTTGACGTAAAGACTATAACTGCGGTATTCATCACGGACACAGTCAGGGTGGTCCCAGAAATACTCATGTCAATGAGTTAACCACATAAGTATGATACCGAAACAGGGACGACACCTGCTGCTTGTGGTCTCTGCCGCCTGGGGTTTCGAGCCCCACCTGTAGTAGGGTCAGGCTGTAGGGTCTCACATAGAGTGAGATCTTTATCAAGTAATAGGTAGAAATTAGGGAGAATATGCATTTGATGTAAGGGATAGAAAACTGCAAAGAGTTTACAGTTAGCTCCTGCATTCAGGATAAATGATCCTAAGTGCAAGTGGGAGATGTTGGGGGATGTATGTAACGGCCGGTATTTTTCTAGGCATATTTTTGTGTGTGCCTGTACTTTGTTTTGATCGTCCGGATATTTTCGTGCTTGAGTTCTTTTGTGCGTCGACGCGAGCGCGTATCCGTTTTTCGTTTTACCGTACCAACATTAATTGACTATTAATTTTAACAAGTTACCTTAACTTAATTATCCTACTAATTACAAATTGCTAATTACTTTATTTACTTTTACATTTTACTTAATTACTTTAATTAAAAGTTAATCACTAATTAACCTATCCTATTGATTTCCACCGTTGGGCAGTTCAGATCCAACATTGCTATTCAATCCTTCCCCCACCTCCAGCTCCTCCCCCATCAGGTTGTCTCCCCATCCACTGTTGTATTTCAACAGCAGCAAGGAACGCTGCCAACAACAAACTCTCCCTGCAAACCCTTCTTCTTCCTCTGCAAACCATTCCAATCTCAATCATCCCGAATCAATTCCAAACCCAGATCAGCTCCACAAGCCAAAAAATCAAACCAGAAACCATCCTGAACCCAAATTCTCCCCAATCAAATCAGCCCCCAACAAATTCTTCCCCAAAACCAGAAACAACCCAAAACCCAAATCTGAAAACTAAAATTTAGATTCTTACAAATCAATTTCAGATTCTTACACAAATCAACCCTATACAAATCCTTCCTCCTCCCTCTCCCTTGGCCGGCCCCCACCCTCACCTGTGAGCCGTCGCCCACCGGAGATCCACAATCGTCGCTACCCAGAACTACCACACACACCGCATCCAATGCCCCTGCGCCACCGCCAGACCACCAGGAGCGCACGTCGCCCACCGGCTATCGGCCCCTCCCTTCTCCCCGTCATTATGCGAGGTGAGAGCCCCCTTTCCTTTTGTTTTTCACACGAGCTCCTTGTTTGCTTGCTGCTGCAAGTTTCAAAACAAAAAAAGAAAATAAAAGAAAGAGCAAAGACAAGAGACAGAGGGATAGAGTGTGACAGAGAGATAGAGAGAGTATTGAATAATAAAGGTGACAGCCTTAAGTTATAGTAATAAGTTAAAGAGAAGAACAGAGAGGGTAAGAATAGATTAATATATATTATACCTTGTTATAGGTACAAGTGATTATTATAGGTAGGCACAAGTGATTATTATATGTCATGCCTTGTTACAGTTAGATGATATATGCTATATTAATATTTATTAAGTTAGGTAACATTAGCAGAATGATGAACAGTAATAGCATAGGGTCAGGACAACACTTTGACATACTAAATCATATGTTATGTTTTATAATTGTAACCAAGACCTCAGCTTTGTAAAACCTCAGTGATACTGTGTTATTTCATCATGCAGTGAATTAGTAGTATGAATAGTTAGTAATAACATGATAGGATCATCCTTAGGGTAAAGAACCTAATGAAGACGAACCATTATTTAATTTTATGTCGGACGAATCTAACCCAGATATATGTTTAATCAAAACAGAGAACTGGAAATACCAACACGTAGTATCCGTCCAGACGAACCCACGACAATCGATACCACCGGAAATATGCAAGTGAAACTTGCACAGTAAATTGTTAGGCTGTGTTTTAGGTCATTTTGTAAAATTATGTAACGGTGAAATGATAGTCGCATAGACGACCATATTTGATCTAGTTTGACAACGAAACTAGATCCGACATCTTACTTGATCTAGCTTGACAACGAAGCTAGATCCGACACCTTTACCATGCTATCATTTCAAGCTGCACGTCATGTTTACTTTCAAATTATCTGTATGCACTTTTAATTGCTTATTGTCATGTTCATGCAACTTGTCGTGTCATTTCATGCATCATCTTGCTTTATCATGATTGTGTAGCATACGCTGCTTTAAAATGTAAACTGCGACGAGTAGGACATTGACTCCTACATATTGATTGAGGCTAGGTGCACCCCTATGCCAAATTGAAAAAACACTTCCTGGCTCGTGATCCAGAAGCGAGCACAACGTAGTTGGGAAACCAACGCTCGATACACGTGGAGGGGTAGGGTTAAGCGACCACTCAGCGTAGACGTGTGCTCGTACAGCCACTTCAGCTGTAAGGCGTAAACTCTGTGCATAATGTAAAAGTCAGTAAAATCGTGAAATAGTGTTTTCGTAGTTTCTGCTACGACGTGCATTCTTGTTTCATCATGTCATTTAAATTGTTGCAGTCTTTAAATGTCATGCCATTTCATCATATTAGAGCTGCTAGTCGCTTTACTTTTATTTGATCCTTGCACAAAAGTCCTCCGTTTTCCTTTGGGAGACTTTTGCTGATATGTGCCCTTTTCTCTTTGGGTGTCACATGTCAGGTTTAGAGACAGAGTCAGTTACAGGGGACGAGCAGTACGCAGACGTATAGTTCGAGGTTCCTGCATGGACTGAGTTTGAGGAAACCGGTGACCAGTCCTAAACTCACTTGGAGTTTCCCTTAATTGTTGTTACTTTTAGTAGTTGCTGTTAGGATTCGGTGCGTAGCACCTATTTCTCTCTGTTTATGTTTCGGCCATGTCTTAGGCCTTTTGTTCAGACTATGTACTCTTGTGACTTCCCTCTGTGATGTTGGAATACTTATTAGATGTTTAGTGGATATTTCTATGTCTGTGTTTTCATTTATTATTGTTGTTGTTTCGTTGCATTGCAAGAATCTGCTATTGATATTATTCACAGACGCTTATCAGACTGCAGCTTCACAGCTCTAAGTCCGAGCAGACCTTTTCACGTCTCGCCTTCCGTACCTGGGAAGCGGGGCGTGACAGGTTTTAGTGGTGGCCCATGTAGGTCCTCTTTGCATCTGTGAAATATCACAACAAAAATAATAATAACAATATCCATTTAAATATTTGGAACATTCAAGTCATGAATTGAGTCTAATCTGAACATTTCCTTGTCTTAGATGGAGAGAAGAAGCATCACCCAAGCTGGTGGTGGATCTGGAGCTGGTGGTGGAGTAGAGCACGGTGAGGATGCTGATAGAGAACCCACCACGGTGGAGATGATGAGGATGATGCAGCAGATGATGCACCTGCAGCAGGGCATACTTCAGAATGCTCCTTGCTTCGAGCCGTGAGCGAAGTAGTTTCGGGAGCTGGGCCCCTCATATTTCACTGGGTCAGAAGGATCATTAGCTGCGGATGAATGGATGAAGAATATGGAGGATAACCCGCTTGACTTGGTGAAGAAGCAATTGAAGGACAATGCCCGCAGTTGGTGGGAGTCAGAAGAGCAGATGCTGGTGAAGCCTATCCCCTGGGCCACTTTCAAGGCGAGATTTGATGAGGAGTATTTCACTCGAGCTGCCAGGAGGGAGCTGATGCAGCAGTTTATCAAGCTGAAGTAGGGGAATCTGACGGTGGACCAGTACCACCAAGAGTTCACCAGACTGAGCCACTTTGCACCAAATTTAGTTCAGACTGCTGAAGATTGAGCTCAGAGATTCTTGCAAGGTTTATCCTTGGAGCTACAGAGTCTGATGTCCTCTTCGGACTTAGACTCTTACTAGAAGTTGCTGATAGCTGCCAAGAGGCAGGAGCTGATTGCCAATCAGAGGAGAGGGCAGTATTCAGGTGCTGGGAAGAGGCCTATGGGCAGGCCAGAGCTGTGGTTAGGCCTGGGTTCAAGCTCCATGCAGTTTAAGAGGCCAGGTGGGCCTACTCCAAAGATTGACATTTTGTGGCAAGGCTGTGCATATGAAGGAGCAGTGCAGGAGGTTTCTGGGCCAGTGCTTGATTTGTGGCGATGCTACGCATTCAGTAAAGGATTGTCGACATGCCAATCAACTACAAAAGGAACCAGTCGGAGTTCGGCAGCAGAGAGCTCCAGTAGCTGTCGGATGCAGAGCACCTCTCATTCCCCAGAAGCAGGCATTCCAACAGGTCGTTCAGCCTAGAAGACAAGCTTTCACGATGACTGCAGTAGAGGCGAAGGCTGAGGATGGAGTTGTTGGATCTGGATCCTAGCCTAGAGGGGGGGTGAATAGGCTAATAAAAAATTCTCGCGCAACCCACGAAAAATCACACGTAGTAATGAGCACAACCAGAGTAAATCAGAGACAATCACAGAGTACGCACAGATATACCCTAGTTCGGTCGTCCCAACGACCTACTCCAGCCCCCAAAGCAGATACTAGTGTTGAATAGTGCAAGAGGTACAAAACCACATGTTAGAGCACGCTCAGAGCACCCTCTACATCTCTACACTCGCCAGGCTCTCAGTACCCCACACACAGTGTTTTCTCTCACTATCAATCCTAGTAACGCTTTCTACCAGCTAATCCCAAACTAGCTGGGTCCCACTTGTCTAGCCCCAACCAGACAAGTCCCAAAATAGTCACAAAAGATAGGTAAAGTTTCCCCTATAGAGATCGCTACACCAATAAAAAGATAAATAAATAGAGTTTTAGAAATTTTAACGACTGGTTTTCATGTACTTGGATTATCTATATTAAAATATATGCTTGGTGGATTTTCTCCTTGGATGTGTGGTTTTCGTCGCCATAGCTTTCACTTTTGATCGTTTCGTCGTGATTTTCTAGCTTCTTCCTTCTATCGTCGATTTCGGAGTAAGTCACTCGTGACGAGCTTCATATCGGTCATATCTTAGAGTATAAATCGATCCTAGAAGCCATAGAAATCTTCCCGAAGTTTCGCGCTTCGAATCGACGCTTTTCGTGCACGTTAGTTGGTTCAAGAAGGAGAACCAACCGACTAGATTTCAATCTAGTCGGTCGGCAATCCTTAATGGACCGACTAGTGGGCTTTGATTATAATTCAGGAGTTACTGTTTATCTTTAGTCGGTCTAAGAACATCTTTCGACCGACTAGATGCTAAACTAGTCGGTCAGGAATCCTTCTCAGACCGACTAACTCTCATTTCCATGATCTCTCTCAGAATTCAGCCTTTAGTCGGTCAATGAACACTCACCGACCGACTAGTTCTTAAACTAGTCGGTTGACAAGCCTTCACAGACCGACTAACTCATAGTCCAGTTTTCCTGAGCGAGCTACTGTTTACTCTTAGTCGGTCTGCGTAGATCAACCGACCGACTAGTTCCCAAACTAGTCGGTCACCAATCCTTCTTTGACCGACTAATCAGCCCAGGAAACCCTAGTTTGCCCTAGCCACCACACGATTTTCTATATAAACCCCCAATCGTTTTCTTCTCTTCCCTCTCTTCTCCTGAACCTCCTCCTTCCCCAAATCTCCCCCTTTGAGCCCCCATCTTCCTCCAAGCTTCAACCCTTCATTCCAAGCCCTAGATTCATCATCTAAACCCTCCATCCACTCATTCCACCTCTCATTTTCCCCAAATCTCCATCTAATCCCCAAAACCCTAATTCTCCAAACTTCTCCATAGGTTCCCAGATCTGATCCTAGGGCTCTCCGGAGTATTTCTTCCGCCACCTCTCGGTAAGAAATCGATCTACCGTTGTTTTCATAACCTATTTATATTTTTATGAAACCCTAATGAAATTTCATGTTGTTTGATGATTGTTTTCCCATAACAGCGATTTTCCCCGTAGATTAGCATCCGCGAGATGAACCATCGTGATCGTCATCCCCGGTGCTAGGCAAGTGAAACTTGCATCTCTTGATTTGGGCCATGTCTTAGGCCATTTCCTTGTTTTAGCATAAAAGAGACTAGACGGTGAAAGGATAGCCGTCTAGACGCCATTGACCTAGCTTGACAACGAAGCTTGGTCCGTCACCCTTATTATGATTGTATGTCATGTTTAATTACAATTAACGGTACGCGAATATCTGTTCATGACATTGCATACATCGATTATTCATCGTGAATGTGTAGCTCACGCTACAAAACTGATAGTTCCTGGCTCGTGACCAGAAGCGAGCATAATGAGTTGCTAACCCCAACGCTCGATATTGAGGCTAGGTGTCCCCTACGCCATACTTGTGTTTCCTGGCTCGTGACCAGAAGCGAGCATAATGAGTTGCTAACCCCAACGCTCGATATTGAATTGTGAATTTGGAAAACAAGCTCCCGTACGGGGCAACCCTGGCTCACTTGCTGGGCTCATGTGCAGGGACCCTGGCTTGTTTACGTGTGGGATGGGGTAAGGGTTAAGCGGCCAGGCAACTGGGGTTCTGTTTGATCAACAACTGCAGTTGTAAGGCGTAAACTCTGGGGTGGGGTAGTGTTTAGTGCCGATCGGTGTGAATGATGAACCATTCAGCTGAAGGGCGTAAACATCTACAAACAATAGTGAAACGTGAATTGTGTTTAGTGCCGATCGGCGTGAATGATGTACCATTCAGCTGAAGGGCGTAAACACTTACAAAACAACGTGAATTGATTGAGAATGTTAGTAGCTTGGCTACTCTTGTCTTGTCCCGATACTTGTTCTATTGTACTTACTGTTCACCATGTCTTAATTGTGCACTCATGTTATAACTGCCATGTCATGCATATTAAAACTGCTAGGTTGCTAGTTCACTTTCCTTTCAGTTTCCTTGCTCAAGTCTTTCCAGACTTGCTGACATGTGCCCCTTTCTCTTTGGGTGTCGCATGTTAGTTGCCGGGCCAGAACTTGTTGCAGAGGACGTTGTGTTTGCTGAGGAGGAGCCTTGTAGACACCGGTGACTTGTTGAGTTTTCCTTTATGTTTTAGGATTCCTGTTAGTTGTCGGTGCGTGGCACCCTTGTATATATGTTATTCCTTGTTGGCCATGTTTGGGCCTTTGACCCTTTTTATTTAGCCTGGTGGCTTTTCTGCGATATTGTAATTTGTTTATGGACATTTGGAGATTCAATAAAATGTCGTCTCATTTCCTTATTATCATTGTTGTTTCGTTTCGTTTTGCAAGGACTTGCCATAATAAGTGTTTTTATACGCTTATCAGACTTGGAGCTTCACGGCTTCAAGTTTGTGCGGACCTTCTCACGTCTCGCCTCCGCATTTTTGGGAAGCGGGGCGTGACAGGTTTTAGTGGTGGCCCATGCAGGTCCATTTGCAAATGCGAACTATCGGAACAACAATAATAATTATAGAATGTCCATTAAATAAATTAGAACATCCAAGTTATAAGCCCGGAGTCTAGGATTTTAGCGTTCATATGCCTTAGGTGGCTAGTAGGCGTGTTAGAGCACTTGTCCCAGCTTGATAGGAAATCCAGTAGGTCAAGACTATAGTGAGATTTAGTTAGAAGTTTGTCCTTGCTAGTTAGGGATCCTTGATTGTTAGTTAGACTCCATACTAGTGATCGCTATGATAGTCTTAAGAGTTACCTTAGTGATTCCTGTCTAGCTTTGACTAGGATAGACTTCTAGAATTCTTTGGTCTCGCGCTTGGGTTCATCGATTTCGGACCCAGCTGAACTCATTTCATCGCTGTCTAGCCCTAGAGAGTCTTAGCGCTTAGTTCCAAAATCCTTGGTTGGTTGACCGTAGGAGTTTCCGTAGATTTTCCTAAGACATAACCTAGGCGTATTTATGTTTTGATCATCCGACCAAATCCCTTGGCCTTTAGTTAACCCGATGATTAGAACCCCCTGATTCAATCCTTCCTGGTCACTACACTTTGGTGTTACTGACCGTAGATCTTCATCATGGTTTTCTTGCATTGTGATTTAGGTGCATGCCTCACACAACCACATTCATTGCCCTCGATCCACATGATCCCCTCCTTACTATTATCGTTTACCTTTCAAATCTTTCCCGTTGCAAATCTTGATTCTTCCAAAGTCGTCTCCAAATTTTCCTTATTAAAAGTTTCCACTTGATTTGAATTTTGTTTTAAACCTTCTTCCAATATATTACCATTACTCCCATTTGAGCTAAAAGTTATTCTGAGATTTTGAAAAACTATTTGGCCGTAATTTTAAATTACTATCTTGTAACCATTTTCTAACCTATATCTTCGCTTCTCGATCTCAAAACTTTACTACTATTTCGATGATTCGATATACCACCTTTTCTACTAATGCGAAATTCATTTTAACTATTTACTATACGTGCTTTAAAATATTTCTGTCAGGATAAATAGAACTCCAATTAAATTATAAATATATACTAATTACAAGTTTGTCGTACCCGTACTTCAAGTCTCTTACCAACCCATTCTTGTGGAAAATCCTTGTTTCCCCTAAAAGTATTTTCGATGTTCCTCTTTCGCTAAGTTTGAATTTGTTCGCGAACTTTTAATATATATATTAGGTTTCGTACTCTTTCGCGACTTAAATTTATTTGTTCTTTTAAACATTGAAACTTTTGTCGAGATTTTTGATTATTAGTTTATAATATTCTTCAGCCTATATTTTCATATCAATATAAATGACTTGCCTCTTTTCATATACCAATTTTCTCCTGAACCGTACTTTTGTTTTTCCTAACCTGAATTATAAATTTCTTTATTACTTATGCCATTAAAACTTATTCGAATACCGCATCATGTTTGCTTCTTACATACCTTTCAAGTCACATGGGACTTCAGCTTTCAGCGAGTCGATTTTATGCTCAACTTTTCCCTAGTTCAGATTTTTGTAAAATTACTTTTCGAAACCTTTCCTGATTTAGACATCCAAAATTCGGTTTTAATGCATATTACCAATTTAATAATCCTATATATGTATATATCTCCCCCCACTTACTTCCATACCACTAAGATGTTATTATCCTTCCATTCGCCATGCATATTTCCAAAAATGATTTCTAAAAATAGAACTTCAATTAATTTTTATATATCAGTACTACGACCGTTATGCTCCTCGTTTCCCCCTATTTCATATTTTTGTAAAAATCATTATTTCATAACCTTTTTGATCTAGACCCTCCATAAATTTGATTTTTTAAAGTTCCACTACAAGTTTTGATAATACTACTAATAGCTAGAGTTATCTTTCCGTTCACCCTACATGCCTTTAGAATAATTTCTA
Source organism: Scilla litardierei (assembly GCA_030789695.1). Taxonomy (NCBI): domain Eukaryota; kingdom Viridiplantae; phylum Streptophyta; class Magnoliopsida; order Asparagales; family Asparagaceae; genus Scilla; species Scilla litardierei. Next base: position 44,494,189 of record CM061134.1, read on the forward strand.
AACTAAATTGAATTTCGAATGTTTTCATATATCCGCATTAGGCTCTTTAGCTCGTATGTTAAGAGCTTTGTGTAAAACGATTTCTTTTGGCAAATCCTGGTTGCACTAAGAGGTAGTTTCAATATTGATTATTTGAGCTTTTTCCTGGCCTAAAGACTTTGAAGGTATTTGGCATGAGTTTAAAATTCTTTCGTTAATTTAATTTCGTTTCAAAACTTTTGCCAACATTATTAAATCATCGCCGTATAATATTTTCTAAAACTACGACCTTAAGATTCGTGTGAATGATTTACTTTCTTTTAATGACCTTACGTGAGCCAATGAATCGTTTTCTCCTATTATGTATATTCGACTCAAACTTATTTCAAACAATTTGTTTGTCGACCTCTAAATATTTTTATACGGAAAAGGACTCCAACTTTGAAGTGTGACAATTTTCAAACTTTTCGTATTTTAGAATATGTTATTTACACTATTTTCCATGTGTCCTAATGGAGCATCATTACATCATTACACAACCGTTTTCATGCTTTTCGATCTTTCTATTCGATACGCTCTTGATTTCAATTTCGTTCCTTTTGTCTAGCCAATAGAGCTTCTCGTCGCCGTGTCGACCTTAATATAGTTTGGTGGGCCCCATTAGTGTAATTTGATGTGTCGTCGTAGTGTATTTAATTCCATGGTGCATATGAAGTTGTATGTGTGTTGGTATTGGTATATTGTGTGTAAGTAGTTATGTATTAGCTGCATGAGTGTAAGTGTGATATACATATGATAGTAGGATTATAATGTTTGATCGGTATTACTTGTTTTTATGAGATGTCGTATGCGTGTATACCATGAGGTATACCCGACTACTGCATGTCTTAACTTATGTATGAAGTGAATGTGTATTGATGTATCAATGGATATGGTATGAATATATACGATGCTTGGGTGTGACTATAGGTAAATACTTTTATTAGGGAGAGTATTGTAATTATAGGTGTGCTGATGTTTGTAATAATATCATGGTATATGAAGTGATTGAAATATGTGATATTACCTGGTTAGATATTAAGGGTGTTTGACATTTAGATATGTATGTGGTTATGTTGGTAGACGTGTATGCATTAGCTAGTATTGGCATATGTATGGATGCTATGTTACGTATATGGAATTATTCCGCTATGATTTTGAGTCTCACTCAAGCTTGAGTGGGTACACTCTATGTACATTGGTGTATTGTATGTGGTTGGTGTATAGTGATGGATGATATATGTATAATGTTTGGATTGTTTGTGCCTGGTTGTGTTACACACACGACTGTGGGTGGCCATACCAATATATAGTTATGTGAGTTGGTCTTGTGGTATAGTTATTCACTAAGGATTTGGTTGCGTGAATATATGTGCGCTAGCTAAACTAGGTGCGTAGATGTGCTAAGCATATAGTGGCGTGATTGGTGTATATATGAATGAAATAATAGCGTGTGTGGGTGTGCACCATGCACGGGTAAGTATGTGATAGTTATAGGAATTGGTGACTATGGTATGTGTGGTGTGTCGTGATTATAGCTATAGGACTATATATATATGAAGTGGTAATACGGTGAAATGTGTGCATGCATTTGAATGATTATAAATTGTGAAATTATAATGATGGTGAATGTATATTAGATATAGTGAACTTGTTTTAAAAAAAATCGTATGGTGTGATTTCGCATGTTGATTGTTTGGCGCATACTAGGAGATATAGGGACTAGTGTATTCTTATTGTCTTGTCCATAGGTAGTTACCTATACGTGTAGATTCCGATGGTATTTTCTAGTGTGAAATTATTTTCAAATAAGTAAGAGACTTGGTTATTTTCATATAGTGTGTAATAAGTGTTTTATAGTTATATAGAATATACTTGCCTATATGAATGATTTGAATACGTGAATGGAGTTGTTTGATTATAATAAGTATAAGTGTACTATGTGCGTGAATATATATTTACTTCCGTGGTATTAATAATTGACTACCTAGAGTATATATATATAAGCACTTGAAATGAATGTACTTGGTTGAAATTTTGATGTGATATTGATTGAGGGTAGTTACTAGGGTGACTAGATATAGCTATAGTTAGAAAGTCCGAGGACGGACTTTATTCTAAGGTGGGTAGGATGTAACGACTGGTTTTCGTGTAATTGGATTATCTATATTAAAATATATGCTTGGTGGATTTTCTCCTTGGATGTGTGGTTTTCGTCGCCATAGCTTTCACTTTCGATCGTTTCGTCGTGATTTTCTAGCTTCTTCCTTCGATCGTCGATTTCGGAGTAAGTCACTCGTGACGAGCTTCATATCGATCATATCTTAGAGTATAAATCGATCCTAGAAGCCATAGAAATCTTCCCGAAGCTTCGCGCTTCGAATCGACGCTTTTCGTGCACGTTAGTTGGTTCAAGAAGGAGAACCAACCGACTAGATTTCAATCTAGTCGGTCGGCAATCCTTAATGGACCGACTAGTGGGCTTTGATTATAATTCAGGAGTTACTGTTTATCTTTAGTCGGTCTAAGAACATCTTTCGACCGACTAGATGCTAAACTAGTCGGTCAGGAATCCTTCTCAGACCGACTAACTCTCATTTCCATGATCTCTCTCAGAATTCAGCCTTTAGTCGGTCAATGAACACTCACCGACCGACTAGTTCTTAAACTAGTCGGTTGACAAGCCTTCACAGACCGACTAACTCATAGTCCAGTTTTCCTGAGCGAGCTACTGTTTACTCTTAGTCGGTCTGCGTTGATCAACCGACCGACTAGTTCCCAAACTAGTCGGTCACCAATCCTTCTTTGACCGACTAATCAGCCCAGGAAACCCTAGTTTGCCCTAGCCGCCACACGATTTTCTATATAAACCCCCAATCGTTTTCTTCTCTTCCCTCTCTTCTCCTGAACCTCCTCCTTCCCCAAATCTCCCCCTTTGAGCCCCCATCTTCCTCCAAGCTTCAACCCTTCATTCCAAGCCCAAGATCCATCATCTAAACCCTCCATCAACTCATTCCACCTCTCATCTTCCCCAAAATCTCATCAAAACCCCAAATCCCCCCAAAACCCTAGTTCTCCAAACTTCTCCATCCTTTCCAGATCTGATCCATAGGTTCTCCGGAGTGTTTCTTCCGCCTCCTCTCGGTAAGAAATCGATCCCTCGATGTTTTCATAACCTATTTGTATTTTTATGAAACCCTAATGAAATTTCATGTTGTTTGATGATTGTTCCCCATAACAGCGATTTCCCCCGTAGATTAGCATCCGCGAGACGAACCTTCGTGATCGTTATCCCCGGTGCTAGGCAAGTGAAACTTGCATCTCTTGATTTGGGCCATGTCTTAGGCCATTTCCTTGTTTTAGCGTAAAAGAGACTAGACGGTGAAAGGATAGCCGTCTAGACGCCATTGACCTAGCTTGACAACGAAGCTTGGTCCGTCACCCTTATCATGCTTGTATGTCATGTTTAATTACAATTAACGGTACGCGAATATTGTTCATGTCATTGCATTTTGTCTGTCACGTTTAATTACAATTAACGGTACGCGAATATCTGTTCATGACATTGCATACATCGATTGTTCATCGTGAATGTGTAGCTCACGCTACAAAACTGATAGTTCCTGGCTCGTGACCAGAAGCGAGCATAATGAGTTGCTAACCCCAACGCTCGATATTGAGGCTAGGTGTCCCCTACGCCATACTTGTGTTTCCTGGCTCGTGACCAGAAGCGAGCATAATGAGTTGCTAACCCCAACGCTCGATATTGAATTGTGAACTAAGAAACAAGCTCCCGTGCGGGGCAACCCTGGCTCACTTGCTGGGCTCATGTGCAGGGACCCTGGCTTGTTTACGTGTGGGATGGGGTAAGGGTTAAGCGGCCAGGCAACTGGGGGTCTGTTTGATCAACAACTGCAGTTGTAAGGCGTAAACTCTGGGGTGGGGTAGTGTTTAGTGCCGATCGGTGTGAATGATGAACCATTCAGCTGAAGGGCGTAAACATCTACAAACAATAGTGAAACGTGAATTGTGTTTAGTGCCGATCGGCGTGAATGATGTACCATTCAGCTGAAGGGCGTAAACACTTACAAAACAACGTGAATTGATTGAGAATGTTAGTAGCTTGGCTACTCTTGTCTTGTCCCGATACTTGTTCTATTGTACTTACTGTTCACCATGTCTTAATTGTGCACTCATGTTATAACTGCCATGTCATGCATGTTAAAACTGCTAGGTTACTAGTTCACTTTCCTTTCAGTTTCCTTGCTCAAGTCTTTCTAGACTTGCTGACATGTGCCCCTTTCTCTTTGGGTGTCGCATGTTAGTTGCCGGGCCAGAGCTTGTTGCAGAGGACGTTGTGTTTGCTGAGGAGGAGTCTTGTAGACACCGGTGACTTGTTGAGTTTTCCTTTATGTTTTAGGATTCCTGTTAGTTGTCGGTGCGTGGCACCCTTGTATGTATGTTATTCCTTGTTGGCCATGTTTGGGCCTTAGACCCTTTTTCTTTAGCCTGGTGGCTTTTCTGCGATATTGTAATTTGTTTATGGACATTTGGAGATTCAATAAAATGTCGTCTCATTTCCTTATTATCATTGTTGTTTCGTTTCGCTTTGCAAGGACTTGCCATAATAAGTGTTTTTTTACGCTTATCAGACTTGGAGCTTCACGGCTTCAAGTTTGTGCGGACCTTCTCACGTCTCGCCTCCGCATTTTTGGGAAGCGGGGCGTGACAGAAATGCTCAGTAATGGTGTGTCGTCTCTGTCGTTCAGCGCGTGGTCAGATCAGTCTGACAAGTATTAGCCTGTGATGTCCCATCGATAATTTGACTCCCCTTGATGAAACTTGCACCGTCTTCCAAAAATTGAATCTTGCGGCTTCAGATCTTTTTGCTGTCCAAAGGAGAGAGGAGTGCTTGGTCAAAAATATCAGCAGCTTGGGGATATTTTCTTTTCAAAGTTTCGGCCGCCCTTGAGATTTAAAAAGCAAAGTTACATCTGCCCTCTCCTTATACTTCTCACCTGCACATGAAGAGAAAATTAAAGTGCTTCTGATTTTAATAAAAACAAAACTTACCTCAGAAAACACTTGATCCCTCTAATGATTCCATGCATGCGTCAGTGGCCCCTTCCCCTCTTTCTTTGCATTGAAAAACACAGACCTTCAGCCTTAAAGAGTTTCGGCATGTGCTTTTTGGTCAGAGTAAATGATCCCTTGGGCCCTTGGAGTAAAGGGAATTAAAATAGATGTTTTTAATAACTAATGAAATATATTTAAAACACCTCTCTTTCTTTCCAATCTCCTTTTTTTCTTCTCCATACCGAATTCTTGGTTGAACCCTGTGAAAAAATTTAGGCCTGGTTATGCAACAGCACTTGACCAATGTGAAACAAGGTTTTTGCTTTTATTTCGCACGCCCTGCAAAAAAAGAAACACAACGTCAATTACTTTAACAAAAATCCCAACACTTACTTCGGCTTGCGGCATGCGTAAGTTTTTGTTGTTGCAGCTCTTGGGGAACCGTTCAAGGGTATGAGGCCTTGGAAAAATATCAAGAAAAAAAGGTGAAGAAGCCCCTCTTGATGATTTGCCAATATGAACGTGCGGCTCTCGGAGATTGAATGGGATCTTGAGGCTGCCAACAAAAGAACATAAAAATTATTTGGCCCCCTCACAGATTTTTGTGGCACTCGGTTTTCAATGATTAGAAGAGCACTAAAACGATTAGGGATTTATTTGGTCTGTCTTTGAAAAGAAATTGGAGAGGAATTATTTTGTTTTGCCCTAACCCTAAAGAGATTACACAAAAAAAGAGTGCGGCCTTGGATATTTTTGGGTCATGGAAATTAATCAACGCAGCTCTCTGAGATTTTTCAATGAAGGGTTTTTTGTGTGCGTGATGATTTTGGTGGCCGCAAGTTTCTTGGTGCTTGGAGAAAACTGAGATGGCCGGCTCATAGAGATTTTTGGTTGCCGCGCATTTCTTCAACCTTAGAAGATGGGTTTTTATAGGGTGATGCTAGGGTGATGCGGTTACGGGGAATCCTATTTTGAATAGGAGTTTAGAGATTTGATTCTATCATTTTGCACCACAAATAGGAGATATGATTTGATCAAGGTGGGATTTGATAGCAATTCAAATTGGATATGAAATTGGAATATGGAAAATTATGATTGGAATAAATCTCAAATTGATTTGACCAAATCCCAAATAGATTTCATCTCCCTTTATATTGACCAAGTCAAATTTCTTTGTGTACAGTGCTTTGACCAAGTCCATTAGCTATGTGGATAACAATTCCTCCAACACGTTGGCCTAGTCATCTTTTCAAGAATTACCGCTTTGCCAATCCTGAAACACACTTAGCACACACGTTAAATAGTTTGCACACATTTGTCATCATTAAACCAAAGATCCTAGATCGTTGCGTCCAACAATCTCCCCCTTTTGGTGATGACAAACCCATAAAAGATTTGAGCAATAGATAGGTGTGTGAAGTGTGTTGAAGGGTGTAATGCAATATGATGTATGGATGAGTCATTCAAGCATTACAAAGCATGCACAACAAATAGTAAATATAGAAGCATGCTCCCTCTTCTCTCAAGCTCCCCCTTCAACATTATTTTTCATGCTCCCCCTTCAACAAATAATACGGACATCAAATCTGTCTCAAATCTTCCCCAATTCTTTCTCCCTCTTTGTAATCACTAAAAGTGGATTAATGAAGTCACAAAATTATTCCATGCAAAAATAAACCATTATTAAATGTAGCGTGCAATTTGCATGATTTTTCCAAAGAATAGACCATTCAAGCTCATAGAATTTCATAACAAGACTTCTCCACATTTGTGTAAGTGTAGTGATATAGACAGTAAAGTACGAAAGGAGATTCAATTTCAGAAAATCAACCAAATCAATCCATATTTTCCAATTTTTCATGATTATCATTAGGATTGATTTTTCCCATCTCATCAAAGATGAGTTCAAGTTACCGAACCCCAAAACATGGCCTAAAAGGACTTTTAAATGTGGGGTGGTATTGCTTGATGAGTAATATGCACCAACACTAATGATTACCCATGTAGCATAAGTTGGATACTCGTGGGTTGTGTATTAGCCATGAAGTGTATCCATTTTTCATACGGAGCAATTTTCATATATTTATATATATATTTATTAGCAATTCTTTTGTGCTCAATTTTTATTCATGACTAAACACTTCATATCCCTTAGAAAATTCAGAAATTAATCATTCCTACATTCACTTTCCATTATTCTTCAAAAGAATCTCCAAAAGCACTAAAAAGTCAATTATCGTGAAAGTGCAAATGTAGGTGTAGAAGTCAAGTTTAAAACTTTTGAGACATGTCATGGCTACTAAAAAGAATAACATCATGTTCATGTAGCTACAACAATAATGAATTGACTTTTACAAGGGAAAGATATGAACATTCAATAATACCACTTATAGATATTCATAAGAGGATATTCAATAAGCACAATTTTTTTTATTTTTGGTTTTTCAATTTTTTTTGTTTTTCTTCTATAAAGAACTAAAACGCGCTTAAAAAGCAACCAAGCAAGCACACAAACAAAAATAAGTCAAGCACACACAAAAACTATGAAGGTATGCAATGAAATGCAAATAGGGATAAAAATTATACCTTCTCGTCGCTATTTGACGAATGAGAAAAGAATGAGACATTGAAAAATTTGCTCCTCGCCAAATCTCCACCTTACCTACATGAAAGGTGTTAAGTGTGACCTTGGAATCCAACAAGGTCCACTAGTGTTAGCCAATATAGTTTTAGGAACCCACACTTATTTAAACTTGATATTTGTGTTCCTAAATTTACAATAATATGATGTGTGGCCTACACTATCACAAGTAAAGAACTTTTCATGTAAGTTCTTTCAAATAGAGGGTACATTATGGAATTTCTTGAATTTTGGCTTTTCAACGTTTTTCAAACCAAAACCAAGTCCTCTTCTATTATTGCCATATAATTGATTCTCTAAAATGATATCCAACGATTGTTGTTTTCCCATAGAGAATTTTTTAATGGCCACTTCAAGATTAGAAACTTTGTTTTTAAATGTTTATTTTCTTCCATAAGCAACGTGCATTTACTTATAAAAGCTAACTTGTTTTCCTTTTCCTTCTTTTCAAACTCAATTGTTTTTCTTTTAAGATCATTATCTAGCATGCAAAATTTATCCTTAAGCTCTCTTAATTCATAATCTTTTTCACCTTCTAGTTTCAAAAGATCTTGTTTTAGCATGCTAATATTGTTCATTAATGAAGGACAAGAAAGACAAGGTGCTTCATCATTAAAACTGGACTTTTCCTTTTTCAATATGTCAATATTAGAGTCACGAGCAACAATTTCAATTTTCAGTTTTTCAATCTCCTTAGACATATCATATTCAGATTGTTGCATTTCAAAGTTCTCATTTTGATAATCATCTATAGTGGATTCAAGCGCTACTATTTTATCTTACATTTCTTTACAAAGGATAAGGAGTTCAACTTTACTACCAGACTTTACCTCGTCATGTTTTGCCATCAAGCAGAGGGAGGAGTGTGCTTCATTCTCCTCGAGCTCATCTCCACTATCCATGTCCCACGTTCGCACTACATCTTTTCATTTCTTTTCTACGACACCAGTTGTTTCTTGTGGGTAATGTTTAGCGAAGTGTCCCTGCTTTCTGCATTTAAAACAAATAACTTTATGCTTAGTATTGTCATAAGATGGAGCATCAAAGTTATTTAAAGGAGCGTTTCTTCCCTTTTGATTCTTTCATTGCGGCTGAGGGATTTCTCACTTCAATATGCAGTTTCCAAGGTCCTCCATATATCCTGCGCAGAAGAGCAATGTGAGATACGATCAAATATTTTTCTGCTCAACCCACACAATAAGATATTCATTGCTCTAGCATTTATAGCACACACATCTTTATCATTTAAATTCAGATTACTTTCAGGAATAGAATATCTGTTATCAATAATGTATCAAGTATCAACATCAACGGATAGTAAATAAGTTTTCATCCTAGCCGTCCAGTATATATAATCATGGCCACTAAAAAGAGGAGGACGATCAATAGGCATGCTATGAGGAAGGACAAACTTTGGGGTTTTCATGATAGCTAGACTAGACTAGATCCTCTAACCTGCTCTGATACAACTTGTTGGATCTGGATCCTAGCCTAGAGGGGGGTGAATAGGCTAATAAAAAATTCTCGCGCAAAACACGAGAAATCACACGCAGTAATGAGCACAACCAGAGTAAATCAGAGACAATCACAGAGTACGCATAGATATACACTGGTTCGGTCATCCCAACGACCTACTCCAGCCCCTAAAGCAGATACTAGTATTGAATGGTGCAATAGGTACAAAACCACAAGTTAGAGCACGCTCAGAGCACCCTGTACGTCTCTACACTCGCCAGGCTCTCAGTACCCACACACACAGTGATTTCTCTCACTATCAATCCTAGTAACGCTTTCTACCAGCTAGTCCCAAACTAGCTGGGTCTTACTTGTCTAGCCCCAACCAGACAAGTCCCAAAATAATCACAAAAGATAGGTAAAGTTTCCCCTACAGAGATCGCTACACCAATACAAAGATAAATAAATAGAGTTTTAGAAATGCTCAGTAATGGTGTGTCGTCTCTGTCGTTCAGCGTGTGGTCAGATCAGTCTGACAAGTATTAGCCTATGATGCCCCCTCGATAATTTGACTCCCCTTGATGAAACTTGCGCCGTCTTCCAAAAATTGAATCTTGCGGCTTCAGATCTTTTTGTTGTCCAAAAGAGAGAGGAGTGCTTGGTCAAAAATATCAACAGCTTGGGGAAATGTTCTTTGCAAAGTTTCGGTAGCCCTTGGGATTCAAAAAGCAAAGTTACGGCTGCCCTCTCCTGATACTTCTCACCTGCACATGAAGAGCAAATTAAAGTTCTTCTGATTTTAATAAAAACAAAACTTACCTCACAAAACACTTGATCCCTCTAATGATTCCATGCATGCGGCAGTGGCCCCTTCCCCTCTTTCTTTGCATTGAAAAACACAGACCTTCAGCCTTAAAGAGTTTCAGCCTGTGCTTTTTGGTTAGAGGAAATGATCCCTTGGGCTCTTGGAGTAAAGGGAATTAAAATAGATGTTTTTAATAACTAATGAAATATATTTAAAACACCTCTCTTTCTTTCCAATCTCCTTTTTTTCTTCTCCCTGCCGAATTCTTGGTTGAACCCTGTGAAAAATTTTTGGCCTGGTTATGCAACAGCACTTGACCAATGGGAAACAAGGTTTTTGCTTTTATTTCGCACGCCCTGCAAAAAAGAAACACGACGTCAATTAATTTAACAAAAATCCCAACACTTACTTCGGCTTGCGGCATGCGTAAGTTTTTGTTGTTGCAGCTCTTGGGGAACCGTTCAAGGGTATGAGGCCTTGGAAAAATATCAAGAAAAAAAAGGTGAAGAATCCCCTCTTGATGATTTACCAATATGAACGTGCGGCTCTCGGAGATTGAATGGGATCTTGAGGCTGCCAACAAAAGAACATAAAAATTATTCGGCCCCCTCACAGATTTTTGTGGCACTCGATTTTCAATGATTAGAAGAGCACTAAAAACGACTAGGGATTTATTTGGTCTGCCTTTGAAAAGAAATTGGAGAGGAATTATTTTGTTTTGCCCTAACCCTAAAGAGATTACACAAAAAAAGAGTGCGGCCTTGGATATTTTTGGGTCAGGGAAATTAATCAACGCAGCTCTCTGAGATTTTTCAATGAAGGGTTTTTTGTGTGCGTGATGATTTTGGTGGCCGCAAGTTTCTTGGTGCTTGGAGAAAACTGAGATGGCCGGCTCTTAGAGATTTTTGGTTGCCGCGCGTTTCTTCAACCTTAGAAGATGGGTTTTTATAGGGTGATGCTATGGTGATGCGGTTACGAGGAATCCTATTTTAAATAGGAGTTTAGAGATTTGGTTCTATCATTTTGCACCACAAATAGGAGATATGATTTGATCAAGGTGGGATTTGATAGCAATTCAAATTGGATATGAAATTGGAATATGGAAAATTATGATTGGAATAAATCTCAAGTTGATTTGACCAAATCCCAAATAGATTTCATCTCCCTTTATATTGACCAAGTCAAATTGCTTTGTGTACAGTGCTTTGACCAAGTCCATTAGCTATGTGGATAACAAGTCCTCCAACACGTTGGCTTAGTCATCTTTTAAAGAATTACCGCTTTGCCAATCCTGAAACACACTTAGCACACACGTTAAATAGTTTGCACACGTTTGTCATCATCAAACCAAAGATCCTAGATCGTTGCGTCCAACAGGAGTTATTGCAGGTAACCCTCAGACTAGTATTTACTTTTCATTAGTTGAACATGCATGTTAGATTGGATCTTGCTTGCTAGAATAGGTTTTGATTGCTAGTTTGTTTGTTAGGGATTAGTATTGTTTGTGCTTGTCCCGCTCAGGTTCTCTTCGACTCCTGTGCATCCATGTGCATCTTATCCTGAAGTTTCGTGGACAAGCATTCTTTGTCGACTTCCCCTCTTTCCAAGAGTTGGGATATCGCTACGGGGAATGGTGTGATCTCGGTATCTCTTGGTTGTCAATCTTATCCCCTGGTTGTCTGTGGACTCAAGCTTTATGCCGATTTTATCGTCCACGACATTACCAATTATGACGTTGTTCTCGGGATGGATTGGCTTAGTTGTTTCTTCACTACAACCGACTGTTGACTGAAGAAGTGGTGTTTGAGATTCCTGGTTATCCGACTTTCGAGTTCAGTAGCTGTAGCAGTTCGTTTGGGCCTGTCAGGTTTCGGGCCAAGCCTGTGGTGGAGCTTGTGGCTATACAGATGGAGGTGAGTAGACCAACTGTGGTGAGAGATTTCGACGACGTCTTCCCCGAGGAGATTTCAGGACTGCCGCCCATTCGAGCCCTTGAGTTCTCTATTGATCTTATTTTGGGAGCGCAGCCCATTTCGAAAGCACCATACTGTATGGCTCCGGTAGAGTTGGAGGAGCTACGTAGACAATTGGACGAGCTTTTGTAGAAGGGTTATATCCATTCGAATGTGTCTCCGTGGGGAGCACCAGTTCTGCTGGTGAAGAAGAAGGACGGTTCACATCGGATGTGTGTGGACTACAAAGAGTTAAATGCCGTCACCATCAAGAACAAGAATCCGTTGCCACGGATAGACGACATTTCTGATCAGCTTGGAGGATTGAGGGTATTCTCTAAACTGGATCTCTGGAGCGGATATCACCAGCTAAGGGTGAAAAAGGATGATGTGCAGAAGACATCGTTCAGAACGAAGTATGGACACTACAAGTTCGTGGTTATACCTTTCGGTGTGACCAACGCACCCGCAGTTTTCATGAACCTGATGAACCTGATATTTTACGACTTCTTAGATAAGTTCGTCGTTATCTTTATTGACGACATCTTGATCTATTCGAAGTCGAAAGAGGAGCATGCTGAGCACTTGAGGACAGTTCTGGAGATTTTGAGGAAGCATCGTTTATATGCGAAGTATTCCAAGTGCGAGTTTTGGCTGGATAGAGTTGCCTTTCTTGGACATGTGGTGTCAGTAGATGGCATAGCCGTGGATCCGGAGAAGATCAAGGCTATCAGAGAGTGGCCGATTCCGTAGACAGCGTCTGAGATCAGGAGTTTTCTTGGGCTAGCAGGTTATTATCGGCGCTTCATCAATGATTTCTCTCGGATTGTCGAGCCGATGAGTAGACTGATGAGGAAGGATATGCCGTTTGTTTGGTCCGATGCTTGTGAGGAGGCTTTTTCTATTCTGAAGGAAAGATTGACGTCTGCACCTGTTCTAAATGTGCCTGATCGGAGTGGAGGTTTCGAGATCTTTTGCGATACTTCTGGCAAGGGTCTCGGTTATGTTTTGCATCAGCATGGACATGTGGTCACGTATGCTTCGCGACAGTTGAAGGCTCATGAGAAGAACTACCCAACTCACGATTTGGAGTTGGCTGCAGTCGTATTTGCGCTCAAGATTTGGAGGCATTTCTTGCTGAGTGAGAAGGTGAAGATTTTCACTGATCACAAAAGCTTGAAATATATCTTTACGCAGAAGGATCTCAACATGCGACATCGTCGATGGTTGGAGCTCATGACGGATTAAGAGATCGATTTGCCGTACCATCCTGGCAAGGTGAATGTGATTCCTGATGTGCTGAGCAGACTTCCAGCGATCATGATGTTGACTTCACGATGGAGGTTGCAACAGGATTTCTGTGAGTCAGTTATTGAGATTGTGCTTCCTGGAGAGGTTTCGTCGTTGATGTGTATGCAGATACAGTCGACGATCATGGATCTGATCAAGACAGGTCAGGCTGGAGATCCGAAACTGAGGAAGATCCGTGAGCAGGTTGAAGCCGGTTTGCAGACTGACTTTCTGATACATGAGGATGGCTCGCTGAGGTATGGAGCCAGAGTTTGTGTGCCAGCTGGAGATATCAGAGAGGAGTTGATGAATGAGACTCACAGTTCGCCTTATTCTATTCATCCTGGAGGTACTAAGATGTACAGGGATCTTCGTCATAATTCTGGTGGCATGGGATGAAGAGAAGTGTGGCATGTAGCGTTGCCAAGTGTCTTGTGTGTCAGCAAGTGAAGGCTGAACACCATCGCATTACCGGATTACTACTACCTTTGTCGATTCTGGAGTGGAAGTGCCAGCACATCACGATGGACTTCGTGACTGGCTTACCTCGGAGCACCAGGCAAAACGACCCGATTTGGGTCATCATTGATCGATTTACCAAGTCTGCGCACTTTATACCTTTCCGAGTTGGACAATCCACGGAGATATTAGCAAGGAAGTATATGGTGGTAATGACCTAACTCATGCCTTAATAATTTCCTTCTAGTACTAGTCGTAATGTGAATTATGTCGTGTAGGAGATCCTGCGCTTACATGGAGTCCATTTGAGCAGTGTATCAGATCGTGATACGAGGTTCACGTCTCAGTTCTGGAAGAGTCTGCTGACCAATCTGGGTACCAGTCTGAAATTCAGTACTGCGTTTCACCTGCAGACGGATGGACAGTCGAAGCGCACTATCCAGATATTGGAGGATATGCTGAGAGCCTGCATGTTGGATCTCAAGGGTTTGTGGAAGGATCATCTGCACCTAGTGGAGTTCTCCTACAATAACAGCTATCAGGCGAGCATTGGCATAGCGCCATTTGCTGCTCTCTATGGAAGGAAATGTCGATCGCCACTGAGTTGGAATGACATCAGTGATAGAGAGCTCATGGGGCCAGAGATGATAGTGGAAGCAGTTGATGTTGTGCGAGATATCAGGGACAAGCTTCGGATCGCCCAGGACCGTTATAAGCATTGGGCAGATGCTAAACGGCGTCCTCTAGAGTTTCAGTCTGGAAATCATGTGTTCCTGAAGATCTCACCGAATCGAGGAATGATTCAATTTAGGAAGAGGGACAAGCTTAGTCCGAGATTTATTGGATCTTTCGATGTGCTAAAGTGAGTAGGAGAGGTAGCGTATCCCTTAGCTTTGCCACCATCCTTAAGGGAGTTCATGACGTCTTCCATTTGTCCCAGCTCCGGCGTTATATCAGCGACCCTTCTCATGCTGTGGACTACTCGGAGATTACAGTTCGACCAGATCTGACGTACGAACAGTAACCTTGGAGATCCTAGATCGACGTCATAAAGTCTTCAGGAACAGGACTGTTGATTTGGTCAGGGTGATGTGGCGTCGCGACTCGCCAGGAGAGTCTACCTGGGAGCGGAAAGATGAGATACGAGAACGTTATCCATATTTGTTTCCTGCTCTTTAGTTGAAAAGAATTCCGAAGACAGAATTTTTCTTAAGGTGGGTAGAATGTAACGGCCGGTATTTTTCTAGGCGTATTGTTGTGTGTGTCCGTATTTTGTGTTATCGTCTGAATATTTTCGTGCGCAAGTTCTTTTGTGCGTCGACGCGAGCACATATCCGTTTTTCGTTTTGCCGCACCAACATTAATTGACTATTAATTTAACAAGTTACCTTAACTTAATTATCCTACTAATTACAAATTGCTAATTACTTTATTTACTTTTACATTTTTACTTAATTACTTTAATTAAAAGTTAATCACTAATTAACCTATCCTATTGATTTCCACTGTTGGGCAGTTCAGATCCAACATTGCTATTCAATCCTTCCCCCACCTCCAGCTCCTCCCCCATCAGGTTGTCTCCCCATCCACTGTTGTATTTCAACAATAGCAAGGAATGCTGCCAATAACAAACTCTCCCTGCAAACCCTTCTTCTTCCTCTGCACACCATTCCAATCTCAATCATCCCGAATCAATTCCAAACCCAGATCAGCTCCACAAGCCAAAAATCAAACCAGAAACCATCTGCAAACCAAATTCTCCCCAATCAAATCAGCCCCCAACAAATTCTTCCACAAAAACCAGAAACAACCCAAAACCCAAATCTGAAAACTAAAATTTAGATTCTTACAAATCAATTTCAGATTCTTACACAAATCAACCCTCATCCGTCCTCCTCCCTCTCCCTTGGCCGGCCTCCACCCTCACCCGTGAGCCGTCGCCTGCTGGAGATCCACAGCCGTCGCCGCCCAGAAATTCCACACGCGCCGCCTCCAACGCCCATGCGCCGCCGCCGGACCTCCAGGAGCACGTGCCGCCCGTCGCCCGTTAGCCCCTCCATCCTCCCCGTCGTCGCGCGAGGTGAGAGCCCATTTCCCTTTTGTTTTTCATATGAGCTCCTTGTTTGCTTGCTGCTACAAGTTTCAAAACAAAAGAAAAGAAAAGAAAGAGCAAAGACAAGAGACAGAGGGATAAAGTGTGACAGAGAGATATAGAGAGTATTGAATAATAAAGGTGACAGCCTTAAGTTATAGTAATAAGTTAAAGAGAAGAACAGAGAGGGTAAGAATAGATTAATATACATTATACCTTGTTATAGGTACAAGTGATTATTATAGGTAGGCACAAGTGATTATTATATGTCATGCCTTGTTACAGTTAGATGATATAAGTTATATTAATATTTATTAAGTTAGGTAACATTTTAGCAGAATGATGAATAGTAATAGCATAGGGTCAGGACAACACTTTGACATACTATATCATATGTTATGTTTTATAATTGTAACCATGACCTCGGCTTTGTAAAACCTCAGTGATACTGTGCTATTTCATCATGCAGTGAATTAGTAGTATGAATAGTTAGTAATAACATGATAGGATCATCCTAAGGGTAAAGAACCTAATGAAGACGAACCATTATTTAATTTTATGTCGAACGAATCTAACCCAGATATATGTTTAATCAAAACAGAGAACCGGAAGTACCAACACGTAGTACCCGTCCAGACGAACCCACGACAACCGATACCACCGGAAATAGGCAAGTGAAACTTGCACAGTAAATTGTTAAGCCATGTTTTAGGCCATTTTGTAAAATTGTGTAAAAGAGACTAGGCGGTGAAATGATAGTCGCCTAGACGACCATATTTGATCTAGTTTAACAACGAAACTAGATCCGACACCTTACTTGATCTAGCTTGACAACGAAGCTAGATCTGACACCTTTACCATGCTATCATTTCATGCAGCATGTCATGTTTACTTTCAAATTATCTGTACGCACTTTTAATTTCGTATTGTCATGCTCATGCAACTTGTCATGTCATTTCATGCATCATCTTGCTTTATCATGATTGTGTAGCACACGCTACTTTAAAATGTAAGCTGCGACGAGTAGGATATTGACTCCTACATGTTGATTTAGGCTAGGTGCACCCCTATGACAAATTGAAAAACACTTACTGGCTCGTGATCCAGAAGCGAGCACAACGTAGTTGGGAAACCAACGCTCGATACACGTGGAGGGGTAGGGTTAAGCGACCACTCAGCGTAGAAGTGTGCCCGTACAGCCACTTCAGCTGTAAGGCGTAAATTCTGTGCACAATGTGAAAGTCAGTGAAATCGTGAAATAGTGTTTTCGTAGTTTCTGCTATGACGTGCATGCTTGTTTCATCATGTCATTTAAATTGTTGTATTCTTTAAATGTCATGCCATTTCATCATATTAGAACTACTAGTCGCTTTACTTTTATTTGATCCTTGCACAAAAGTGTTGAGTATTGGACTTCTCCCTACTTGGTGTTAATGATGAGCAAACATAAATACTTGTGACTAATCCCCTATTTTGCTGTTAATCCATTGCCTAAGCTTATTATGAAGATCTACTTGCAATGGATGACACTCAAAGTTCATTGAAGGCAAATGAAATGGATTGGATGATCGTGGATGGTGTTTGAAGCTCCATGAAGACTTCAAGATCATACGTTGGATAGAAGAGAGAATTCGTCAATGTAAATTTCTTTTATCTCTTCTAGTATGTGGCTTAGAAATAGAACATTGATGGAGCACACACACACATCCTCATTTCAGTCTTAGGACATCAATAGATCACTTGTCCTTAGACTCCAATTCATTTATCTTTTGATTGTGTCTGTATTGTTTATAACAATCGACTGCTGAACACTTTACAGTCGCATGTCTCAAAAACAGTCGACTGTGTTTTGTTCTATAGTCGCCTGTTATGCACAAACGTTTACAATCTAGTTTTGGGCTTCTCTGTCTAATTTCCCACAGGCGAATTATGAACGACTAACAGCCGCCTGTCCAAGTGACAGACGACTGTGTGTTGTGAATCAGTCGCCTGTCTGTCATTTGCCCAAACTCTGTTGATCTGTATTTTTACAGCCAGTCGACTAATGTTGAATATACAGTTGACTAATGTTGAGTATCCAGAGGTATCCGGGTGGAAGGGACGTAGGATTACCGGGAACAAGTCGGGAAGTGACTTGGGTAATCCGAACCCTTGAAACATCTCTGCGTTTGCGTGTGTTTCATTTTGGGTTTAATTTCTATTCCGCATTATTTTGTTGGATTGCATTTAAATTGGTGTAACTATCTTTTTAAATTGCATAAACACTATTCAACCCCCCTTCTAGTGTTTTCCCCATAGACAGGATCCTTACAATTGGTATCAGAGCGCAAGGTTATAGCTATGGCATCCAACAACAACAACGTTCCTCCGTCGCCTTCGTACAACAATTACGACCGTGATGGAGCGTCCACACTTTTCGAAGGTCAATCAACGGTGCGTTCTCCACGTTTCAATGACACTAACTTTGGCTATTGGAAGTGTAGGATGGAGACGTTCTTAAGGAGCTCTTCGCTTTGGAGAACCCTCCATAAGGAATACGTCGAGCCCACCGAAGAGGATTTCAAAAAATGGACGTCTTCTGAGAAATCCGCCGAAGTCAACAACGCTAAAGCAATGAACGCTCTTCTTTGTGTGTTGGACCCGAATGAGTTCAACAAGATATGCACATGTAAGAGTGCATATCAAATTTGAAACCATCTCATCGTTACCCATGAGGGAACGAACAAGGAAAAACTTTCAAAGTTATATGTTGTGCAAAACTTCGATTTGTTTCATATGCATGAAAATGAGAGCATTGCATCGATGTACGGATGTTTTATCGACATCACCAATGAATTGGAAGCCCTTGGCCAAACTTACACTGAACCTGAAAAGGTAAGGACGATCATCTTGGGAATGACCTCCAAATGGGAAAGAAGAGCGATCGCCATCGAGGAGGTCAATGATTTGAAGAATTACACAGTTGTGAATCTTATCGGGACTCTCATGTCTTATGAAGTAAGACGGGAGAACCGATTAAAGGTTCGAGCTATGATGAATCCTTCGGAGGCCAAGAAGAAAGCTTTGGCATTCAACGCCAATTCATCATCCTCCGATAGTGAAGAATCAGAGAATGAGATGGATTTGGGTGAAATGGCCCAAATGACGAAGAAGTTCCAAAGATTCTTTCGCAAAGGTAAATTTCCCTCTAACAAAAGATTTGAGTCTACTAATGCTACTTCCACTCTTTGCTTTATGTGTAATAAGCCAGTGCACATCAAGAGGGATTGCCCAATGCTAAGGAACAAAGAGAAGTGGAAAGCTCCGAAGTATCACAAGTTCGACAAGAGAGATAAGAAGAAAGGACTCGTCGGTACATTCGATGACTCAAATGAGGACTCATCAAGTGATTCCGATGATGAGAAGGGTGAGAGCGTCCACATGTGTTTCATGGTACGAGAAGATCCACTTTTCGATGAGAGTGATTCCGACACGGAGGATACCGAGGTAACAATGGATGAACTTCGTATTGCAAATGAAGAATTATTTGCTAAATATCAATCTTTAATGCTTAGATATACTAGCTTAAAGAAATTAAATGTTAGCAAGTCATCAATTCCATGCATTGTCAACAATGACACCATTGTTGATACTTTAACTCTTGAGAAAGCAAACTTAGCTTCTCAAAATGTAACTTTGAGAGATGAGGTAAATAACTCTAAATTTCAACTAGATCAAACACATCCTAAGGATAATAGTGATCTAGTTACACGACACACACAATTGGGTTTAGAGAATGATTCTCTTAAAACTCAAGTGACGAGCTCAAAGCACGTGTGTCCACCTTGGATGCCAACATTTCTTCTCTTAAGGAGAAATATGAGCTCATGTCCTCCAGTATTGTAAGATTCAATAAGGGAAAAGGACAATTGGACGATTTGCTTGCAAACCAATTTCCGGCCACACATCGTGTTGGTCTTGGTTTTGTAAAAGCAAATGCATCCAATGATCGCACCTCCTATAGTGGTGTCACTATAGACTTTGTGAGGCCATCCTCCGGTGCATCCACAAGTGGTATCAAAGACACTATAGGTAGCAAACCTACCAAGAAAGTCACCACTTCACCATCTCTTCCTTTTGGCAAGAAACCCACTAAGGGTGGAAACCAAAAGAGAAGTGATGCTTACATGTACACTAACATTCATCCACGTAGGAAACATCCTACTTTACAAGTGGATAATCATGACATTTTTTATGCTCCACACCCACAGACACGTGCAAATCCACACATGAGAAATACTCATGTACATGCTCCTACACACCGATATGCTCATACGCATCATTCTTACATGTATGCACATCCTCTGCATGTCATGCATGTCCCATATGTTTCACACAACATGCATGTTCCCAAGCAGACATATCATTCTCGTATGTTCAATGCATATCCTCCACCACATTTCTATGCTAGAAACCATGTTCCTAAGAAACATGCACCACATAGAAATCAAATAAGTATGCTTGAAACTAGGAAAAGGACTCCGAAAATTTACACTATTTGGGGTCCTAAGAATACTAGCATAAACGATAGGAATGCTTATGTTGATTCCTATTTTCATGATGTTATTAAAAATAGTAATTATAATGGGAAGCGGAAGTCCACTTGGACTTGGCTTCCAAAGGGCTAATCCCCTTGGACCCAACGAACATTGGGTACCATGAGCTTATGGTATATTATGTAGGTACTCAAGAGAAAGAAGAAGAGCAATAAAGGTCAAACTAGTTCTAAAGGGAAAGGATGGATTCTCGATAGTGGTTGCTCCAAACACATGATGGGAGATCCCTCATTGTTCTCCAAGTGATTAGCATCAAGGATGGTGCAACGGTCACTTTTGGAGGTAATCAAAAGGGAACCATCATTGGAGTAGGTATTGTTGGTAACCCTTCAAAACCATTAATTACTAATGTATTTCTTGTTAGTGGCTTATGTCACAATCTCATTTCCATTAGTCAACTTTGTGACAAAGGTTATAAGTTTAACTTTGGAGAAGTATTGTGTACTATTGTTGATTGTAATTCGAATGTTTTATTTTCCAGTATTAGGCTTAAAAATATTTATTATTTGAGCTTGCCTAAAACCGTAGAATATTGTTTAGTTGCTAATACAGGTGAACAACTACTATGGCATCTCAGTTTTGGTCATGTTCACTTCAAGCACTTATATAAGTTAGCTAAGCATGATCTAGTCAAAGGTTTTCCTAAAATTTCTTTTAGTAAGAAAAACTTTTGTGATTCATGTCAAAGAGGTAAACTTAGTAAATCATCGTTTAAGCTTAAAGAAGGCATTACTTCTAAGAGGCCCCTAGAACTTCTTCATCTAGATTTGTTTAGGCCAACTAGAACCGCCTCTTTAGGCAATGCTCATTTTGGATTAGTTGTCGTTGACGACTTTTCTAGATTTACTTGGGTTTCATTCTTAACTAATAAGAATGAAGCTTTTGAAGAGTTTACCATATTTGCAAAGAAGATTCAGAATCTCTTAGGATACACCATTATCACTATCTGTAGTGATCATGGAGTAGAATTTGAGAATGAATCTTTCACTAAGTTTTGTGATGACACCGGGATAACTCATAACTTTTCCTTCCCTCGGGCACCACCACAAAATGGTGTTGTAGAGAGAAAGAATAGGACTCTTATTGAGTGTGCTCGCACTATGCTTCATGATAGTCATCTTGGACTACAATTTTGGGTAGAGGCGGTGCACACGGCATGTTATGTGCTCAATAAGATCCTAGTGAGACCCCGAACAAACAAAACTTGTTTTGAGTTGTTTTATGACAAAAAGCCTCAAGTAAAATATTTTCGCGTTTTTGGTTCAAAATGTTTTATCAAGAACACTTTTGGTAATCTAGATAAATTTGACCCAAGATCCGAAGAAGGAATTTTTGTTGGATATTCCACATGTAGCAAAGCCTACCGGATATACAACAAAACTTCTTCAACAATTGAGGAATCTCTACACGTATCATTTTATGAAGATTTTGATTTTTCTCATGTTGATGATGATAGTGTAGATGTTATTTGTGATTCTCTTAGTAATGTTAAGATTAATGATTCGATTATTGAGACTAACCATACTAACGAAATTATTGAAGATGTTCCAAGTGATGCAGGAATACCCAAAGCTTATCCGACCGTTCGGAACCATCCACATAACCAAATAATTGGAGATATTGGTGTGGGTGTTCGAACGAGGTCAATAATTGAAGAACTCTCGCATTGCGCATTTGTCTCTACTATTGAGCCAAAGAACATCCAAGAAGCTCATGAGGATAGCTCTTAGATAGTGGCAATGGAAGAAGAACTAATGCAATTCGAGAGAAATGAAGTTTGGGAGCTCGTTCCTCTTCCAAGTGGTCACCAAGTCATTGGGACGAAGTGGATCGTCAAGAACAAGACCGATGAGAACGAGGTAATCACAAGGAACAAAGCAAGGTTAGTAGCTCAAGGCTACCGGCAAGAGGAAGGTATTGATTTCGAAGAATCTTTTACTCCCGTAGCTAGATTAGAAGCTATTAGATTGCTTTTATCTTTTGCATCTCATAAGAATTTTAAACTATTTCAAATGGATGTTAAAAGCGCATTTTTAAATGGGTTTGTCAATGAAGAAATATATGTTTCTCAACCTCCCGGTTTTATTCATGAAAAATTTCCAAACCATGTTTTCAAACTTAAGAAAGCGTTGTATGGGTTGAGACAAGCTCCTAGAGCTTGATATGATCGACTTAAGACCTTTCTTTTAGATTTAGGTTTTAAAATGGGAGAAGTTGATTCTACACTCTTCATTAAAGATTATGAAAATGACATTCTTTTGATTCAAGTTTATGTAGACGATATAATTTTTGGTTCTACTAACTTTAATCTTTGTCAAGAATTTTCTAAGTCTATGAAAGATGAATTCGAGATGAGCCACATGGGAGAGCTCACTTATTTTCTTGGACTACAAATTCGACAAATGGAGAATGGAACTTTCATACATTAGACAAAGTACACATGGGAGCTTATCTAGCGATTCGGGATGGAATCATCTTCAAGCAAAAGGACTCCCATGAGTACGACTACCCACCTACACAAGGATGAAAATGAAAAAGATGTAGACGTTCGTCTATATCGAGGTATGATCGGTAGCTTACTTTACTTAACTGCTAGTAGGCCCGATATCATGTTTTCCGTATGCTTGTGAGCTAGATATTAAGCTAGACCTAAGGAGTCACCCTTGATTGCAGTTAAACGAATATTTCGTTATCTCAATCAGTCTCTAGATTATGGGTTACTTTACCCTAAATCTAGCACATATGAGTTAATCTCATATAGTGATGCCGACTTTGCCAGATGCAAGTCCGACAGGAAAAGTACTAGTGGCACTTGCCATTTCCTAGGAAATTCTCTTGTTTCTTAGTTTTCCAAGAAACAGAACTCGGTGTCATTGTCCTTGACTGAAGCGGAACATATTGCCGCGGGTCTTGCATGTGCACAAGTCCTTTGGATGAGACACACTCTTAGTTACTATGGTGTCAATTGTGATACTTGCCCTATCATGGTTGATAACCAAAGTGCTATATGTCTTTCCAAGAACCCGGTACATCACTCCCGTACCAAACATATAGATATGAGACACCATTTTATTAATGATCATGTAGCTAAGAAGGACATCATCTTAGAGTACATTAAAACCCAAAAACAAATTGCCGACATCTTCACAAAACCTCTTAAAGAAGATTCATTTGTGAGGTTGCGTGGAGAATTAGGAATTATGGGTGAATCTGAAATTTAGAAGCTCAACTTATTTGTTATAACACTTTTTGAGCTCATATCATCATACTGCCTCTTCATTTGATATATCATATATATGTGTTTAAGAAAGGCAATTGAGATTTATGTGATTTCATGAGTTCTTTAAGATTGTTTTTAGAGATTTGTGTTGCAATTGATTTATCGTATTACATTGTTTTTATGATGAGTTTGTGATTAGAGTATAGGTCCTAGGGTGAGTGTTCTTATCCTCTGGATTTCATATCTCACTGTGCATTTTTGGACCAGGACAGACGACTGTCTTTCCTTCGACAGTCGACTGCCCTACTCTATCTTCTCAATCAGAAATTTCTATCTTTCGTACAGACAACTGATGACAATTTTCCAGTCGACTGTTGTTTCAACAGGCGACTGCATTTTGTCATCAGGCGCCTGTCATCATTGTCGAATTTTTTTTCCAGTACTCTCTGTATTTTTGATGAAGTTTTTTGATTCTCAGTCAGTCGACTGATGTGTATTGTACAGGCGACTGTCTCACGGACAGGCGACTATATGTTACTCAACAGTCGAATGTCTGTCTTCCTGAAGCTTATTTCTTATCACCTCATCCAGTCGACTGATTTTTGTTCATCAGTCGACTGTCTACTGTTGTGTCGGTTCACTGCTTCGATCTGAGCCGTCGATTCTTTGATCCAACTGCCCAGATTAATTCGCCCATTTCTTATAATCGTCGAGACGTTTCATTTCTACCCCCCCCTTCTCTCTCTCTCTCTCTCTCTCTCTCTCTCTCTCTCTCTCTCTCTCTCTCTCTCTCTCTCTCTCTCTCTCTCTCTCTCTCTCTCTCTCTCTCTCTCTCCTTCGACTGAACGCTCGTCTTCCCGATCGAAATTCTGTCGATCTCTTCTTCGTGGCAACACGATTTTCCTCCCTCGTTTGGTTGATCATGTGTTGCTCACCTAAAGATCGACTTCTCGCGGGAATCGTGTTCGTTCGTTGCTGATTTCTTGCTTGACCTAACTTTCTATCGAGTGAGCTCATGGATCCTTTTGATCTTCTGTTCCTAAAAGATCTTTTGATTTCCTCAATGATACGGTTCCTTCTCCTAAACCCACTGATCCGGTTCCCTCTTCGCCTCCATCTTCTGGGGAATTCCTAAATATCATTGTCGGTGACCCCATTCCTTCTGAGAATGTTGCTGAACACACGTCTATGCCGACCGATCATCCTCTGCGTACTCCTCCTTCAGTACCTCTTGAGGATTTTCTTCTCGGTAGGTTGTGTGATCGTGTCACTGCTCTCGAGAAGCTTTATACTTCTATGGATGAGAAGCTCAATCTTCTTTTGGAGCTTCAGTACAAATCCCTCTTGCTTCATGGTTTTTCCATCCCCGCCGAGCTTCAGGCTATGTTTTCTAAGTCTGAGGACACTGCTCCTATTCATGCTCCTCCTCCAGGCTTTGTGCATGTATCGTCTGTTGTTCAGACCCCTGTTGTCCAAACTCCTGTTTATGTTCTTGCGGAATCCTCGGCTGCTCGTGCTTCGTCTTCCAAGATGAAGACTCTAGCCTTTCCAACTCGTCGCTCTACTAGGCTGATGTTCCGCTCTTCTGGACGTCCTTCGAACCCTTCCATCATTCACATTGACTGAAGTTGTTGTTGTTCATTTTGTTCACTCACTCGGAGACCTAGATTTTGTTTTGGTCTGTTTTTCATTGGGTTGGGTGTTCATCAGTGTTTGTTTTCGTTTGATGGTGTTTGTATGATGATTTCTGATGTATATCTGATAATGTATGTACTTCTCTGATATCATGACATATTTTTTTTGGATCATGATGTATTATTTTTGTTGGACATGGTGCTGCCCATCTGATATGTACTCATCTTTTGATATATATATATATATATATATATATATATATATATATATATAGGGTAAAGTGTTCCTAGGGTGACTCCTTAGATTAAATCTAGGAAGTCGCCCCCATTTTCTCCCATCTCCCACAATTTTTTTGGATTTTATTTTTCATAGGATTATTAGTTACATCATGGATGATCAACATACAAAAAATCAAGTCATTCCAATACTTTAAAAGCCACCATCTACCACTTGCAACTTCAACGGTATGAAAACGTGATGAAAAACCCATAAAGTTGCAAGGGATAGATGGGGGCTCTAAAAGTATTGGAATGACTTGATTTTTGGTATATTGATCATCCATGAGGTGAACAACAATCCCAAGAAAAAAAATTCAACAAAAAAGTGGGAGATGGGAGAAAATGGGAGCGACTCCCTAGATTTAATCTAAGGAGTCACCCTAGGAACACTTTACCCATATATATATATATATATATATATATATATATATATATATATATATATATATATGATGTTACTGTTTCGTCTTTTGTGTCACACCTTGTATAATTGATAATCATATCTGTGTGCTGATTGTGATATTGTCTCCATGAATGATTTATTCTCTTCTAATGTGATTTTGAGACAATTTGGATTTGATATTGGATTATTCATGCTATCTGTGATGTGATGCGTTTTTGAAACTATTTTTGTTTTGTATATCTAAAATGTTGATATTGGACTTCAATTCCTATATTCACATAAGTAATTGATGTGATTTTATGAGTTTTGATTTCTTATATCTTTATACTCCTTGATTGTTGTTAGTTCGTATTTAGCATGATTATTGTTGTTGTTATTTACTCCCACCTTTTTGGATAATGTCATAGGGGGAGAGAAATAAACAAACAAACATACAAGATTCATAATGAATATACTAAGTATGTGCTAACACTTTGAATCTAAGATTGAAGTTGCCTTAGATTCAGGGGGAGTAAGATTACAATGAATAGGGATTTTTTATTTCCTAGATTTCATGAATTGAATTCACTCATATCTTACTCATTTGCTTTAATTGATATATAGATGCCCAAATATTTGTTGACTAACTTGATTGGCATCTATGTAGGGGGAGTAAGTTTTCATTACGCACAATTATTTATCTTTTTGTTTATATTTGTTTGTCATCATCAAAAGGGGGGAGAATGTTGAGTATTGGACTTCTTCCTACTTGGTGTTAATGATGAGCAAACATAAATACTTGTGACTAATCCCCTATTTTGCAGTTAATCCATTGCATAAGATTATTATGAAGATCTACTTGCAATGGATGGCACTCAAAGTTCATTGAAGGCAAACGAAATGGATTGGATGATCGTGGATGGTGTTTGAAGCTCCATGAAGACTTCAAGATCATACGTTGGATAGAAGAGAGAATTCGTCAATGTAAATTTCTTTTATCTTTTCTAGTATGTAGCTTAGAAGTAGAACATGTAATGCCCTACAAGCTACTGCACAAGTACTAGAGGGGGGGTGGATAGTACTTTAAAAATAACGAGGAGTATAATTCCTAATTACCGTGCAACCAACTACCAAATCAATTTGCGGAAGCTTAAATTGATGACAACAACAAAATTAACAATGCTAACAATAGATATTACTGGGTTCGGATCCACCAAAGTCTTCCCGACTTGTTCCCGGTGATCCTACGTCCCAACCACCCGGATCCCCTCCGGATACTTAGGTTAGAAACCCTAACCCAAGATTTCCACTATAATATCTTGTAAAAAACCTTCACAAGATCAAATCATACATGCAATGGCAATAGTGAATCCCACAACCCCGGATCACAACCTTCTCTCACAACCGAGAGAATCAATAGCAATGAAAATCAGTTTATATATGAAATAAACAATCTTACCACAAATTCATATACCTTGAGTTTTCTTACCAAATAGGTGCAAGGAGGGATTTGAGGAAGAAGGAAGTCACCAAGACCTAGCACCACTGAAATGAGCAGTAATGGGTGCCTAGGAGTGATTAGGAGACTTGAATCAAGCTAGAGCTTGAATGACTCACCAAGAACAAACTTCTCTCAAGATGGATTCTAGATCTAGAAAGTGAGAGAATGGATTTCTTGTGAGGGAGAGAGCTTTGGAAATGAGTGAGAATCTCTAACTCTTTCAAACTCAATAAATCTCTTAATGGTAGCTCTTCTTAGGAGAGAAATGACCAAGCTTCGTATTTATAGGGTCCCATAAAAACGAGCTAGGTCAAATCCCAACGGATAGAAATCTGAAGCAGTTAGTCGGTCAAAGAACAATCACTGACCGACTAGTTCATCAACTAGTCGGTCAGTCAAACAACATGGACCGACTAAGTGATGAACAGTGAAGAGATTGAATTTTAGACCTAGAAATCTAGTCGGTCCAAGAAGACTGTCTGACCGACTAGTTTCACAACTAGTCGGTCGGACAGTGAACTTAGACCGACTAAGAGTCAAAAACTATTAGTCTGAATACAAATTGATTTAGTCGGTCCAAGAACAAATGTTGACCGACTAGATCATCAACTAGTCGGTAGCCAAACTTTCTTAGACCGACTAACGATAAACAGTATCTTAGGAGAAATTGGCATGTACAGTAAAGCTCAACTAGTCGGTCAAAGAAGCATCACTGACCGACTAGTTCACAAACTAGTCGGTCGGTGAGTCAATGTAGACCGACTAACTGTAAAAAGTACTGAGCAAGAAAAGACTAACTGAAACTAGTCGGTCCAAGAAGATTTGCCGACCGACTAGATCACCATCTAGTCGGTCAGTTCTTCTTCTTGAACCAACTAACATGCACAATAAGTCCGAATCGAAGCGCGATGCTTCGAGGAAGTTAGAATGGACTTCTACTAAGATCCTAGAGCTAAGATATGAGCGTTATGAAGATATAAATGTAAGATATACTCAAGGCTTAACATTCTATAGAACGAAACTAAAATACTATAAATAAAACCTTAAGGAACGGTCTTCGAGAGCTTCGATCAAATCTTCATGACTTCCAAAATGGTCCAAAAGCTTCAACGAAGCTTTAGGCATTGAATACGAGCTTTGAGAAGTCTTGAGATGTCGCTTTGAGTGTTCTCGTGAATTTGGCGACGATCTCCATAACCGCGCTCACAAATTGTTAGTTCATGAATTATTTATGTTTGCTCATCATCCAAAACCAAATCCAGGGAGTCCAATACTCAACAGAACATTGATGGAGCACACACACATCCTCATTTCTGTCTTAGGACATCAATAGATCATTTGTCCTTAGACTCCAATTCATTTCTCTTTTGATTGTGTATGTATTGTTTATAACAGTCGACTGCTGAATACTTTACAGTCGCCTGTCTCAAAAATAGTCGACTGTGTTTTGTTCTACAGTCGCCTATTATGCACAAACGTTTACAATCTAGTTTTGGGCTTCTCTGTCTTATTTGCCACAGGCGACTCATAAATAACTAACAGTCGCCTGTCCAAGTGACAATCGACTGTATGTTGTGAATCAGTCGCATGTCTGTCATTTGCCCAAACTCTGTTGATCTGTATTTTTACGGCCAGTCGACTAATGTTGAATATACAATCGACTGTCCATTAGATCAGTCGACTGTCTATGCTGCAACAGTCGTCTGTCTGTGAGCCAATTTGTTGACTCAGCTCTCTGGAAATTCTCAGGGTATTTGACAGTTCTATATAAGGATTTACAGTCGCCTGTTCTAATTAACAGTCGACTGTGTTATCCTCATCAGTCGTCTGTTCTGTTATCTTTGAAGATTTCCAGAATTCTTTAACTTACCCATCTTTCGGCCAGTCGCCTGTAGAAGAACTTACAGTCGCCTGTTGGTTTAACAGTCGACTGTCTCTCCTTCATCAGTCGACGGTCCACATGGTAAGTTACCATTATAAATTCTCACCTCCCTTACTGACTGTGCAACAGTAGACTGTGGTTTCTTCAACAGTCGACTGTCGCGATCGCAGATTCTATCCGTTGAGATTTTTCTCACGGATTCCTAAAGGTTTTTGCCTAATCTGTTTTGTGGATTTGAGAAACCTATATAAGGGGCTTTTTACTGTTCCATTGAGAGGTTACCAATTCTTCCAAGTTTTCTCTCAAGCTTTCATTCTCAAGTTTAAAAGCTCTCAAATCCAAAGCCCTAAGAATTCCAATCTTTGATCTCTTGCTCTCTAACCTAGAACCAAAGAGTTATCTTCTAAGCATTTGGTGTAGTCAAAGGAAAGGGCTTTCTCCTCTCTTTCAAGAGAGTCTCCAACACACAACACACTTCTCCTTCAAGTTCTACTTCAAGGCATAGGTGATTGTAAGTGTTGCTTTCATATTTCATAACTTTCGTTATTTGAATTTGCTCTCGGGTTGTGAGAGTGGTGTGCTTGCTCCCAAGTTGTGGGAGTCAAGGTCAATCGATTGTATTTCGATTTCACTTGTAGGGTTGCTACAAGTGGGTTTTAAGGAAACCTCAAGTTATGGTTCTAACTTGAGTATCCGGAGGTATCTGGGTGGAAGAGACGTAGGATTACCGGGAACAAGTCGGGAAGTGACTTGGATAATCCGAACCCTTGAAACATCTCTGCGTTTGCGTGTGTTTCATTTTGGGTTTAATTTTTATTCCGCATTATTTTGTTGGATTGCATTTAAATTGGTGTAACTATCTTTTTAAATTACATAAACACTATTCAACCCCCTTCTAGTGTTTTCCCCATAGACAGGATCCTCACAATTGGTATCAGAGCGCAAGGTTATCGCAATGGCATCCAACAACAACAATGTTCCTCTGTCGCCTTCGTACAACAATTACGACCGTGATGGAGCGTCCACACTTTTCGAAGGTCAATCAACGGTGCGTCCTCCACGTTTCAATGGCACTAACTTTGGCTATTGGCAGTGTAGGATGGAGACGTTCCTAAGGAGCGCTTCGCTTTGGAGAAACCTCCACAAGGAATACGTCGAGCCCACCGAAGAGTATTTCGAAAAATGGACGTCTTTCGAGAAATACGCCGAAGTCAACAACGCTAAAGCAATGAACGCTCTTCATTGTGCGTTGGACCCAAATGAGTTCAACAAGATATGCACATGTAAGAGTGCATATCAAATTTGAAACCATCTCATCGTTACCCATGAGTGAACGAACAAGGTAAAACTTTCAAAGTTATATGTTGCCGTGCAAAACTTCGATTTGTTTCATATGTAGGAAAATGAGAGCATTGCATCGATGTACGGACGTTTTACCGACATCACCAATGAATTGGAAGCCCTTGGCCAAACTTACACCGAACCTGAAAAGGTAAGGAAGATCATCATGGGAATGACCTCCAAATGGGAAAGAAGAGCGATCGCCATCGAGGAGGTCAATGATTTGAAGAATTACACGACTGTGAATCTTATCGGGACTCTCATGTCTTATGAAGTAAGACGGGAGAACAGATTAAAGATTCGAGCTATGATGATCCTTCGGAGGCCAAGAAGAAAGCTTTGGCATTCAACGCCAATTCATCATCCTCCGATAGTGAAGAATCAGAGAATGAGATGGATTTGGGTGAAATGGCCCAAATGGCGAAGAAGTTCCAACGCTTCTTTCGCAAAGGTAAATTTCCCTCTAACAAAAGATTTGAGTCTACTAATGCTACTTCCTCTCTTTGCTTTAAGTGTAATAAGCCAGGGCACATCAAGAGGGATTGCCCAATGCTACGGAACAAAGAGAAGTGGAAAGCTCTGAAGTACCATAAGTCCGACAAGAACAAGAGAGATAAGAAGAAAGGACTCGTCGGTACATTCGATGACTCAAGTGAGGACTCATCAAGTGATTCCGATGATGAGAAGGGTGATAGCGCCCACATGTGTTTCATGGCACGAGAAGATCCACTCTCCGATGAGAGTGATTCCGACACGGAGGATACCGAGGTAACAATGGATGAACTTCGTATTGCAAATGAAGAATTATTTGCTAAATATCAATCTTTAATGCTTAGATATACTAGCTTAAAGAAACTAAATGTTAGCAAGTCATCCATTCCATGCATTGTCAACAATGACACCATTGTTGATACTTTAAATCTTGAGAAAGCAAACTTAGCTTCCCAAAATGTAACTTTGAGAGATGAGGTAAATAACCTCAAATCTCAACTAGATCAAACATATCCTAAGGATAATAGTGATCTAGTTACATGACACACACAATTGGGTTTAGAGAATGATTCTCTTAAAACTCAAGTGCACAAGCTCAAAGCACGGGTGTCCACCTTGGATGCCAACATTTCTTCTCTTAAGGAGAAATATGAGCTCATGTCCTCCCGTATTGTGAGATTCAATAAGGAAAAAGGACAATTGGACGATTTGCTTGCAAACCAATTTTCGGCCACACATCGTGTTGGTCTTGGTTTTGTAAAAGCAAATGCATTTAATGATCGCACCTCCTATAGTGGTGTCACTATAGACTTTGTGAGGCCATCCTCGTAAGGACCCTGTCTATGGGGAAAACACTAGAAGGGAGGTTGAATAGTGTTTATGCAAATTTAAAAGGAATTTACGCCATTTAAAATGCAATCCAACAAATAGTGCGGAATAGAAAAACGACCCAAAGAGAAACACACGCAAACGCAGATATGTTTCAAGCGTTCGGATTACCCAAGTCAACTCCCGACTTGTTCCCGGTAATCCTACGTCCCTACCACCCGGATACCACCGGATACTCAAGTTAGAACCCTAACTTGAGGTTTCCTTATAGCCCACTTGTAGCAACCCTACAAGTGCAATCGAATACAATCGATGTCCTTGACTCCCACAACCAGGGAGCAAGCAAAACCACTCTCACAACCGAGAGCACAAACCAAATAACGAAAGTAATGAAATATGAAAGTAACACTTACAATCACCTATGCCTTGAAGTAAAACTTGAAGGAGAAGTGTGATGTGTGTTGAAGAACTCTCTTGGAAGAGAGGAGAAAGCCCTTTCTCTTGACTGCACCAATTGCCTAGAAGATTAATCTTGGGTTCTAGGTTGGAGAGCAAGAGAACAAGATTTGGAATTACTTAGGGCTTTGGATTTGAGAGCTTTGATCTTTGGAAATGAACGCTTGAAGGATTTTGTAATGAATGAGTTAACCTTCCAATGAAACAGTAGAAGCTCTATTTATAGCTTTCTCAAATCCACAAAATAGTTTAGGCAAAAACCCAATCGAAATCCGTGAGAAAAATCTCAACGGATATAATCGGAACTCGCGACAGTCGACTGTTGAACAAACCACAGTCGACTGTTGCACAGTCAGCAAGGGTATGTGAGAATTCATAACGGTAACTTACCACGTAGACAGTCGACTGATGAAGCAAAGACAGTCGTCTGTAAAGACAACAGGCGACTATACATTCTTCGACAGGCGACTGGCCGAGAGAAGAGTAAGTTAGACAAATACTGGAAATCTCACAAGATACAGGACAGACAACTGATGCAAGGAACATAGTCGACTGTTAATCAGAACAGGCGACTGTATATCCTTAAACAGATGACTGTCAAAGTCAGGAGAAATTTCCAAAGAGCTGAGTCAAAGAATAAACTTACAGACAGGCGACTGTTGCAGCATAGACAGTCGACTGATCTAATAGACAGTCAACTGTATATACAGCATAAGTCGACTGGCCATAGAAATCAGATCAAAACAGAGTTTGGGCATGGAGAGATAGGCGACGGATGTACAATTCATAGTCGACTGTCACTAGGACAGGCGCCTATTAATCGTTCAACAGTAGCCTGTGCGAAATAATCAGAGAAGGCCCAAAAACTACATTGAAATAGTCTGTGCATAACAGGCGACTGTAGAACAAAACACAGTCGACTGTTGTTGAGACAGGCGACTGTAAACTGTTAAGCAGTCGGCTTATAAACAATCCTAGCACAAACACAAAAGAATTGAATTGGGATCAAAGGAAAAAAGTCTAAAGATGTCCTATGACAGAATGTAGATGTGTGTGAGTGCTCCATCAAAGTTCTACTTCTAAGCTACATACTAGAAGAGATAAAAGAAAAATTACATTGACGAATAATCTCTTCTTTCCATCATATGAGCTTGAAGTCGTTACGGAGCTTCAATCATCAATCTACGATCATCCAATTCATATCATTTGCCTTCAATGACATTTGTGAGTCATCCATTGCTAGTTGATCTTCATAATAAGCTTAGGCAATGGATTAACTGTAAAATAGGGGATTAGTCACAAGTATTTATGTTTGCTCATCATTAACACCAAGTAGGGAGAAGTCCAATACTCAACATTCTCCCCCTTTTTGATGATGACAAACAAACATAAACAAAAAGATAAATAATTGTGCGTAATGAAAACTTACTCCCCCTACATAGATGCCAATCAAGTTAGTCAACAAATATTAGAGCATCTACATAGCAATTGAAGCAAATGAGTGAGATATGAATGAATTCAAATCAAGAAATCTAGGAAATAAAATCCTTATTCATTATAATCTTACTCCCCCTGAATCTAAGGCAAAAAAAATCTTAGATTCAAGCGTTAGAACATACTTAGCACATCCATTATGAATCTTGTATATTTATTTCTCTCCCCCCTATGGCTTTATCCAAAAGGTGGGAGCAAATAACAACAACAATAATAGTGCTACATACGAACTAACAACAATCAAGGAGTATAAAGATATATCGAATCAAAACTCATAAAAAACTCATCAAATACACATGTGAGTAATGGAATGGAAATCCAATATCAACATTTTAGATATACGAAATGAAAATAATTTTCACAAATTCATCACAACAAAGATAGCATGAATTAACCAATATCAAATTCATATATTGTCTCAAAAGCACATCAAGGAGAGTGAAGCATACATGGAGACAACATATCATACATCCACAGATAAGATAAACAATATAGCATAGTGTGACACAAGAGAGGGTGCAACATCATATATATATAGTCAGAGTACATCAACGGATGGTCAACGACATGGCCATCTAAACAAGATACATCATGATCAAAAAAATACAGCATCATGACGACATCAAAAAGTATCACCAAACATATATAAAAGAGTCGCAGACAACATCATCCATCTTACACCACCAAAAATATCATATGAATCATCACTCAAAATAACATCGCTCAAATATCAATCTAAGAGTGAGCGTCGCCAGGAGCTGCAGGAGAGGAAGCAGGCCCTGGAGCAGCAAGAGTATCCTCTGGAGGAGGGTCAGAAGGAGCAACAGAAGCAGCAGCAGCAATATCCTGAGAAGAACCAACAGCAGGAGGCTCAACGACACCAGTAGGCTAGGGAGACACATGAGGCTGAGGAAGAAACTGTCTCAAATCTTAAGGGAAGGGAATTCCCTGATGGATGAGAGTGAGAGACAACAATCTGTAAATACCAGAGACCATCGCCAAAAGAGTATCCTGAGACGGTGGAGCAGATGAAGAAGGCAAATCAGCTGGAGGCACAGTGGATGAGGATGGAGCTGAAGTAGACTTCCTCTTCTTCGAGGCAGTCTGCAGAGCCGAAGAGGATTTCGACTTTGCAGAAGCATCGAGGAGAGGGCCAAAGGACATGGGCTCATAACGAGTCAAGTCAACACCAAAATGACAGAAGACTCGATTCAGAAGGCCACCGTAAGGAATGTGAGACGATGAGGACGTGAACTCAACCTTGTCCATCCTATCAAGGAGGACACCGGCACAGTTCACAGGCATGCCAGAGAAAATAGCATACATACACTTCAGGATATCCTGAGACGGCTGGTCAGACGATCCATATTGCGTAGAATGTTGGACTTCACCACTAGGTGAACAGCCCAACCCCGTGCAGAGAACATAGATGATCTGACACCCGAATCAAGAGCTAAAGGAACCTATCAAAACATATCCTGGAGGACAGACTGGTCAAGATCGTCAATCTCAGAAAAGCTGATATCAGTGGGAAGGGAACCGACAGAGGGAATCCTAAGAATAGTCCCTAAGAGGGAGGGAGTGATCTGAATGTGGGTTCCCTGAACGACAGTATCAATGACGTCGGTGGACGAATACTCACCGCGAACGCGGTTCGCATAGAAAAGCTTCACCAGAAATGGATAAGCTCTGGGGGACTCGCTCTGAGAGAAGCGAAAAAGATCGGTCAGGTGAGTAGCGGAAAGAATGTCAGAGAGTCTCTCAGTAGTGAAGGCAGGGAAAGCAATGTACCGCTCCCTAAGAAGGTTGATCCCTAGGAGAGAGTGAAACTTTGCCAGACAAAGATCGTCTCGACAAACGGGAACTAGGGGATCAGAGGGGGGTACGGCAGGAGTCTCTTCAGATAAATTGGAAGCAGAAGGAGATACATGAGGGTTCTCAGCAACAGGCTCACTGATGCAACACCAGCAGGCTTGCGATGACGATGAATCAAAGGCTGAGCATCGCTAGAAGAGGCAAAAGGTGAGTAACCCGGCGAAGACGAACGCACAGGTGACCGAGCATGCTTGTTTCGAGCTTTATAGGGTTTCTTTCTCTTGGCAATGAGTTTCTTGGGTGCCCTAGATTTTTTAGGAGTAGCGATCTTCTCTTTTCCCTTTGGTTTAGGAGCCATGGAAACAAGAGAAGTAGAAAACTTACAGCAAGGAAAAGAAATGATGAAGAACAAGTGAGAGTGAGCAAACCAAGTGGAAGCAATGACGATCGCGGAGAAAGAGATCGATGGAAACGACAGAACACGAGCGACGACGACAAATAGGAGCAGTTCGACAGTTTTGGGAAAGAGATCGACCGTTTTTGGAGAGGAAAACGAGCGGGAAGGTGAACAGTTGAAGCGGAGGAGAGAGAGTCGACGTGGGGAAGTGGTCGCGTATGCATGAATATAAAATTGGGGAAAAGAATCTGAGCCGTTGGATCAAGGAATCGACGGCTCAGATCAAATCACTTGAACCGACACAGCATACGACAGTCGACTGATGCACAAATGTCAGTCGACTGGATGAAGTGATAAAACTAAAGCACAGATAGATGGGCAGTCGACTGGCAAGTAACATGCATTCGCCTGTCCATTGGACAGTCGGCTGACATATACTCAACAGTCGGCTGGCCGAGAATTAATACAGTTCAAAAAAATAACAGAGAACACTGTAAAAATTCGACAGAGAATACAGTCGCCTGATGACTAAAATGCAGTCGCCTGTTACATTAACAGTCGACTGTAAAACAGTCATCAGTCGGCTGTGCGAAAGATATCAATTTTCATACAGAGGAGATAGAGTAGGGCAGTCGACTGTCGAAAGTAAGACAGTCGTCTGTCCTGGTCCAAAAGTGCACAGTGAGATAGAATTCCAGAGAATAAGAACACTCACCCTAGGACCTATACTCTAATCACAAATACATCTTAAAAATAGTATGAAAACAATAAATCCATTGAAACACAAATTACTCCAATCAAACTCAAAAACTCATGAAACCAAATAAGTCACAATTGCCTTTCTTAAGCTCATAAAACAATAAAGCACATGAAGAAAGACAATCAAAAAGATATGAGCTCAATAAGGAGTTATAACATGAAAGATTGAGCTTCTAGATTTCAGATACACCCATAATTCCCAATTCTCCACGCAACCTCACAAATGAATCTTCTTTAAGAGGTTTAGTGAAGATATCGGTAATTTGTTTTTGGGTTTCAATGTACTCTAAGATGATGTCCTTCTTAGCTACATGATCATTTATAAAATGGTGTCTCACGTCTATGTGTTTGGTACGGGAGTGGTGTACCGGATTCTTGGAAAGACAAATAGCACTTTGATTATCAACCATGATAGGACAAGTATAACAATTGACACCATAGTTACTAAGAGTGTGTCTCATCCAAAGAACTTGTGCACATGCAAGACCCGCGGCAATATATTCCGCTTTAGTCGTGGACAATGACACCGAATTCTGTTTCTTAGAAAACCAAGAAACTAAGGAATTTACTAAGAAATGGCATGTGCCACTAGTACTTTTCCTGTCGGACTTGCATCCGGCAAAGTCGGCATCACTATATGAGATTAACTCGTATGTGCTAGACTTAGGGTAGAGTAACCCATAATCTAGGGATTGATTGAGATAACGAAATATTCGTTTAATCGCAATCAAGTGTGACTCCTTAGGTCTTGCTTGATATCTAGCACAAAGACATACGGAAAATATGATATCGGGCCTACTAGCGGTTAAGTAAAGTAAGCTACCGACCATACCTTGATATAGACGAACGTCTACATCTTTTCCGCTTTTATCCTTGTGTAGATGAGTAGTAGTACTCATGGGAGTCCTTTTGCACGAAGACGATTCCATTCCGAATCGCTTAATAAGCTCCCCTGTGTACTTTGTCTGATGTATGAACGTGCCATTCTCCATTTGTCGAATTTGCAATCCAAGAAAGTAGGTGAGCTCTCCTATGTGGCTCATCTCAAACTCATCCTTCATAGACTTGGAAAATTCTTGACAAAAATTAAAGTTAGTAGAACCGAAAATAATATCGTCTACATAAACTTGAATCAAAATAATGTCATTCTCATAATCTTTAACGAAGAGCGTAGAATCAACTTCTCCCATTTTAAAACCTAAATTCAAAAGAAAGGTCTTAAGACGATCATACCAAGCTCTAGGAGCTTGTCTCAATCCATACAACGCTTTCTTAAGTTTGAAAACATGGTTTGGAAATTTTTCATGAATAAAACCGGGAGGTTGAGAAACATGGACTTCTTCATTGACAAACCCATTTAAAATGCACTTTTAACATCCATTTGAAATAATTTAAAATTCTTATAGGATGTAAAAGATAAAAGCAACCTAATATCTTCTAATCTAGCTACGGAGGCAAAAGATTCTTCGAAATCAATACCTTCCTCTTGCCAGTAGCCTTGAGCTACTAACCTTGCTTTGTTCCGTATGATTACCTCGTTTTCATCCGTCTTGTTCTTGAAGATCCATTTGGTCCCAATAACTTGGTGACCACTTGGAAGAGGTACAAGTTCCCAAACTTCGTTTCTCTCAAATTGCATTAGTTCTTCTTCCATTGCCACTATCCAAGAGCTATCCTCACAAGCTTATTGGATGTTCTTTGGCTCAATGGTAGAGACAAATGCGCAATGAGAGAATTCTTCAATTCTTGATCTCGTTCGAACACCCACACCAATATCTCCAATAATTTGGTTATGGGGATGGTTGTGAACGGTCGGGTATGCTTTGGGTATCCCTGGATCACTAGGAACAACTTCAACAACTTCGTTAGAAGTGTTAGTCTCAACAATATTATCATTAATCTTAACATTATTAAGAGAGTCACAAAGAATCTCTACATTATCATCATCAACATGAGGAAAATCAAAATCTTCATAAAATGATACGTGAAGTGATTTCTCAATCGTTGAAGAAGTTTTGTTATATATCCG
Organism: Scilla litardierei; assembly: GCA_030789695.1. Taxonomy (NCBI): domain Eukaryota; kingdom Viridiplantae; phylum Streptophyta; class Magnoliopsida; order Asparagales; family Asparagaceae; genus Scilla; species Scilla litardierei. The sequence continues at coordinate 44,533,081 of CM061134.1, forward strand.
GTAGGCTTTGCTACGTGTGGAATATCCAACAAAAATTCCTTCATCGGATCTTGGCTCGAATTTGTCTAAATTACCAAAGGTGTTCTTTATAAAACATTTCGAACCAAAAACTCGAAAATATTTCACTTGAGGCTTTTTATCATAAAACAACTCAAAACAAGTTTTGTTTGTTCAGGGTCTCACTAGGATCCTATTGAGTACATAACATGTCGTGTGCACCGCTTCTGCCCAAAATTGTAGTCCTAAATGACTATCATGGAGCATAGTGCGAGCACACTCAATAAGAGTCCTATTCTTTCTTTCTACAACACCATTTTGTGGTGGAGCATGAGGAAAGGAAAAGTTATGAGTTATCCCGGAGTCATCACAAAACTTAGTAAAAGACTCATTCTCAAATTCTCCTCCATGATCACTACGAATAGTGATAATGGTGATCCTAAACGATTCTGAATCTTCTTTGCAAATTTGGTAAACTCTTCATGAGCTTCATTCTTATTAGTTAAGAATGAAACCCAAGTAAATCTAGAAAATTCGTCAACGACAACTAGTCCATAATGAGCATTACCTAAAGAAGCGGTTCTAGTTGGCCCAACTAAATCTAGATGTAGAAGTTCTAGGGGCCTTTTAGAAGTAATCCCTTCTTTAAGCTTAAATGAAGATTTACTTAGTTTACCTCTTTGACATGAATCACAAAAGTTTTTCTTATTAAAAACAATCTTAGGAAAACCTTTGACTAGATCATGCTTAGCTAACTTATATAAGTGCTTGAAGTGAACATAACCAAAACGGCGATGCCATAATAGTTGTTCACTTGTGTTAGCAACTAAGCAATGTTCTACGGTTTTAGGCAAGCTCAAATAATAAATATTTTTACGCCTAATACCGGAAAATAAAACATTTGAATCACAATCAACCATAGTACACAATCCTTCTCCAAAGTTAACCTTGTAACCTTTGTCACAAAGTTGACTAATGGAAATGAGATTGTGACATAAACCACTAACAAGATAAACATTAGTAATAAGAAGTTACTGTTGAACGATACCTACTCCAATGTGTTTCATGGCCCAACGATACCTACTCCAATGATGGTTCCCTTTTGATTACCTCCAAAAGTGACCGTTGCACCATCTTTGATGCTAATCACTTCGGAGAGCAATGAGGGATCTCCCGTCATGTGTTTGGAGCAACCGCTATCAAGAATCCATCCTTTCCCTTTAGAGCTAATAAGGCATTTATTGCTCTTCTTCTTTCTCTTGGGTACCTATATAATATACCATAAGCTTATGGTACCCAATGTTTGTTGGGTCCAAGGGGATTAGCCCTTTGGAAGCCAAGTCCAAGTGGACTTCCGCTTCCCAACATAGTTAATATTTCTAATTACGTCATGAAAGTAGGAATCAACATAAGCATTCCTAACATTTAGACTAGTGTTCTTAGGACCCTAAATAGTGTACATCTTGGGAGTCATATTCCTAGTTGCATGCATATGAGTTGGATTTCTATGTGGTGCATGCTTCTTAGGAACATGATTTCTAGCATAGATATGTGGTGGAGGATATGCATTGTACAATCTAGAAGGATATGTATGCTTGGGAACATGCATATTATATGAAGAATAAGGATCATGCATGACCTGTTGAGGATGAGCATACATGAAGGAATGATGTGTATGAGCATACGGGTGTGTAGGAGCACGTACATGAGTATTTCTCATGTGTGGTTGTGTACGTGTCCGGGGGTGCGGAGCATAAAATGTGTCATGATTATTCACTTGTGGAGTAGGATGTTTCCTACGTGGATGAGTGTTAGTGTACATAACAGCATGGCCTTTCTTTTGGTTTCCACCCTTAGTGGGTTTCTTGCCAAAAGGAAGAGAAAGTGATGTGGTGACATTCTTGGTAGGATTGCTACCTATAGTGTCTTTGACACCACTTGTGGATGCACTGGAGGAAGGCCTCACGAAATCTATAGTGACACCACTATAGGAGGTGCGAGCATTAGATGCATTTGCTTTTACCAATCCAAGGCCAACACGATGTGTGGCCGGAAATTGATTTGCAAGCAAATCATCCAATTGTCCTTTTCCCTTATTGAATCTCATAATACGGGAGGACATGAGCTCATATTTCTCCTTTAAAGAAGAAATGTTGGTATCCAAGGTGGACACCCGTGCTTTGAGCTCGTGCACTTGGGTTTTAAGAGAGTCATTCTCTAAACCCAATTGTGTGTGACATGTAACTAGATCACTATTATCCTTGGGATGTGTTTGATCTAGTTGAGATTTGAGGGAATTCACCCCATCTCTCAATGTGACATTTTGAGAAGCTAAGTTTGCTTTCTCAAGAGTTAAAGTATCAACAATGGTGTCATTGTTGATAATGCATGGAATGGATTACTTGCTAACATTTGATTTCTTTAAGCTAGTGTATCTAAGCATTAAAGATTGGTATTTAGCAAATAGTTCTTCATTAGCTATACGAAGGTCATCCATTGTTACCTCGGTGTCATCCATGTCAGAGTCACTCTCATCCGAGAGTGGGTCTTCAAGTGCCATGAAACACATGTGGGCGCTCTCACCCTTCTCATCATCGAAATCGCTTGATGAGTCATCACTTGAGTCATCAAAGGTACCTACTAGTCCTTTCTTCTTGTCTCTCTTGTTCTTGTCGGACTTGTGGTACTTTGGTGCCTTCCATTTTTCTTTGTTGTTTAGCATTGGGCAATCCCTCTTGATGTGCCCTGCCTTATTACACTTATAACAAAGAGAGGAAGTAGCATTAGTAGACTCAAAACGCTTGTTAGAGGAAAATTTACCTTTGCGGAAGAAGCGTTGGAGCTTCTTCGCCATTTGGGCCATATCACCCAAATCCATCTCGTTCTCGGATTCATCACTTTTGGAGGATGATGAATTGGCGTTGAATGTCAAAGCTTTCTTCTTGGCCTCCGAGGGATTCATCATGGCTCGAATCTTCAATCGGTTATCCCATCTTACTTCGTAAGACATAAGAGTCCTGATGAGATTCACCACGGTGTAATTCTTCAAGTCATTGACCTCCTCAATGGCGATTGCTCTTCTTTCCCATTTGGAGGTCATCCCCATGATGATCTTCCTTACCTTTTCAGGTTCGGTGTAGATTTGGCCAATGGCTTCCAATTCATTTGTGATGTCGGTAAAGCGTCCATACATCGACGCAATGCTCTCATTTTCCTGCATGTGAAACAAGTCGAAGTTTTGCACGACAACATATAACATTGAAAGCTTTACCTTATTCGTTCCCTCATGGGTAACGATGAGATGGTTCCAAATTTGATATGCACTCTTACATGTGCATATCTTGTTGAACTCATTCGGGTCCAACGCACAATGAAGAGCGTTCATTGCTTTAACGTTGTTGACTTTGGCGGACTTCTCGGAAGTCGTCCATTTCTCGAAGTCATCTTTGGCGAGCTCGACGTACTCCTTGTGGAGAGTTCTCCAAAGAGAAGCACTCCTAAGGAATGTCTCCATCCTACACTTCCAATAGCCAAAATTAGTACCATTGAAACGTGGAGGACGTACCGTAGATTGACCTTCGAAAAGAGTGGACGCTCCATCACAGTCGTGATTGTTGTACGAAGGCGGCGGAGGAACGGTGTTGTTGTTGGATGCCATAGATGAAACCTTGCGCTCTGATACCAATTGTAAGGACCCTGTCTATGGGGAAAACACTAGAAGGGGGGTTGAATAGTGTTTATGCAAATTTAAAAGGAATTTGCGCCAAATAAAATGCAATCCAACAAATAGTGCAGAATAGAAAAACGACCCAAAGAGAAACACACGCAAACGCAGATATGTTTCAAGGGTTCGGATTACCCAAGTCAACTCCCGACTTGTTCCCGGTAATCCTACGTCCCTACCACCCGGATACCACCGGATACTCAAGTTAGAACCCTAACTTGAGGTTTCCTTATAGCCCACTTGTAGCAACCCTACAAGTGCAATCGAATACAATCGATGTCCTTGACTCCCACAACCAGGGAGCAAGCAAAATCACTCTCACAACCGAGAGCACAAACCAAATAACGAAAGTTATGAAATATGAAAGCAACACTTACAATCACATATGCCTTGAAGTAAAACTTGAAGGAGAAGTGTGATGTGTGTTGAAGAACTCTCTTGGAAGAGAGGAGAAAGCCCTTTCTCTTAACTGCACCAATTGCCTAGAAGATCAATCTTTGGTTCTAGGTTGGAGAGCAAGAGAACAAGATTTGGAATTACTTAGGGCTTTGGATTTGAGAGCTTTGATATTTGGAAATGAAAGCTTGAAGGATTTTGCAATGAATAAGTTAACCTTCCAATGAAACAGTAGAAGCTCTATTTATACCTTTCTCAAATCAACAAAACAGTTTAGGCAAAAACCCAATCGAAATCCATGAGAAAAATCTCAACGGATATAATCGGAACTCGCGACAGTCGACTGTTGAACAAACCACAGTCGACTGTTGCACAGTCAGCAAGGGTAGGTGAGAATTCATAACGGTAACTTACCACGTGAACAATCGACTGATGAAGCAAAGACAGTCGTCTGTAAAGCCAACAGGCGACTATACATTCTTCGACAGGCGACTGGCCGAGAGAAGAGTAAGTTAGACAAATACTGGAAATCTCACAAGATACAGGACAGACAACTGATGCAAGGAACACAGTCGACTGATAATCAGAACAGGCGACTGTATATCCTTAAACAGACGACTGTCAAAGTCAGGAGAAATTTCCAGAGAGCTGAGTCAAAGAATAGACTTACAGACAGGTGACTGTTGCAGCAAGACAGTCGACTGATCTAATAGACAGTCAACTGTATATACAGTATAAGTCGACTGGCCGTAGAAATCAGATCAAATAGAGTTTGGGCATGGAGAGACAGGCGATGGATGTACAATTCACAGTCGACTGTCACTAGGACAGGCGCCTGTTAATCGTTCAACAGTAGCCTGTGCGAAATAATCAGAGAAGGCCCAAAACTACATTGTAATAGTCTGTGCATAACAAGCGACTGTAGAACAAAACACAGTCGACTGTTGTTGAGACAGGCGACTGTAAACTGTTAAGCAGTCGGCTGTTATAAACAATCCTAGCACAAACACAAAAGAATTGAATTGGGATCAAAGGACAAAAGTCTAAAGATGTCCTATGACAGAATGTAGATGTGTGTGAGTGCTCCATCAAAGTGCTACTTCTAAGCTACATACTAGAAGAGATAAAAGAAAAATTACATTGACGAATAATCTCTTCTTTCCATCATATGAGCTTGAAGTCGTTACGGAGCTTCAATCATCAATCTACGATCATCCAATTTATATCATTTGCCTTCAATGATGTTTGTGAGTCATCCATTGCTAGTTGATCTTCAAAATAAGCTTAGGCAATGGATTAACTGTAAAATAGGGGATTAGTCACAAGAATTTATGTTTGCTCATTATTAACACCAAGTAGGGAGAAGTCCAATACTCAACAATCCTCCGGTGCATCCACAAGTGGTGTCAAAGACACTATAGGTAGCAAACCTACCAAAAAAGTCACCACTTCACCATCTCTTCTTTTTGGCAAGAAACCCACTAAGGGTGGAAACCAAAAGAGAAGTCCTGCTTACATGTACACTAACATTCATCCACGTAGGAAACATCCTACTTCACAAGTGGATAATCATGACACTTTTTATGCTCCACACCCACAGACACGTGCAAATCCACACATGAGAAATGCTCATGTACGTGCTCCTACACACCGATATGCTCATACGCATCATTCTTACATGTATGTGCATCCTCTGCATGTCATGCATGACCCATATGTTTCACACAACATGCATGTTCCCAAGCATATATATCATTCTTGTATGTTCAATGCATATCCTCCACCACATTTCTTTGCTAGAAACCATGTTCCTAAGAAGCATGCACCGCATAGAAATCTAACAAGTATGCAAGAAACTAGGAAAAGGACTCCGAAAATTTACACCATTTGGGGTCCTAAGAATACTAGCCTAAATGATAGGAATGCTTATATTGATTCCTATTTTCATAATGTTATTAAAAATAGTAATTATGTTGGGAAGCGGAAGTCCACTTGGACTTGGCTTCCAAAGGGCTAATCCCCTTGGACCCAACAAACATTGGGTACCATGAGCTTATGGTATATTATGTAGGTATCCAAGAGAAAGAAGAAGAGCAATAAAGAGCAAACTAGCTCTAAAGGGAAAGGATGGATTCTCAATAGTGGTTGCTCCAAACACATGATGGGAGATCCATCATTGCTCTCCGAAGTGATTAACATCAAGGATGGTGCAACGGTCACTTTTGGAGGTAATCAAAAGGGAACCATCATTGGAGTAGGTATTGTCGGTAACCCTTCAAAACCATTAATTACTAATGTATTTCTTGTTAGTGGCTTATGTCACAATCTCATTTCCATTAGTCAACTTTGTGACAAAGGTTACAAGTTTAACTTTGGAGAAGTATTGTGTACTATTGTTGATTGTAATTCGAATGTTTTATTTTCCGGTATTAGGCGTAAAAATATTTATTATTTGAGCTTGCCTAAAACCGTAGAACATTACTTAGTTGCTAATACAGGTAAACAACTACTATGGCATCGTCGTTTTGGTCATGATCACTTCAAGCACTTATATAAGTTAGCTAAGCATGATCTAGTCAAAGGTTTTCCTAAAATTGCTTTTAGTAAGAAAAACTTTTGTGATTTATGTCAAAGAGGTAAACTTAGTAAATCATCGTTTAAGCTTAAAGAAGGCATTACTTCTAAGAGGCCCCTAGAACTTCTTCATCTAGATTTGTTTGGGCCAACTAGAACCGCCTCTTTAGGCAATGCTCATTATGGATTAGTTGTCGTTGACGACTTTTCTAGATTTACTTGGGTTTCATTCTTAACTAATAATAATAAAGCTTTTGAAGAGTTTACCATATTTGCAAAGAAGATTCAGAATCTCTTAGGATACACCATTATCACTATCCGTAGTGATCATGGAGTAGAATTCGAGAATGAATCTTTTACTAAGTTTTGTGATGACACCGGGATAACTCATAATTTTTCCTTCCCTCGGACACCACCACAAAATGGTGTTGTAGAGAGAAAGAATAGGACTCTTATTGAGTGTGCTCGCACTATGCTCCATGATAGTCATCTTGGACTACAATTTTGGGTAGAGGCGGTGCACACGGCATGTTATGTGCTCAATAGGATCCTAGTGAGACCCCGAACGAACAAAACTTGTTTTGAGTTGTTTTATGACAAAAAGCCTCAAGTAAAATATTTTTGTGTTTTTAGTTCAAAATGTTTTATCAAGAACACTTTTGGTAATCTAGATAAATTTAAGCCAAGATCTGATGAAGGAATTGTTGTTGGATATTCCACACGTAACAAAGCCTATCGGATATACAACAAAACTTCTTCAACGATTGAGGAATCTCTACACGTATCATTTTATGAAGATTTTGATTTTCCTCATGTTGATGATGATAGTGTAGATGTTATTTGTGATTCTCTTAGTAATGTTAAGATTAATGATTTGATTATTGAGACTAACACTACTAAAGAAATTATTGAAGATGTTCCAAGTGATGCAGGAATGCCCAAAGCTTATCCGACCGTTCGGTACCATCCACATAACCAAATAATTGGAGATATTGGTGTGGGTGTTCGAACGAGGTCAAGAATTGAAGAACTCTCTCAATGCACATTTGTCTCTACTATTGAGCCAAAGAACATCCAAGAAGCTCGTGAGGATAGCTCTTAGATAGTGGCAATGGAAGAAGAACTAATGCAATTCGAGAGAAATGAAGTTTGGGAGCTCGTTCCTCTTCCAAGTGGTCACCAAGTCATTGGGACCAAGTGGATCGTCAAGAACAAGACCGATGAGAACGAGGTAATCACAAGGAACAAAGCAAGGTTAGTAGCTCAAGGCTACCGGCAAGAGGAAGGTATTGATTTCGAAGAATCTTTTGCTCCCGTAGCTAGATTAGAAGCTATTAGATTGCTTTTATCTTTTGCATCTCATAAGAATTTTAAACTATTTCAAATGGATGTTAAAAGTGCATTTTTAAATGGGTTTGTCAATGAAGAAGTATATGTTTTTCAACCTCCCGGTTTTATTCATGAAAAATTTTCAAACCATGTTTTCAAACTTAAGAAAGCGTTGTATGGGTTGTGAAAAGCTCCTAGAGCTTGGTATGATCGACTTAAGACCTTTCTTTTGGATTTAGGTTTTTAAATGGGAGAAGTTGATTCTACACTCTTCATTAAAGATTATGAAAATGACATTCTTTTGATTCTAGTTTATGTAGACGATATAATTTTTTGTTCTACTAACTTTAATCTTTGTCAAGAATTTTCTAAGTCTATGAAGGATGAATTCGAGATGAGCCACATGGGAGAGCTCACTTATTTCCTTGGACTGCAAATTCGACAAATGGAGAATGGAACTTTCATACATCAGACAAAGTACATATGGGAGCTTATCAAGCGATTCGGGATGGAATCGTCTTCAAGCAAAAGGACTCCCATGAGTACGACTATCCACTTACACAAGGATGAAAACGGAAAAGATGTAGACGTTAGTATATATCGAGGTATGATCGGCGGCTTACTTTACTTAACTGCTAGTAGGCCCGATATTATGTTTTCCGTATGCTTGTGTGCAAGATATCAAGCTAGACCTAAGGAGTCATACTTGATTGTGGTTAAACGAATATTTCGTTATCTTAATCAGTCTCTAGATTATGGGTTACTTTACCCTAAATCAAGCACATATGAGTTAATCTCATATAGTGATGCCGACTTTGCCGGATGCAAGTCCGACAAGAAAAGTACTAGTGGCACTTGCCATTTCCTAGGAAATTCCCTTATTTCTTGGTTTTCCAAGAAACAGAACTCGGTGTCATTGTCCTCGCCTGAAGCGGAATATAATGTCGCGGGTCTTGCATGTGCATAAGTCCTTTGGATGAGACACACTCTTAGTGACTGTGGTGTCACTTATGATACTTGTCGTATCATGGTTGATAACCAAAGTGCTATATGTCTTTCCAAGAACCCGGTACATCACTCCCGTACCAAACACATAGATGTGAGACACCATTTTATTAATGATCATATAGCTAAGAAATACATCATCTTAGAGTACATTGAAAACCAAAAACAAATTCCCGACATCTTCACAAAACCTCTTAAAGAAGATTCATTTGTGAGGTTGTGTGGAGAATTAGGAATTATAGGTGAATCAGAAATTTAGAAGGTCAACTTATATGTTATGACACTTTTTGATCTCATATCATCATGTTGCCTCTTCATTTGATATATCATATATATGTGTTTAAGAAAGGCAATTGAGATTTATGTGATTTCATGAGTTCTTTAAGATTGTTTTTAGAGATTTGTGTTGCAATTGATTTATCGTATTACATTGTTTTTATGATGAGTTTGTGATTAGAGTATATGTCCTAGGGTGAGTGTTCTTATCCTCTGGATTTCGTATCTCACTGTGCATTTTTGGACCAGGACAGACGACTGTCTTTCCTTCGACAGTCGACTGCCCTACTCTATCTTCTCAGTCAGAATTTTCTATCTTTCGTACAGACGACTGATGACAATTTTCCAGTCGACTGTTGTTTCAACAGACGACTGCATTTTAGTCATCAGGCGCCTGTCATCATTGTCGAAATTTTCTTCCAGTACTCTCATTATTTTTGATGAAGATTTTTGATTCTCAGTCAGTCGACTGATGTGTATTGTACAGGCGACTGTCTCACAGACAGGTGACTGTATGTTACTCAACAGTCGACTGTCTGTCTTCTTGAAGCTTATTTCTTATCACCTCATCCAGTCGACTGTCTACTGTTGTGTCGGTTCACTGCCTCGATCTGAGCCGTCGATTATTTGATCCAACGGCCCAGATTAATTCGCCCCTGTCTTATAATCATCGAGACGTTTCATTTCGACCCTCTCTCTCTCTCTCTCTCTCTCTCTCTCTCTCTCTCTCTCTCCTTCGACTGAACGCTCGTCTTCCCGCTCGAAATTCTGTCGATCTCTTCTTCGTGGCAACACAATTTTCCTCCCTCGTTTGGTTGATCGTGTGTTGCTCGCCTGAAGATCGACTTCTCGCGGGAATCGTGTTCATTTGTTGCTGATTTCTTGCTTGACCTAATGTTCTGTCGAGTAAGCTCATGGATCCTTTTGATCTTCTGTTTCCTAAAAGATCTTTCGATTTCCTCAATGATCCGGTTCCTTCTCCTAAACCCACTGATCCGGTTCCCTCTTCGCCTCCATCTTCTGGGGAATTCCTAAATATCATTGTCGGTGACCACATTCCTTCTGAGAATGTTGCTGAACACACGTCTCTGCCGGCCAATCATCCTCCGCTACTCCTCCTTCAGTACCTCTTGAGGATTTTCTTCTCGGTAGGTTGTGTGATCGTGTCACCGCTCTCGAGAAGATTTCTACTTCTATGGATGAGAAGCTCAATCTTCTTTTGGAGCTTCAGTACAAATCCCTCATGCTTCATGGTTTTCCCATCCCCGCCGAGCTTCAGGCTATGTTTTCTAAGTCTGAGGACACTGCTCCTGTTCATGCTCCTCCTCCAGGCTTTGTGCCTGTATCGTCTGTTGTTCAGACCCCTGTTGTCCAGACTCATGTTTATGTTCTTACGGAATCCTCGGCTGCTCGTGCTTCGTCTTCCAAGAGGAAGACTCCAGCCTTTCCTACTCGTCGCTCTGCTAGGCTGATGTTCTGCTCTTCTAGACGTCCTTCGGACCCTTCCATCATTCACATTGACTGAAGTTGTTGTTGTTCGTTTTGTTCACTCACCCGGAGACCTAGATTTTGTTTTGGTCTGTTTTTGGTTGGGTTGGGTGTTCATCAGTGTTTGTTTTTGTTTGATGGTGTTTGTATGATGATGTTTGATGTATATCTGATGATGTATGTACTTCTTGATATCATGACATATTTTTTTTGGATCATGATATATATTTTTTGTTGGACATGGTGATATCCATCTGATATGTACTCATCGTTTGATATATATATATATATATATATATATATATATATATATATATATATATATATATAATGTTACTGTTTCGTCTTTTGTGTCACACCTTGTATAATTGATAATCATATCTGTGTGCTGATTGTGATTTTGTCTCCATGAATGATTTATTCTCTTCTAATGTGATTTTGAGACAATTTGGATTTGATATTGGATTATTCATGCTATCTGTGATGTGATGCGTTTTTGAAACTATTTTTGTTTCGTATATCTAAAATGTTGATATTGGACTTCCATTCCTATATTCACATAAGTATTTGATGTAATTTTATGAGTTTTGATTCTTTATATCTTTATACTCCTTGATTGTTGTTAGTTCGAATTTAGCACGATTATTGTTGTTGTTATTTACTCCCACCTTTTTGGATAATGTCATAGGGGGAGAGAAATAAACATACAAACATATAAGATTCATAATGAATGTGCTAAGTATGTGCTAACACTTTGAATCTAAGATTGAAGTTGCCTTAGATTCAGGGGGAGTAAGATTACAATGAATAGGGATTTTTTATTTCCTAGATTTCATGAATTGAATTCACTCATATCTTACTCATTTGCTTCAATTGATATATAGATGCCCAAATATTTGTTGACTAACTTAATTGGCATCTATGTAGGGGGAGTAAGTTTTCATTACGCACAATTATTTATATTTTTGTTTATGTTTGTTTGTCATCATCAAAAGGGGGGAGAATGTTGAGTATTGTTCTTCCTCCTACTTGGTGTTAATGATGAGCAAACATAAATACTTGTGACTAATCCCCTATTTTACAGTTAATCCATTGCCTAAGCTTATTATAAAGATCTACTTGCAATGGATGACACTCAAAGTTCATTGAAGGCAAATAAAATGGATTGGATGATCGTGGATGGTGTTTGAAGCTCCATGAAGACTTCAAGATCATACGTTGGATAGAAGAGAGAATTCGTCAATGTAAATTTCTTTTATCTCTTCTAGTATGTAGCTTAGAAGTAGAACATTGATGGAGCACACACACATCCTCATTTATGTCTTAGGACATCAATAGATCATTTGTCCTTAGACTCCAATTCATTTCTCTTTTGATTGTGTATGTATTGTTTATAACAGTCGACTGTTGAATACTTTACAGTCGCCTGTCTCAAAAATAGTCGACTGTGTTTTGTTCTACAGTCGCCTATTATGCACAAACGTTTACAATCTAGTTTTGGGCTTCTCTGTCTTATTTGCCACAGGCGACTCATGAACGACTAACAGTCGCCTGTCCAAGTGACAATCGACTGTATGTTGTGAATCAGTCGACTGTCTGTCATTTGCCCAAACTCGGTTGATCTATATTTTTACGACCAGTCGACTAATGTTGAATATACAGTCGACTGTCCATTAGATTAGTCGACTGTCTATGCTGCAATAGTCGTCTGTCTGTGAGCCAATTTGTTGACTCAGCTCTCTGGAAATTCTCAAGGTATTTGACAGTCGTCTGTATAAGGATTTACAGTCGCCTGTTCTGATTAACAGTCGACTGTGTTATCTTCATCAGTCGGTTGTCCTGTTATCTCAGAAGATTTCCAGAATTCTTTAACTTACCCATCTTTCGGCCCAGTCACCTGTAGAAGAACTTACAGTCGCCTGTTGGTTTAACAGTCGACTGTCTCTCCTTTATCAGTCGACTGTCCATGTGGTAAGTTACCGTTATGAATTCTCACTTACCCTTACTGACTGTGCAACAGTCGACTGTGGCTTCTTCAACAGTCGACTGTCGCGAGCGCAGATTCTATCCGTTGAGATTTTTCTCACGGATTCCTAAAGGTTTTTTTTGCCTAATCTGTTTTGTGGATTTGAGAAACCTATATAAGGGGCTTTTTACTGTTCCATTGAGAGATTACCACTTCTTCCAAGTTTTCTATCAAGCTTTCATTCTCAAGTTTAAAAGCTCTCAAATCCAAAGCCCTAAGAATTCCAATCTTTGATCTATTGTCTCCAACCTAGAACCAAAGAGTTATCTTCTAGGCATTTGGTGCAGTCAAGAGAAATGGCTTTATCCTCTCTTCCAAGAGAGTCTCCAACACATAACACACTTCTCCTTCAAGTTCTACTTCAAGGCATAGGCGATTGTAAGTGTTGCTTTCAAATTTCATAACTTTCGTTATTTGAATTTGCTCTCGGGTTGTGAGAGTGGTGTGCTTGCTCCCAAGTTGTGAGAGTCAAGGTCAATCGATTGTATTTTGATTTCACTTGTAGGGTTGCTACAAGTAGGTTTTAAGGAAACCTCAAGTTAGGGTTCTAACTTGAGTATCCAGAGGTATCCGGGTGGAAGGGACGTAGGATTACCGAAAACAAGTCGGGAAGTGACTTGGATAATCCGAACCCTTGAAACATCTCTGTGTTTGCGTGTGTTTCATTTTGGGTTTAATTTCTATTCCGCATTATTTTTGTTGGATTGCATTTAAATTGGTGTAACTATCCTTTTAAATTGCATAAACCCTATTCAACCCCCCTTCTAGGGTTTTCCCCATAGACAAGATCCTTACAAAAAGTCCTCGGTTTTCCTTTGGGAGACTTTTGTTGACATGTGCCCTTTTCTCTTTGGGTGTCACATGTCAGGTTTAGAGACAGAGTCAGTTACAGGAGACGAGCAGTACGCGGACGTAGAGTTCGAGGTTCCTGCAGGGACTGAGTTTGAGGACACTGGTGACCAGTCCTAGACTCGCTTGGAGTTTTCCTTAGTAGTTGTTGCTTTTAGTAGTTGCTGTTAGGATTCAGTGCGTAGCACCTATCTCTCTCTGTTTATGTTTCCGCCATGTCTTAGGCCTTTTGTTCAGACTATGTACTCTTGTGACTTCCCTCTGTGATGTTGGAATACTTGTTGGATGTTTGGTGGATATTTCTATGTCTGCTTTTTTATTTATTATTGTTGTTATTTCGTCGCATTGCAAGAATCTGCTATTGGTATTATTCACAGACGCTTATTGGACTGCAGCTTCACAGCTCCAAGTCCGAGCGAACCTTTTCACGTCTCGCCTTCCGTACTTGGTAAGCGGGACGTGACAATGTATGCCCTCAGTTCATTTGTATTTGATGCAAATTATTTTTTTATAATAGAAGTGGGAGTTTTACAAATGATGCAAAGGGAATTAAATGTGTCGTAAAATGTTTGCATGCATATTTAATGTAATAAACGCGTTGAAAGGGTTTCCTGGATGATGGGATAGTCCCGGTCTAAACGCAGGTCCAAACCGCGTCGAAAACGGACTCCAAACGCACAAGTTAGAGCCACAAAAGCCAACATGGCACATTAAAGGGCATTGTGGGTCGGGTGCGTCCAACCCATAGGCGCAACCCTCACCCGCTCAGGCAGGCACGTGTGCTGATGAGCGTTTATATTTCATATATTTGCGCATGTTTTCTTCCGCATTTTTCCGTATTTTCTGTCGTCTTGTATTCGATTTCTCGTGTTTTCTCGTTTTCTTTCACTTTTCCTTGGTTTTCGTATTTTGCAGGAATTTACCGGCGTAGGGGACATAAAACGACGATATCAAGAGTTCCCGGAGCAACAGGAGGAGTCACGCGTGATCCAGGGGGTCAAACGATGAAGATCACATCTTTCAGCCCCTCACCCGACCGGTTGGCCACTTCCAACCGATCGGGTGATGCACGCGTGCACCACCCGGACACAAGTTGGAGCGGCCAAGAAGTCACCCGGTCGGTTCAGTGACCGGTTCAAACGCCCCAACTCTCTGGAAATCTGATGCTGAATGCTAACCGATCGGGTGACCTTCACCCGATCGGTTCACTTGTAGCCGATTCTCCGAAGCCACGACACGGAGAGATCAACCGACCGGTTCACCCGACGGCACGAAGATCCAACCGATCAGCTTCAACCTCAACCGACCGTGCCGTGGTGACCGAGTGAAGTCCTATTCTGAGCCGTCGAAGAAACGAAGCAGGTCACCCGGTCGGGTGACTTTTCACCCGATCGGGTGATATCGTATTCTATATATAGGACCCTATGTTTTCTAGAAACGGGAGTTGTTATTTTTTGCTGTTTTTTTCTTTCTTGACGGCTGTAATTTTTCAGATACTCGTAAGTTTTTCGATCTTTGTCAAACTTTAATATAGTGTTATTAGCATTGCTCTTACTGCATTTCAATCGCCTGATCATGATTTTTACGGTTGATTTCTATTTAGATCGCTTTTTACTAAATATGTGTGAGTAGTTCTCAAATCTGGGATTTTGGTAGAAACCCCTTAGTGGGTTCTTCCCGATGCGTCCATAGGACTAGGAAATCGATAGGGATTAGAAATCTACCGGTTACGCGGGGTGTTTTATTGTCATCAGCGGGAAAAAGACCGCCTTTGAGCATCGGGCCAAGGGGGAATAAACTTGGTAGTTGACTCCCTAGCCATAGGTCACGCCCTTAGCGTAGACGTTGAATGCTAGCGCAGGGGAGCGGCAGGATGAGATGTTGGGAGTTATCGTTGCAAACTTAGTGATCCCGGAGTCGGTCAGTGTTAATGGACACGGGAGTGTCCACTGACCGAACCCGGGAAGTCCGGCGTATCATCCTGGGCACCGACCGGAATATCGGGCCCATGGGACGCTGGTACCACTTTCAGAGGCAACGTCTCACCATTAGACCCTAATTCCGATCGTTATCCTACCCGTAGGCCGTATCGACGAGAATCGCACGATAGGATGGAAACCAGAGTCCCAGGTTTTCCCTTATATTGTTTATACCTTGCATTTTACTGTGACAAATCCATTATCCGATTCGGGCTAGCTCGCCCATGGGGTGAATTTGATGACCCCATGGTTGTGCCTTTTCCGCAACGGTTAGCCCAGGCCCAAATAGACAAGAAGTATGGAAAATTCTTTGCCATGGTTAAAGATCTAAGCCTGCAAATACCCTTCCTTGAAGCTATAGAGACGATACTCTCCTACGCGAAATTCCTCAAGGATTTGGTGACAAAGGGTTCTAGAAAAGAGAAGGTCGTTCTGACGGCGGAATGTAGTGCTCTTATCCAGCGAGCAAGTCCGCCCAAGCTTAAAGACCCAGGAAGCTTCTCCATCCCTTGTTCGATTGGGGAAGTGTGAATCCAGAGGGCGCTCGTCAATCTAGGAGCGAGCGTCCGTCTAATGCCCCTGTCGTTATACAAGAGAATAGGGATGGGAGATTTGGAGCCCACCGGCATGACATTACAGCTTGCTGACCGTTCGGTCAAGTATCCGATGGGAGTAGTAGACGACCTCCCCATTGATGTGATTGGAGTACAAGTACCGGTGGATTTTGTGGTGATGGACATGCCGGAAGATAAGCACACCCCTATTATCCTTGGACGACCCTTTATGGCAACCGCCGGTGTTTTGATAGACGTGAAGAATGGGAAGCTTTCCCTCAACGTCGGCCAAGAAAAATTCGAATTCGACTTAGGGTTGTCAATGAGGCACCCCGATCCTTCGGATGATCCTAGTATCAATGCGCTGGAGCTGGAAGAAGAGAGAGCTGCGGAGGCATGCTCCTGGGAGATTCTCTCGAGAAATCCCCCCGACCACTTGGAAGATCTTGGAGAGCAAGGTGGCCCACCAAAGAAAGAAGTTGCTGATGAGGCGGTCGCCCGACATGTGATCCCTCACGGATTCCCTAAAGCTCCTCCTATGAGGAGAAAAGGCAAAGAGCCCATGGGGCTCACCGGGGATGAGTTCCGAATCCTTACGCGAATCGCGGTGGACGTCAATATGAGGGAGAAGCCCCCGGACCCCGTCAACAAAGGGAGGGTAGTCGAGCAAGTTCTCTTGTCGCCGCTGACTGCAAAGGGAGAATCTGAAGCGATGCCACACTTTGGGCATCACCCGTATCGCCCACCTTGAACATCATCAACGGGCGTCGAGCTAACGACGTTAAACAAAAGCGCTTCATGGGAGGCAACCCATGTTCCGAACTTTTGTTTCCACTTTTTAGGACTTTTTCTTAACTTTATTTCATCTATTTTAATAAATAATTCCAGCCGCAAGAATTTCCGTTGAGGGACTAAGGCCGTTTGTGCACTTTTGCAGAAAACAAGGCCCCAACCGATCGGTTGATAACTCAACCGATCGGTTGGGATGTATCAGCTTCCGGCCGTATCAGTAGCTTAACGAACCGATCGGGTGAAGGCAGACGAGACCGGGTGACAGACCGGGTGAACTGGGCTGAACTCTCGGGAATTTTTGGGGAAATGATCAACCGATCGGGTGATATACAGTGTGATCGGGTGACAGACCGGGTGAGCTGTACCAAACTTTCGGGAAAAAGTGTGAAGTGGCGAACCGAACAGTTGAGTTTTCAACCGATCGGGTCGCCTGTAGCTGACTTTCAGCATTAATTTTGACCTAAACGTCAACCGATCGGGTGACTTTTCACCCGATCGGTTCGACTTAAATTCCTATAAATAGCCGCCCTCCGCCCGTTCGTTCCGCCCTCCGCCCGATTTTGAATTTCAGATCGTCGTTTCGACTCCTCCGCCTTGGCCCGACCTTGTTCTTCCTCTCAGCCGACCCTGATCAATCTCTCCACCCTCCTTATCCATCTCTCCATCAATTTCTCCCCCCTTCTTCTTCGATTTCGCCCGCACACAAAGCGCTAATCTTCACCCGTTCTTCCCCATTTTCGAAATTTGCTGGGAGGACTCGTCACGGCTTCGCACGTGCTCCTGTTGCGTCGCGTTGGGGCGTCTACGAGTAACGATCTTCATCTCAATTGGGTAACCTCGCTCCTTAGCTCAATTTTTATTTTGCCCTAGAATTTCATTTTACTCGGTTGCCGTGTTTGTGTGTATTCGTCGTATTTTGCATACACTTACACACACACGACTCCTGCACAATGCCTCCTCGCCGTGATAAGCCCACCGACGCCAGTACTTCCAACCCTAGACCCACCCGGCGCGCTCATCGCACACAACCCACCACCCCACGCCCCTCTGACCCCGTTCACATTGGCGATGCCGAATACGAGGTGTCATTCCATGACGACGACTAAGCCGACCGGTTCATGTCCATGCTCCTCCTTACTGGAGCCGGTGGTCGGGCAACTCAGGAGTCCGTTGAGCGTGACCTACCCGTCCTCCAATGCCTCATTTGTCACATATGCACTGACCCACCCGATGTCTCCGAGCTTCACATCCCATCCCACACCACTCCTGGTCCTCAGCACAGACCACCATCACCGCCCCCAGAGGGTGGTGCCTCTGCTTGATACTTTCCTACCCAGCTTTTGCCTCCCCCTATTTTTAGTGCCCATCTGTCTTTCCGGGGCCCTGCCTTACCACAGCTTAGGGGAGGTCAAATTTTTCTGTGTGCTGTCGTGTTTCGTTTTTCTTTGTGTGATTGTTTATTTGTCGTGTCGTGTGATTTTCTTTCTTTCATTTATTTTTATTTTCCGTTTATATGTCGTGTGGTGTACTTTTTATTTCTATTTCTTATTTTCTAGTTTCGTTTGTATGATTTTCTTGTCTTTCGTGTGTTTCTTGTGTCTGTGCGTATTCCCCCCTTATTCATTGCCCTCCCGTATTTAATTCTATTGCATTGAGGGCAATGCAAGCTTCAGCTTGGGGGAGTCGCACTTCGTGCGTAATTTGTGTCGTTTTTCTTCATTTTTGAGTCGTTTTCCATCGTGTTTTTCTTTTCTCCTCTTCGTTTGTCCTCTCTCTCCTAGAGATGACCCCATATGATGAATTGCCACAAAATCACACACACCCAACATGGCATCGATAATCACATTCACTAGCCCTAGGATATCGAGTCCTCTTGTATTTCATGCATCGTGGGCCCACTTAGCTTTTTGTGAGTCGTGCGTCGTGCCTAGCTGTGTTGGTGTACTTCTACTTGGTGATTTTACTTTATATACCTGTCCAGGAATGACCCCTAGATTATCATGCTTCGATTTGAATATGCGGTATTTGTTTCTACTGTCTGCTTCTCCTGCATGCTATATATATATCGTACGCTTCATTTCGCATGTGTCGGGATTCCACAATTAAGGACTGTGATAACCCATTTAGCCCATGCTCTAATTAGCGAGAATAGTTTCCTTTGCCCAAGTGTTTAGATTCCGATTTCTTTTTTTATTTTACTTGGTGTAAATCCCCTCGTCGTGTACCGTTCTCCCACTTGGGAGAGTACACATGTGTATATACAAATATCCGAAAATCCAAAAAAAAGAGAAAAGAAAAACCCAAAAAAGAAAAGAAAAGAGAAAATAAAAAAATATGTATAGCCAAAAATTCAAAAAAAATACAAATACCCAAAACCCAAAAATTTCCAGTGTGAATATTTTCCTATCTACCTAGAATAAAAGGAAGGCGAGAATTTGCACCGAGTGTTCTACTCCACATCATCTCAACCCCCATCGTTTTCGAAAACACTTGGCTTAGGAACTTTTTAGCTATTATCTCGGCTATAGTGTGGTGATTTCCTTAACCCTAGTTGTGGAGTCCCGAACGCATGATATGTTTCGATTCTCGCTCTATTCTCATGCATGCTTGAGCTATATATTCACAGCTTAATTCGAATCGAATCGATATTTGGGTCGATTCTTGGATTTGTGTATATCGAGCTTTATCGCACATCGTAGATAGTGACACCGTCTGCTAGCACACGACCACACTCACTCGCGCTTCACCGCGTGGGCCCACGGCACTTGTCTGGACTCGTATTCCTTGGTTTAGTGATGTGATTTGGCGTCTGCTTGCTTGGTGTGTCGTTTTTGATTTTGTTGGCCTTGACGGGCGATCTAGGGTATAGAGTTCTCTTTTTCTCTCTTTCTCTCTATTTTCTCCATCCGAGCTCCTACTCTCACTCGTCTTCCTCGAGGACGAGGAAGAGTTCAGCTTGGGGGATTTTGACGCGTGTTTATATTTCATATATTTGCGCACGTTTTCTTCCGTGTTTTTCATATTTTCTGCCATCTTGTATTCGATTTCTCGTGTTTTCTCGTTTTCTTTCACTTTTCCGTGTTTTTCGTATTTTGCAGGAATTTACCGACGTAGGGGACATAAAACGACGATATCAAGAGTCCCCGGAGCAATGGGAGGAGTCACGCGTGATCCAGGGGGTCAAACGACGAAGATCGCATCTTTCAGCCCCTCACCCGACCGGTTGGTCACTTCCAACCGATCGGGTGATGCACGCGTGCACCACCCGGACACAAGTTGGAGCGGCCAAGAAGTCACCCGGTCGGTTCAGTGACCGGTTCAAACGCCCCAACTCTCTGGAAATCTAATGCTGAATGCTAACCGATTGGGTGACCTTCACCCGATCGGTTCACTTATAGCCGATTCTCCGAAGCCACGACACGGAGAGATCAACCGACCGGTTCACCCGACGGCACGAAGATCCAACCGATCAGCTTCAACCTCAACCGACCGTGCCATGGTGACCGGGTGAAGTCCTATTCTGAGCCGCCGAAGAAACGAAGCAGGTCACCCGGTCGGGTGAATTTTCACCCGATCGGGTGATATCGTATTCTATATATAGGACCCTAGGTTTTCCAGAAACGAGAGTTGTTATTTTTTGCTGTTTTTTTCTCTTTCTTGACGGCTGTAATTTTTCAGATACTCGTAAGTTTTTCGATCTTTGTCAAACTTTAATATAGTGTTATTAGCATTGCTCTTACTGCATTTCAATCGCCTGATCATGATTTTTACGGTTGATTTCTATTTAGATCGCTTTTTGCTAAATATGTGTGAGTAGTTCCTAAATCTGGGATTTTGGTGGAAACCCCTTCGTGGGTTCTTCCCGATGCGTCCATAGGACTAGGAAATCGATATGGATGAGGAATCTACCGGTTACGCGGGGTGTTTTATTGTCATCGACGGGAAAAAGACCGCCTTTGACCGTCGGGCCAAGGGGGAATAAACTTGGCAGTTGACTCCCTAGCCATAGTTCACGCCCTTAGCGGAGACGTTGAATCCTAGCGCGCGGGAGCGGCAGGATGAGATGTTGGGAGTTATCGTTGCAAACTTAGTGCTCCCGGAGTCGGTCAGTGTTAATGGACACGTGAGTGCCCACTGACCGAACCCGGGAAGTCTGGCGTATCATCCTGGGCATCGACCGAAATATCGGGCCCATGGGACGCTGGTACCACTTTCAGAGGCAACGTCTCACCATTAGACCCTAATTCCGATCGTTATCCTACCCGTAGGCTGTATCGGCGAGAATCGCACGATAGGGTGGAAACCAGAGTCCCAGGTTTTCCCTTATATTGTTTATACCTTGCATTTTACTGTGACAAATCCATTATCCGATTCGGGCTAGCTCGCCCTTGGGGTGAATTTGATCCTCCTTGACACAAGCACATCCACGCCTCCCTGAGCTCGACCCCCAAGCCACACTACAACACCGTGCGCTTGCGGTTACAAATATTTAAATCTCACGCCCCCATTTGTATCATTGCACACATCAAAAACCACGCACACAAAACCCGGGGGGCGTCATGTGCGCACGTGACCGCCCGAGCAGGTGGGCACATGCGCTAGCCGAGCGGGCAGGCGCCCGCGCTCGCACGCGCCCGGGGTTCGTTGGGCGCTCGAGCAGGACCCCGCGTGCTCCGGGCGGGTACCCTAAAGCGCATGCGCATTTTTGGATGTAGGCCCACCCCGTGTGCCCCACCACATAGGGTTTCGAACCCTATTGGCTGTCTATTTTGGTGGCTCAGTTTCTTTGTAAAAAACTGGGTTTGGGCTATCTTTGGACACTCGTTTGAGGGGTCAAACGAAGTCGGAATGAGTCCCCGCTTTTTCCTACGCGTTCACCGTTCAACCCACTTTCACCATTCAACCCTCTTTGATTTGATAGGTTGTATCACTTGCGAAGCTTAATGGTGAGTGAGGAAAAATTCACTAAAGTTTGGCCTTTGTGAAAGGCGAACTTTAATTAATTTTTCTTCCAAAAGTATTAGTCCCACATCGGATATGGAGTGAAGGGGAGGGATCGGCCGTCTATATAAATAGGGGCCTATTCCCCTCCTTGAAACTTGTCCCATGCTCCAGATCTGAGTAGCTCCATTAAACGTGAACAAGCCCGGATCTGAGCTTAAATTAAATACTCTCTTTCTCTCTAAATTTTGTCCTTGCTCCTGTTCAGGCTCTAGCAAAGCCATGAAGGAGCTCGGATCGGATCCGAAGTCTTGACGAAGGATACGCTCAAGGTGAAATCCTCTTCGATGTGTGGTTGGCTCGGCGACAAGGGTGTTGCTTGCCTCGGGACGCGGTGCGGTTCAGGAAGCAGTTCAGCTCAGGACGAGGTACGGCTCGGGACGCGGTTCAGCTTGGGAGAAGTGGCACGGGGGCCAAAGAAATGTTGCTGAATATGACGCTTTGTATTCTGCGCAAACGAAGTGAAATGTATGTAGTTTAACTTAAACATGCGTTTATAAATTGCAACTGTTATATAGATCTATCCTTATGTGTTGGTCGAACCCAACCCCGGGATAGTGGAGATCTTGGCTAGGGTTTGTTCACTTTAGGTCTTTAGAAATGTTTTAAATCTGTTTTTCCGCTGCTTATTCGATCTTGTCGTCCATCCAACTTAGGGCGGACGTCGATTTTATTGCCCTAAGGACCCAAAAAACCATACAGGATTTGGGTCCCGACCCAAATCCCCTCCTATGCTTAAGTTAGTATGGGAACTTAAGAGGGAGAAAGCTTGGAGCTGTCGAGATCGACCCACGGAGGCTCATCTCGAGTCAGGCATCACAAACTATTTGGAGGAAGAAATATTATAATGCCGAGTGTCGAGTCTCATACATCTCTTGTTCTGTTCATCTCTAGTGTATTTATAGACGCCGAGGTCTCTTCAGTGACTTTGGGAGGATAACGGTCACCAATTATGGCGCCACGATCCTTCCCCCTTAATAGGGTAAGTATTGTCCACATTCCCGCTATTTATGAGCTTCCTTCAATCCCACGTTCGATGGGTGGAAGTGCAACAGACGAATGTCATGTGGGCTTTGACTGAGTTTACTTCGGGCTTCTTTCATGGGGTTTGTGGGCTTTGATCGCCCACTGAACGAATCCTTTGAGAGCCGTCCCAATGATGCAACAGAATGATTTTGAAATGAATAATTTTTATGTCTAAAACCCACTGAAATCGTATCTATTTATAGAGAAAAATTAGCACAAAAATCAGCTTGAAATTAGCTCAAACAGTCTCCTCTAACGGCTAGTAAACAGCTAGTTTAATTTCAAATAAAACTGTCAAATCTGTCACAATTGACCCGGATAATCGGTTATTTTTGAAAATAGTCGGCTGTAATTTTGACAGAGAGTTTTGAATAAAATCTTCCTGCTAGTAGTCAGCTATTTAGCTAGGATAGTCGGTTATTTCTTGATACATAAGTTTTTATGCTTAAAAAATACTTAAAATTTATTAAAATTATATAGTAATTTAAAACATTTTACCACATTTTAAAAATATTTTTAAATCATTTTTGAGATATTCTAAGTGCGTATGGGCTTTATCAAGAGCTTTAACATTCTAAAGACTTACATCAAGCCAAAATTTTAATTCTTCAATGTCTTGGTCATTTGCCTTGTATTCATTTGAGCTTTTGTTCTCCAATGCTCTTGAGAATGGTTTACCACACTTGCTCCAAGCTTTCATCTCTTGGATCCATACTTCATGCTTGTGTGCCTTTTTTTGATTAAACTTCTCTATCATATGCTTCATCACCTATATTCAAGATACACTTCCTACACATAAACTCAATGAAAGCATTAGTATCATAATATGTTGCTCATCATCAAAATAACCACGGTGTGGAGACTTAGTATCCAACACTAATTACTATTAATATCCTAATTTAATTAATTAATAAATGGTAATTTTAATCATTATTTTATTTAATGAAAATTATAAATATTAATATAAATAAATAAATCTAATTTAGTTATAAACTAATTATATTTAAACTAAATTTATTATTAAACTAACCTATTTTTAATTATATAATTTATAAGTAAAGTAATAAAAATTAGTTTAATGAAGTATTGTTGCTACCGATAAATATGACAAAAAATTATCGGAAACACTATTCACTTTTCAATGAACAGTGCCCCAAGCATTTACAAAAAATTAAAACAACTTAAACCTTGCTCTGCCATTCACCGGAGACAACGGAGACAGAAATGGAGGGCCCACATCCAACTTTCAAGCTTGTAATCACCAGAAAAACTGTGGATTTTGCTTTTGATAATTTTGCGGCTAGCTCGGTGCCAGTTAGGTGCCACACAGTCAATCGCCATCTGGATCGGAGTTATGTATCTTTTGTGCTACCTTAAAGGATCGATAGGTTTGGGCTTATATTATAAGAAAGGATCATCCTTCACGCTTATGACTATGCAGATGCAGGTTTACATGCTTGACCCCCATAATGAGAAGTTGCAAACTGGGTACGTGTTTACCTACAGTGGGACGGCCATCCCCTGGAGATGTGTAAAGAAAAATATAACGGCGACCTCATCTAATCATTTAAAAATTCTTGCCATCTATAAAGCAAGCAGAGAGTGTATGGTTACGCTTGGTTGTGCATCACATTCTGGTGATGACCGGATCGAAGATAGGTGACATTGAGCTAACCACCATATTTGAAGACAATGCCGCATGCATAGCCAAACTACGAGGAGGTTACATCAAAGGTGATAGGACAAAGCACATCTCTCCAAAGTTCTTCTGGATACATGAGCTGCAAAAGAATGGCGAGATCGACGTGAAGCAAGTATAATCTAGTGAAAATTTGGTTGATATGTTCACTAAGTCTTTTCACACATCTACTTTTCGGAAATTTGTACAAAGTATTGGTATGAGACGCCTAAGAGATCTACAAGTCTAGAGCTTGTACAGATTAGAGAGAGAGTTAAAAGAGAATTGTACGCTTTTTTCTTAGCTATAGTTTTTTCCCATTGGGTTTTACATAACCAGTGGCGGAGCCAGAAAATTTTCATTTGGGGTAAATTATAAACTAATACAAAATTATTAAAAATGTTTCTGACAGTCCTTTGTGCCATTGACAGTCTTTTGTGCTATTGGAAATTATAAGTTAATCTATTTACAAATGAGTACGTTTTTGAATTTTGTCCTACTGGACAAAATGTTGTCCCATGCGGCACCCCTTTCTCCTACTAGGACAAAGTGTTTGGGAGATTGTGGGGGCCCAATGGGGTGTGTGTGGGATTGGGCGCGGAGTTGTGTTTTGGTGGAACCCCCAAACAAAAGCACACCACATTCCCCTTATTTGCAAGCTTGCCATTACTTTTTCATAAATCCCAAAGATACTCATCTTTTCCCTATTTGTGGGTTTACTATCGCTTTTTTTCACATTGCACCCCGTGTTTTTTGCGTTTTAGTCCCCCCCGATGCTCACACACACTTTTTCGCTTTGGGCCCCCGCTTCTCCTCGGGTGTTTTTCTGGTCCCCGTGAACCATGTGCATGGGTTATTTTTCCTAGTCCCCGCATTTGCGTCCGGACGACGACTGACTCAGTGCACTTCTCCGCATTTCCGCCCGGGCAACAACTGCATCGGTGTCCTCCGGGCACGGACAATTTCTAATACAAAATATAGAAAGAGGCAAAGGTATGTTATTGATAGTTCTTTGATGAATTTGTGATAGTATATGGGAAGAATGACCGCTTGAATAATGATTCAATTGTCGTTCTTTTGTGCTATGAATTTGTTCATTAATTTCATCTCATTGTCAATTAACTGTAATACCCAGTTGAAGATCTCAACCCTTATAATCATGCTAACAAGGATTTAAGTATATCAGTAACTTAGGGGGCAACGGCCATGATGCATACTTGGGTTTTTTAAAAAAAACTTGGGGGGCAACTGCCCCTGCAGGCTCCCCTATGGCTCCGCCTATGTACATAGCCAAAGGTTTTGACGATGCAAATCTCATTAACTCTAGATCCCGAAGTATCCACCCCCTGGTGATACTCATACAATACTCAGAATTCCGAAATATATATATGAGTATGAGTTCACACTAATGACTAGATAAGAAGGAGTGTTATGAACGGTATTATGTAGGCCCATCATAGACCATTGTAAGTCCTATCTTATCTTGTAACAGATCAATATTTCCTACATAAATTATGTATACCATCATTGTATGAACTATTCCATATAAATAAAGGTCTCTCTAGGAAGTACCTCACAACAAATATAAAGAGTGCCAAAAAAATCAGAATAATTGATGGGGGCCAGCCGCAGCGGGTAACGGGTCACGTAATTTCAGGACCATGGATGGGGGCCGTTACATTTGCAGCACGAAGTTCATGAAAACAGGAAGAAGAACAAGTTTCCAACTGATTCGGTCCGTGACACGAGCCCAATTATCCATGAAAGATAATAATAACAAACACGATCACGTTAAAGACGGGATGGCGGAACAGGCGACTTGGGACGGTGTCCGGTGTGGCCGCCGACGCGCCGTTGTGCTGCTCGTCGGAGACGATGCCAGGAAAACATCCACCACATCCGTCACTGGCTCCAAGAAGAATCCGAATCCGAAGCCCCATCCGCATCAAAGTAAATATATTAATTTGATGTCCCCACCCCACCCACCCCCCCTCCCTATCTATGTATTTTACCTAATCGAGTAAATTTGTGTTTATTTTGATTCGATCATGCTTCAGTTCTGTTCGATCTGCTGCATCAGTTTTCAATTGTCTTTTTATGATCAAATTTCAGCTTTTTAGAGACTCAACCATATTCTGAATTTATTTATATGACTAAAGTAGCACCAGGCCGAAATGGAAAAGGGCATGGCTGGCTGAGAATGAATATTGAAGTTGCAAAGATGGGGAAGATGAGGAGGACCACCACCATATCATTCATTATCCTGTGCTGAGAACCTGGATTTGCCACGTAGGATGATAACAATGGAATCCCCACCTCACCAAAATTTGAAGCCAGTGTTTATTTGCATGTGGGGTGAGCTGCAGCAAAGACTACAATGCAAGAAGGGATTGATTATTGATGGAGCTCGTCCTCTCTTTGAACTCTCCGTCATCGTGTGCAATTTCTACGCCATCTTTGCCGTCATGGGGCTGGGGAAGAGCTTCTTCAATGCCTCAGAAGCCCAGCACAACCTCCTCCTCCTTTGCCCAACCCATCGCCTTCCCACCCAACAAGAGGCACCCCCCTGCCACCAACACCTCCCCCCTCCTTCACCGGCCCCGATCCTCCGGTATGCCATTTCTCCCTCTCCTCATAATGAAATGGGTTTTCCTCCAAATGCATGGTTGCTTTGTGTTTTCATCATGAATGGAAGTTAACACTGCTAATATAGACACATGAGCACATTATGCAAAACCGCAAGAAAAAGCTTTGATGGAAAGTTGAATATCATAAGAACAACCAACAACTACCAAAGCCACAATATCAATATATTGACTCACATTAGTAGATGCAGAGTCCAGTTTTTAACAAATCACTAAAACTCTTCACAACTTTCACCAATGCCTCAAACTTTGCATTCTCGTTAACCTCAACCACCCCTTCAAAGCAAAGATCACGGTCTAAATTAAAATGAACAACATCCAATCTTAACTACCATCAAACGAACAATGTCATGCATTCTAATAGGAGGATCCTGAGGAGCAACATATTCATTATTAGACATCAAAATAAGATCCCACTTGGACCATTGCCACTTCTTGTGCAAACGCAGCTCAAGCACTCCTTTAGGAACCACCTCCTTACTAACTATAGATAATATGACAGGTATGAATACTTTGAAATACAGCAGTCATATATGCATTAAAATCAAGAGAAGCAACACACATAGCAGATCTCCCACCATTATTTTCTGATTCTAATCAATATTACCATAAAACCGAGGATCACGGTCTGGAAAGATCTCACATTGTCCAAGTGGAAAGCACATCATCGGCTTAACACAACCTCAGCACCAGAAGATGAAGATTGCCCAGATCTTATCGTTAACCGATGAGAAGCATGTTGAATCTGAGACTTTTTTGGGGTAAAGATACTGTGCGTCCGGCTTTTGTTAGGATGAATTCAAAGTGGCACAACCTTGACTCACAAAATCAGGGATCCATTCTGTATAGGTAATCTTCATACTTATTTTTAGTCTCTCCCATAGCTATCCAATTTCAGTTGGCTGGAGTGTATCGATTTCCTCAGCATCATCATGACCATCCTATTCAACTATATTTGTTGTTTTTATCATACTTTGGAAATGTTTCTCCAACTTGTTGTGTTCATTACGAGGCTCAGGGGCATAATAATCAATAATAGTCAGTTCAATTGATCATTACATGCGCCAAGGGTAACTCACAATAAAGTAATTATGAGTTCATTTGCAGAAGGCCTCATCTAAGAATATGCTTCTATCCCAACAATATGTTACATGTGATTATTAAAGCAGCACAAAAGGTTTGTGGTTTGAATTCCATTTGCATTGAAGTAGCATCTGGCGTATCCTTCACCTCAGAAACTAAGGTGTCACATGAATGCTCGTTCTGTGCGTGAAAACTATGTAAGTGGTTCATTGCATCTATCTTCATTTTGTGTTATAGTGTCCACACAAGTGGCAACCGTATCCAGTTCAAAGACAGCAGATGCTACTGAGCAGAAAACGGGATCAAAAGACAATGATCTAGTGTTTGTTGCAGGTGCAACTGGTAGAGTAGGTTCACGCACCATAAGGTTGCATCTATGCTCATGCTTTTCCATCCATGTCATTGATACTTTTACCAACATGATTTGCATAAATATTGCAATTATCAGGGAGCTTTTGAAGCTTGGATTTAGAGTGCGGGCAGGCGTGCGGAGTGCCCAGAGAGCAGAAGCACTGTTACAGGTATGAGGTTTTTTTTGGTGTCTTAACACCACATTTTATTTATTTCAAGTATAATGTTCGCTTTCATATTGGACTTAAATGCTGGTAAATTTAACTTGACAGAGTGTTCGGGAAATGAAGCTCGATAGTGTGACTGGAAGCTTGGAAACTCAACGTATGATATATTACTAATCATATGCTAACATCTTTTCGTTTTTGACTCCTCCAGGAGTTCTACTTTGAAATTACAATTACTTCCTAGTACCAATAACAGATGCCTATTGGTGTTTAGACCAGCTGTAGAGAAGCTTGAAGTTGTTGAATGTGACTTGGAGAATAAAAGCACCATTGCTCCCGCAATTGGCAGTTCCTCTGTAGTCATATGTTGCATAGGAGCCAGTGAGAAGGAGGTTTTTGATATAACAGGACCATACCGCATCGACTATAAAGCTACCAAGAACCTTATAGAAGCAGGTAAGTTGGCAACATTTTCAGCCTTGTTCATGGTCATGACAGCTATCAGTAGATCATGCTTTTTGATGGGTCATTTTCTGTTATGTAATGTGATAATGGGACCAAAAGAGTGGATTCTAGTCACTTCTTGAAGTTAAATTTTACATGTGGATCTTCGAGGGCTAAAGTTTTCATGTTAGTGCTGTTATTTATGGGTACCTTTTCTTATAATTTCATCATCTTGGGTTCTACACATTTCCACGGTTAATTGACATTGATCTCGCCTTGTGATCTATATCATGTTCTGACAGATTCTGTTGGGATTTCAATTGTGCAGCAACTGTTGCTGAAGTTGAACACTTCATTTTGGTTTCCTCTTTGGGAACGAATAAGTTTGGCCTTCCTGCCGCTGTTCTGAAGTAAGTGATGGTAGTGAATGTTAATTATTGGAATTTCTCAAAGCAAGTTCTAAGTTCTTTCCCATAAGGATATTTCGGTAGTACAAGTTTCCTATCCCACTTGGGACACCAGATAATAAAATGAAGCATACGTGGGTTTCCATTCATGGATATATTACATTAATGCCACCTCAGAAAGCAGTTAATTTGTGACCCTCATTCGTTAACCATAACTTTGCTGTTGTGATGCAGCTTGTTTTGGGGTGTCCTATGTTGGAAAAGGAAAGCAGAAGAAGCACTAATTTCTAGTGGCATTCCGTACACGGCAAGTGCAGTGCCTACTTAACAATGTTTCCGACAATTGTTTCAAATTTGATTCTTTGGTTTCTGTATTTTTGGTTCTCTCTTGCCGCTAAGGTGTATACTGATTCTCTGATAGTTTTACTTCCAGATAGTGAGGCCAGGAGGAATGGAGCGGCCTACAGATTCTTACAAGGAAACCCATAATATTGTCCTTGCAAACGAAGATACTTATTTTGGTGGAAATGTCTCCAACCTCCAAGTATTTGCACTTTGCAGTTCCTACTCAAATTTATAACCTTTGTCAAGCTCCCATTAGATCTCATTTCAGATACACATATTTGATTCTATTTCACTGCTACTTTGGGTGGCTGCAAACCAAAATTTATGTCCCTTCCTTTTAAGATTGGACACATCTTGTTTTGTGCCGTTGAATCTTCTATAATACACTTCGAGAAAAGCGCAGTTGCTTTTTTTTTGTTTTTTTTGTTTTTTTTTGTTTGGGGGGGGGGGGATAGAATAAATAATACAAGGGTAAAAGTGGATAAGATGGCCATGACCCAAATTGAAGGAGCACCCAAGTGCACCTAGTGCTTAAAGGAAAATGAAATAGAAGGGGGAAATGATATTCCATTAAGATCAGTAATACATAAATGTTCATATTACATAAGTTTATATAATTCATATCTGAATTTTTTGGTGCAAACTGTGAAGGTGTGTGTTAATGCATTAACATGCAGAAAACCCAAATAATTAAGTTATTTTCACACAGAATAATTCAGATTATGAATTGCAGGTTGCGGAGCTAATGGCCTTCATGGCTAAAAATAGAAGACTTGCATTCTGTAAGGTTGTGGAAGTCATTGCAGAGACAACCACACCATTGACTCCAATGGAAGAGCTTCTTGCAAAGATACCTCCACAACGGGTTGGTTTAAAATATTTGATTTACCAAGGAGAAAGGAAACATGATCAATATAATTTTATCATATCTGTCAAATTTTATGTCATTATCAATCCTCTGGTCATGTTTATGTTGCTATGGTCAAGAATGAACCTTATTAATCAAATCCACTGGTCCCCAGGATGACGTCGAAACCTTTAACTATGGCTATTGTTTGTCAGCCTACATTATATAAGTTCATATATTTTTTGCAGGAATTGCCAGCAGAACCTAACCCAGATCCTATACCTCTAAAGGTAGAATCAGAACGCACCAGTTTGGTGCCTGAAAAGGAAGTTGATGATGTGACTGTGCCGAAGGCCAACTCACAGTCTCCTTTCACCATGCAAGTTTCTTCACTGGTCATGAATAAGCCATTGAATTGCCAAATAAATTAACAATATCATTTACTTGGCAGGTATGCAGATCTAAAGCCGCCAACCTCTCCAACTCCTGCTCCAAGTATCAGACCTGCACGCCCTGAACAAAAAGTTGAAGATCCTATACATACTAGTGTAGAGACTACAACTTCATCTACTGAAACAGAACCAAACAATGAATTTACGCAGAAGGCAAAGCCTCTTTCTCCTTACATTGCGTAAGAAAAATTCCCTTTTAGCTCCTTACCTATGTAAGCTGCTTGATTGGTCATGATTGAACCATTGACTTGAAAAATTGATTAACAGTGTCTTTTGACTTGAGGGATATGCCGATCTAAAGCCACCAACCTCTCCAAGTCCTACACCTAGCACAGGACCTGCCATCTCTAAACAAAAAATTGAAGGATCTTGTCCAAACTAAAATAGAGTCTAGTTTCATATGCTGAAACCGAATCAGCCAAAGCATCTAGTATGCAGAGCGTCTCTCTCCTTGCACTGTGTTGGAGAATTTTTCTTGTGTTTTCAATTTTTTATTTATCATCATTATTTGAATACTTTGGAATTGAGTATATTAGCAAAAAAGAAAAAGAAAAGATTACTAAGAAACATGGGAGCTTATTGATCACTGCTATTACAAAAACAAAGCATTATCATGAGAAAATCATGCTCCAATTACATATGATCAAAAGGCATCAGATATTGAAAGAGTTCAAAGTGAGGTGGAGATAACCACTCAGGACACCAAAGCTTGGAAATAATATTGTCTATAGCTCCAATGGAAGATCCCCACCACCACCACCTCCTCCTCACCTCCTCACCTCCCCAGGTGAAATCTGCAATATTAAAAAGTCTGACATTAAAAGGGAGAGCATTTGCCAAATAAACGTATAACACAATCGTCATTCTTTAAAACATTGCACAAAGGCTTTATAAGCCATAACAACCTTTGGAAAACATCCGCATATTGTCTGAATTATTGTCAATCTATTTAATGTGCCATATCGTTTAGTCTAATGGAAATCTAAATGCCTTCAATTATTTGATAAGAAACATATTGTTTGGCAGGTATGAAGATTTGAAACCACCTACCTCTCCATCCCCAACTCCTAGCATTGCTTCTATGTCTCTCGATAACGGGCCTGCTAGTGCTGCGTCGCTGTTGGGATCTAGTACAGGAAATAATGTAGGTGTAACTAGTCCACTGAACGTGAATGAGAAAGAACTTCCAGAAAACTTGAGTCATCAATCACCATATAACGTGTAAGTATATTATTCAGTTTAGTTTCTAAAAATTTGTTTCGTCGTATTTTTGCTAATATTCTAGGACTAACGGTGGGAGGAAAGCACAATTTATACTTTTCCTGATAGTTGCACCTGGCATCTGCAGTGATGCTTCTTATTCCATGTTAAATATAGTAGTAGTATTATTGTCTTTCAAATGATGTTTATGGGTTGCTTAAATCTGGATCTGTTTCTGTGAAGTTCCACAAGTAGCTGAAGACAGTAGGATAGGATCAGTTCCATGATAGTGATGAATGCGTAGGTACGGAAGTATAATATAATATGGAAGCGATGACCAGACGGAGCATCTAAGAGGTAAATTCCACGGAAACCAAACAAGATGGGGTTGATGTCCTAGAGAAGACACCTTGGATTTGCAACTGGAATATTACCTAGGTTACAATGGCAATGGATTATGAGGGATTAAGTGGTATAATAATTTGCATAAGTTTTCCACTATAATTACAAGGAGTCACTGGATTTATGTGGCTGAAAGTAGAGCTACCTAGAGATGTAAATATCACATGTCCATGGATACTATAGAAGATGTTTTCCTCCACTTCTCGTGGCAGAGAAATATGCGCAACTAATCTTGTATTCCACTAGTGTCACGCCCCGCTTCCCATTATGCTTGGGAGCGAGGACGCGAGCCGGTCCGCATGTGCAAGCAAGGGGGAGATACATTTTCTTTTCTTTCTTCCTTTACTTAACACAATAAGCGTCTGTGTGAAATCTGGCAGGTTCTTGCATGGATACTCAAAAACAACGCAAATAATTATTATTATTACAATCTCAATCGTCACAGAAATGAAATACAACAATACGGAAAGGAATAGAGGCCTTATGGCTCTTACAACACAGAATACTTAAAGCTGATACAATGTATCTACAAGCAAAAACAGTCTAAGAGCATCTTCCTGGAAAAGTCCTGCATCTAGTGCATCACGCTAGCTGGAACTAGGATCTGCAAAAATGTCCTCAAAACCTGACGGACATTGCATTAAAACACAAAAACAATGCCCGTCAGTGAGGGTTACTCATGTAGATTTTCAAACATAAGTCTCATTTAAACAATTAAAAGAATATAGCAGGCAATAGCATTGTCTACTAATAGAATAAAAAACATGTGAGTATGGTAGAGTGCAGTGCACAAGTAAAGTGTGGTGAGCATGTCAATTATACATAAGCATGGTAAGAGAGGAGCTAGCAGATTACACAATTTATGATAGCAATCAACAGTACAAATATGAACATGTCAGTTCTAGTAAAAGTGAAAACGTGGTAATTCTATTTAATAGTTGAAACATGGCAGACTATTTAAAAGAAACAACAACAGTTCTATAAGTTAACATGTTCGATGTCTGTTCAATAGTGTGTTTAAGTGCGTGTCTAAGGTTCACGTCGTTAGGCGGCAAGCAAATGAATCTACCTTCAAGTGCCCCCGAAGGTAACCCGTTTACTTCTGACTAGTGCCTGCGAATCCAACCCCACCCACGTGTACTTTCTGAGCCACGAGCCAGAATCAGCTATACATCCATAATACTGGACACAAGCCATACTAGTCGAGGACCCGCACGATCTAGTAGCCAACGGTATGTAACATCTAATAGCCAATGGCATGTAACATCTGGTAGCCAACAACATGTAACATCTAGTACCCAACGGCATGTAACATACTGTGCTTATCAAGTTCATTCATGTATCTAGCAGGCATTTCTAGCAGTTAATTTGACGGGGTAATAAGCATGGTATAATGCATTTTAAATGAAGTAACATTTAAGAACATGTAGGAAAATGCACACTTGCATATCAGAATATCTCAGTTTAAACAATTAAATGCAATAGTTATAAAACATGTAAAAATGTACACTTGCATTAATACATATTAATTTATTTAGATGATAAAGATGTGGGGAACCTACTATACGATGCGTAGATCCAGAGATGATGCGGGTGTTGGGTGTCCAAATGATCCGTAAGGCACGATTTATCTGCGTCACAGAAATATTATGAGGCTAAAAGATTTTTAACTAATTAAAATAATACTAAAGCTAACGTATATAACTTAATATAGAGCTAATCTTTAAAACATATACTTTAAAACATTTAATTTGAAATTCTATTTAAAACATTTAACATGAAATTTAATTTAGATAACTTAATTAACTTAATAAACCAAAACTTTAACAGCTTAATAATTTTAAACTTAACTTTATAACTTAAAATTGATACTTAAATAACTCTAATAACTTTAAACTTAATATAATTTTTAATAACTTTAAAATTTAATAAAAACTTAATATAATTTTTAATAACTTTAAAATTTAATAACTTAATTAACTAAACTAACTTTAAAATTTAATAACTTAATTAACTAAACTAACTTACTCACTTAAAATAAGTTATATAAATATTTAGTATGCAAACCCTTTTATTCAAACTAATTTATGCATATTAATATTTAACCTCAAAACTTAAGTTATAAAATATAACTTAAACTAGTTAATATAATTTTCTTTTGAAACTTAATAACTTATATATATATATACTTAAACAACTCAAATAACTTTAAGAACTTACAAACTTGATAATTCTAAATAAATCAAATCCTTCAATTAACTTAAATGATAACCCAATAACCCACTTTTCCAATTTAAACCCCAATATTCCACGAGCTATTTAATAGTTCAAATGAAACCCAACAAGCAATAGCTATAATTTAAATACCCAATAAGAAATAACTTGCCCATTCCAACCCAATACCCAATATAAACTCATTTGAACCCATACCCAATAAGTGTACTTATACCCAAAACCCAATACCCAATAAGGAATAACTAAAACCAATTAAATTTATACCTTCTCATTCCTTTAATTCTCTTTTCTCCTTCTTTCTTTTCTATATTATACCCTTCTGCTCTTTCTACATCTCTTCTTTCATTCTTCTTTGCTGCAGGGGCTCAAGAGGAGGAGCCAAAGGGCACGGCGGCTGGGGGCACACGTCAGGCGACAGGCGGCGGCGGCCGGCGCGCGCATGCGGCGACGGTAGGCAGCAGCACGAGCAGGCGGCGGCCGGCGGCGGGCGCAGCGGGGCTCCGCCGGCCTGCAGCAGGGCGGCGGCCTGGGCGCGAGTGTGAGGCCGCGGGAAGAGGAGGAAGATGATGAAGTTTGGGTTGATTGGAGTGTGGATTTGTGGATTCCAGATTCAATTCCTCTCTAATTTCCTCTTCAATTTTGATGTTCTGATTTCAATTGTGGGGTTTCAGTCTTCTGATTTGCAGAATTCGATTTTGGGCTGAATTGAATTTGTTTGGGGATTTTGATTTGAAATTGTTGGGGGATTTTGGGCTGAATTTGGTTCTGACGTGTGAATTGGGGAATTTGGGTTGAAATTAAGGGAGATGGGAGGAAGGATTTTGTTTGCTGTTTGGTTGGAGGAGGGGGATGATTTGCAAGGAAAAGAGAATTTGTCGTTGTGGTTGCCTGTTGTTTGCTGTTAATTTAAAATATTGGGATGGAGGGGGTGCCTATTGATGAAGGAAAGCTGGAGGTGGGGATGAGAATGAAGAGAGTTGTTGGGGAGATGTTGGAGGGTGGTTGCCGACAGTATGGGATTAATTAAGTTAGGTAATTAAGGTAAGTTAAAATAGTAATTAGTGAAAATATATATAATAATATCCTACGGGAATTACGATTTCGCCCCTGAACTATACATGTCCGAAAAATTAAGAAAAGATACCACATGATCGTATCGTCGAGGATCACTAATATGAAGTTCGTTTTAAGATTTGAGCGATGATAAGGATATGAAAAATCATTTACTCTGAAATCATTGTAAAATAGTTTTGAACACAAAAAAATCGTACACTACGAAAACAGGTCGTTACATCCTACACACCTTAAGAAAAATTTTGTCCTCAGAATTTCTCAGAATTTGAGTTCATTAAGAGATGCCGATAATGCATATGTGTCTCGTCGTATTTCAATAAGGTAAACTCTGATATGAAATACTTCGAGGCGAAGGAACGGAACTAATCGGGAGGTGATACAGTTGATGAGGATAAGATTAAGTTTCAAAACGTGTTCGGATGACTGTGCACCATCGACGGCCTTAACCATTAGTGGACAAGTAAACATGGCTATAGACGACTACCCACGAATTTGCACAAAAGTATCAAGGACAAAAGTGAGTGGAGAAAAATATACACATATAACTACAACTTCAATGTTCTAACATAATGAATGCTAAACCTGTAACATCAATCAAGTGTTCCTCAAACCATTACTCATTTTTATCACTGAAACTACAGCCACAATCACATCCTAACACTTAACTATAGATCCAACATTACCGTTCGAATTCTAATTCATAGTTCTTGCTTAAAAATCATCAGTACTTTATACAAAGCAACCTTACTAAACATTATCAATCAATACCATTTTGCAAACTTCCTCACTGCTTTACTTATTATTTGTTATTAAGGCAGTAACATTTCCTGTGAAATCTCTAATGTATAATTCCTCGGTAACCAAGTTCTCCATAAATTATACATTCTCATAAGTTGTCTTATCCATAATATATCA
Source organism: Scilla litardierei (assembly GCA_030789695.1). Lineage (NCBI taxonomy): Eukaryota > Viridiplantae > Streptophyta > Magnoliopsida > Asparagales > Asparagaceae > Scilla > Scilla litardierei. Next base: position 44,570,342 of record CM061134.1, read on the forward strand.
TCACATCGTCCATTGTATAACCTAACTTCGTAGCATTACAATTATGACATCCTCCAACTCCAATTTTTTTGAACATCAAGCAATCAATATAACGATGCTCCACCAATTACCAATATACGACGACAAGTACAAATACGCCTAGTATAAATCACCATTTATAATCAATAATTGTCCTGCTCCCAACGTATTCTTCTTCGCACCTTACGTGATTACTCATAAACCTATTCACCATAATTAACAAACTATTAAATCACATCTTATCATTTTCCATTATATCTTATTCTAAACAAATTTAGATCAATAACCATCCATGCGTATCAACATCTCGTGTCATTTCTAATATCTTCATTACCATACCTGTATAATTAAGTCTTGTCACTTTAAATACTCTACTCATTTTCATCGTCTCCATGAATCATGATGTACCTTCATAGCTACTCCTAGCTGTTACTTGTCTGAATTTAAAATCTGTTATGTACTCACTCTTTTGTGTATTACTCATAAAGGAAACTCTATTGAATCCGTTAGGCATATATATTATCCAAATATAAAATATAAATCTTGAACATGTACATCATTCTGTTTATCACCATATACTAACAAATAATCTAAATTCTTTGTGTTCATAATCAACTAATTATAAGTTATATCATCTCACACTACGCCTAGCTGAAACATAATCCTATAATAATAGTAATCACCTCTAATGTTCTAACACTATAAAATTAACACTGCTGATGATGGAATGAAATAGAGGAGAACATTTAAAGGGCCATATGTTGGAACTTATCCAACAAGTTGGATCTTAATCCAACGTTGGGCTAATATGCGGTGAATAATTATATAAGTGCTACGCTGTCATATTAAGCCCAATATATTAGTGATCTGGTTTTAATTAATTAAATGGGCTAAATGAGTTAAACAGGTTGTGTGGCCTTTATGTGTAGAGACTATTGGGCTTCAACTCGTTGATGGGCCGAGTTGGAAACCCTAGAGCTATGGAGGCTAGCCTATAAATATTAGCGGTCATGGTCCCCGGAATACACGAACAAAGTTGAGCCGTCTTTTCCACGTCCCGTCGCTAGGAGAGAAACCGGGAGAAAGCTAAAGGGATTCTCCAAACGGTTGATTCGTGCTATTCTGGAAGATCGTCCGTTGCGGTATCGTCAGGATCTCTTTCATATTATTAGCGATGGACTCAGGTACGCTTCCGCTAAATCCGAGTAGGTCAATGATTTAAGATTCCGCATGTTATATATCTAGATCTGTGTTATTCGGTTTGTACACATCTAGATCTTTAGTTTCTACAAGTGGTATCAGAGCCTGCATGTTGTGGATTTTAAATTTTTGCCTGCTCGTAGTAGATCTGATTAAAAAAATCAGATTTTTAATCTGTCTTAAGTTTCAGATCTGATAAAAATCAGTTTTTTATCAGTTTTAAGTTTCATATCTATGAAAAATTGGGTTTTTTTGATTGATTTTTCACGTTTAACAAAAAAATTACGAACCCTAGATCGGGGACGGCCCGCCGGCCGCCGCCCGACACGGCGAAAGATCGGCGCCGGCAACGCCGGCGCCGACGCGGAACTGCAAGGGGTAGGCTCAGCCGCCCCCTGTTGGGTCTTCGGCAGGAAGAAGGGGCGGCGGAAGCCGCCCCTGTTTGGGTTCGAATTGGGGGGGGCGGTGGCCGAGCCGCCCCCCGGCCGGAACAAAGCAGGCCCCGTATGGGGACTGCAGCAGTTTGCAAAGGGGGGCGGCTCCAGCCGCCCCCCGTCGGCGATCAGGCGCCGGCTCCCTGGCCGGCACCTGACGAAGTTCAAGGGGGCGGCTTCGCTGCCCCCTATCGGGCGATCAGGCGCCTGCCTCCTGGCCGGCGCCCGACTTAAGGCAAGGGGGCGGCAAGCCGCCCCCGTTGGTTAACCGGCCCCGACGCCGGAATATTGGGGGCGGCGGCCGCCGCCGCCCCCCATCAGTAAACATCTGCCGGCGCCCGACGGCAGAGAGGGGGCCGGCGGCGGCGGCCGCCGCCGCCCCTACAGAAACCCTAACCCTAAAAAAACTTTTTTTGGGGAGGATTGGGCTGGGCCTGTTTTGGGCCTTGTTTGGGTGTTTTTGGGCCTATTATTGCAAAACAGTTTTTAGCCTTCTTTTGGGTTTATTGCAAAACAGTTTTTTGGGCACTGGTTAATTTTGGACCCAATTTTTGGGTCATTTGGACACAAATTTGGGCCTACCTTGGGATGTTTTTAACACAAAGTTAGGGAGGAAATAAAAGGGCAATTTGTATATTTCCATTAAGTGCAATTTTGTGTTAAAAATTCGCATTTTAATTCAATTTTAGGCGTAATTAATTATATATATATCTCGAAATAATTTTATTTAAAAGGACAACCTACCAAAGTGGGCTTCATCGTGACAATTTATTTTATTTCGATATATATAAAAGGCTACGTACATGCTTGGCATGAAAATTTATCGCCCACAGCTTTGAATTTAAATTTGTGAAATGAGGATATACATGGTTAACTGTATATATATAGATCCTTTTAGGCCCAATTTTGTGTGTTAAATTTAAAATCATTCCAATTTTAATTCTTTAGGCAAAATTCAGTCATATATACATTTTTTGAAATAATTCCAATTTTTTGTAAGATTTCACCAAAGTGGGTTCTACTATTAAAATTGTTATTATTTCGGAATGTAAACGGATTAAAATACATACACAGTATGATCGGTTGCCTGGATGAATTTTAAACGGATCGAAGGAGTAAATAAAAGGCTTTCCTATATATTTACATTTGAGTTTAGTTTCATTTGAATTCAATTTTTGGGCACATTAGATTATATGTTTCAAAATAATTTTAATTATTACGGGATCCCACCAAAGTGGGCTTTACTGTTAAATTATTATTATTTCGTAACATAAACGGTTAAATACATACTTTTGTATGATTGGTTGCCCAATATTGAATTTAATTTGGGTTGAAGGAGGAAATAAGACGTTTAAATGTATATTTCTCCTCAAAGATAAATTTTGTGTTAATTGTGCAAAATAAATTTAAATTCGAAGGTTATGGCATAAAACAATATATATATATATACTTCGGTATATAACAAGTTGGCTTCATACCTTGATACGAAAATTCAGTTTGCCTAAATTTAGATTTAAATTAAAACACAAAATTCAAGTGTTTTCTTCGGGAGCAAATAAAAAGGGTTTAATATATATTTCTCCTCAAGGATAAGTTTAAAAGGCCTTAAAGAATTTTTTTGTGCACTAACCATCAAGCAAATGGCCTTAAGGAAATTTGACACATTTTAAAGTTATATATAATGGGATAGGGTGTATATTTATATATATATCTTTCTATGTATGTTCATATACACATTAGTACCTCTATATACCCCATTTATAAGAAGAAAATTTGTGTTGAAGTTATGGATCTTATTTAACTCAATATAAATGATTAGAAGGGTGGAATAAAAGGTTCTTATATATATTTCCACTTGGTGTAATCATTTTTGTTAAATTCGGTTTAGTTTCAATTTCAATTTTTGGCACAATTAATTATATATTTCGAATATAGAATGATTAGATCATCAACTCACCAAAGTGGGTTTTCTTGTGAAGATCAGTTCTAATCTCGAAATATAACAAGTTGAATACATACTTTTGTATGAAAATTTTGGTTGCCTTAAATTTGATTTTGAAGAAAAGTGGACTTGAATATCTCCACTTAAAGTATATTCATGTATTAAATTGCGACTTAGATTCAAATTTTGCAAAGGTATATATTTTTGAAATGATTTCGTGCAATCATCACCTCGCCAAAGTGGGCTCTGTTGATTTGCATTATTTCATTTCATGAATATAAAAAGAATCTAATGTGTCCGTGATTTGCGTAAGAATGCTAAGTCGGCCCAAAGGAAGATTACCGTTCTATACCATTTCATGCGCACATGTGGCAATAGACAAGGTGATGATTCATGAGTTCAATGCATGCAAATTTAATTCGGCCCAAAGGAAGTTTTAATTTTGGCATGTTATTATTGTCATTGTCTGATTGCTACAACAAGATGTCAGTGACTAGTCAATAGATTATCCAAAGATAAATATTGGACTAGTGGGGGATGTCTTGAGATGGGAAAATAACATTAATTTGAATTTAGTGTTGTTTCATTTAATACTCATATGAACATGTTAAAAATGTTTTCTTGTTCTCTTTTTCAGCTATTATTCCTGAAAATTTTTCTGCCAACCTAAAATCAATTCCAGTCCTTAATGGCACTAACTTCAAGGCATGGAAGGAGAATCTTTTGATAATCCTCGGAGTCATGGATCTTGATCTGGCATTAAGGACTCACTGTCCTCCACCACTCACTGATGAGAGTACCTCTGATGAAAAGAGGGAGCTGGAAGAGTGGAAGAGATCAAATCGCATGTGCCTAATGCTAGTGAGGAATGCCATTCCAGAATATCTCAGGGGTTCTCTTTCAGAGAAAATTTCCACAGCTAAATGGTTCCTTATTGAGCTTGAAAAGAAGTTTGTCAAGAATGAAAAGGGTGAGATTAATACACTCTTGACAAACCTATCTTCAATGAAATATGAAGGTAAAGAAAACATCAGGGAGCATATAATGAAGATGTCTAATATTGCTTCAAGGCTGAAAGCACTTGAGCTAGACCTCTCTGAGGCTCTGCTAGTGCATTTTGTTTTGATATCTCTTCCATCTCAGTTTGACCAGTTTAAGATGAGCTACAACCTGAAGGATGAGACTTGGTCTTTGGATGAGCTCATCTCAAACTATGTAAAGGAAGATGAAAGGCTTGAGCAAGAAATGACAGAAAGTCCTCTCCTGACATCCACCTTCAACAAGAGGAAGAAGGATACTGAAGCTGCAAATACAGCTTCTCAAAAGAAACAACAAAGGGAACTGAAAAGTTTAGAAGGTCATGGTTGTTTCTTTTGTGGAGCTGAAGGGCATGTAAAGAAGAATTGCTCAAATTATCACGCTTGGCGTGCTAAAAAGGGTATGTTTGTTTAATTCGGTTTGATTCTAAGTTAATTTCTTTTCATGCAACCTTTGGTACTTATAGGCACGTGATGGAAAGATTTGGTATAACCATTCACATCATTGTGTCTATGCAGGATTGCCTAAGATGCCAAGAGCCAAATGATGGTGAAAGATACATCGATATGGGCAATGGCAAGATGGTTCAAGTAGAGGCACATTAAATTTAGATTATTTCTTTTAAATGCTAGATTGTATTTGAATTTATTAGACCATTATGTACCGTTCTTAATGGAATTTGGATTTCCATTTCTATTTTTGAACAAATTTGGTTATAAGTGTTCAATTATGAATGGAAAATTTGGTTGTCTCTTAATTCAAAATCAGTTTACTTTAGTTCTTTAAAAGATCATTATAATCTTCATTTATTTGGCAATGTTGCTTTATTTCTGAAATTCCTGCAGTTTAAGTACATGTGTTGTAATGAAAGAATTAATAGTTTAGAATTCAGTTATATTTTGATTGCAGCTTATATTCTTAATAAAGTTTCAACAAATGAATCAATTGCATGTTTGGATATGTCCAACTAAAGTAAGGCTTTACAAGCCTAATAAAGTAATAGGACATAATGCTAATGATTTTTTAATTTTGTTGAATAGTTTTAAAGTTGATATTATTTTGTATGATTTTACATAATCCCACTATTAAGTTAATTAACGAATTAGGAAATGCACACCCATTTGAGGATGCTGAGTTTGAGGGGGGAAATTTAGTTAGTAACATTACTCTTGAAGAGGATTATATCCACATAGGTGTTGTTGGCATTGTTCGGGATGGTATTCCTGACATTGTTCAAGACACATTAAATTCAAGATAATGTTGCAATTCCTCCTATTTGGGAAATTGTTCATAAGGACAAACTCTAGCACCCTCAAAACACTAATTGCCATTCAAGAAATCCATTAAAGAGATGACAAGCTCACTATTGACATTAGGATGATGGAAGTTCGACTTACATCAAGTCATAAAAGTTCTACATCTCTAAAATTGATTTTTGCATTAATCAAGAAAGTCTTTAAATGATGCTTAAAATCTTTTTCTCATTGCCATAAGGTTTGAAACCTATTGATTGTAAATAGTTTTTTACAATCAAAAGGAATTCAAAAGGGTATTAAGAAAAGATTTAAAGCGCATCACTCAACGACTTTATACGGAAAAGAATGCTTTAATTGAAAAGAGACTTTTATTCAGTTTTCATGAAAGACTCTATAAGGTTTATAATGGCATTAGTAGAGCATTTCGATATCGTTACTGATATATTAAATTTCATTAAGAGATCACCTCGTTCGGTTTTGAAATGATATTTAATGATGTTATCTAAGTTCTGTGGGAGCATGTAATTTCTATAATATCTATGTGGTAATGAATGTTAAGTTCTGTGGGAGACAAGTTTAGTCTCATTAATTACCCTGAGAATAATCTTCAGAAGATTTCCTATATCTCACCAATAGGGAGTCAGTTTTATATGCGTTTGGTTATTGCATATATTACGGGTGTGTTGGGCAGATTGTTAAGTTCAGGAGTTGACCATTTGACAGCAGCCAAATGTGTCTTACGGTATTTATGGAGAACAAAAGGGTTACATGTTCAAGGATCAGTAGTCAAAAAGGTTTGAGATCATTTTGGTATACTGACTCTGATCATTTATTGGATGCAAAGAATGTATGAAAATCTATATTAGGTGCCACTACTAGAAGAGATCTAAATGGTCCCCTTTATATAGTCTCTTCTGACATGGCTTTAGATTTCATATCATATTATGTGACATCCAAATCATGAAATATATCTGCGTATTTTGTCACTGTGCTGCAAATTAGGGATGGTGTTGAAACACCACACAGTTTATTTAGTGACAATGAAGTCTGCAGTTTTATATTCCAGCAACAACATGAACTTGACAAAGTTAAGATATTCAGAGATAAAGTTCCTAGATTGTTGATTAATAGGAGTGTATAATTGTCTAATGAGCACATCGGAACAAACCATGTAATTACGGATCCGTTATAGTAAGGAAATGTCATCCAAAAGGTTTTATGAGCTAGCTACTCATATGGATATCATTTCATTAAGAACATTCAGTTTTGTGGGAGTTTGTTCTTTTGGGTGCTCATATGATAGACAAAATTAAGTCTCCAGCTTAAGCTTGAGGTTATTTTCTGATCAGAAACAAAGTTTTTGGTTTCAGTTCGGCTTCACACCGATTTTGGTTTGTTTATGATCTCACTAAGGTTAAGGAGGATCAGTTGGAAATAGACATGTTAGATCACATTACATGTAATTTCCATGCTACACATCCACTTCATAATCCATGTCATTCTTTTGTATTAGCACGGTGACCACTGATGGGTCGAGCTGCAATTGCTGCGGCGAAGATCTCTTTGATCCATTGCTAATATAATTGATGGACCGGATTGTTCTTGACTCATTAAAGAAATGACAGCAAGTTAAGATATTATTTGGTTGTATGCACTATGAGATATAATTATAAAGTTTAAGCATATAGCCCAAGTGGGAGATTGTTGGAACTTATCCAACAAGTTGGATCTTAATCCAGGCTAATATGCGGTGAATAATTATATAAGTGCTACGCTGTCATATTAAGCCCAATATATTAGTGATCTGGTTTTAATTAATTAAATGTGCTAAATGAGTTAAACAGGTTGTGAGGCCTTTATGTGTAGAGACTATTGGGCTTCAACTCGTTGATGGGCCGAGTTGGAAACCCTAAGGCTATGGAGGCTAGCCTATAAATATTAGCGGTCATGGTCCCCGGAATACACGAACAAAGTTGAGCCGTCTTTTCTACTTCCCGTCGCTAGGAGAGAAACCGGGAGAAAGCTAAAGGGATTCTCCAAACGGTTGATTCGTGCTATTCTGGAAGATCGTCCGTTGCGGTATCGTCAGGATCTCTTTCAGATTATTAGCGATGGACTCAGGTACGCTTCCGCTAAATCCGAGTAGGTCAATGATTTAAGATTCCGCATGTTATATATCTAGATCTGTGTTATTCGGTTTGTACACATCTAGATCTTTAGTTTCTACACCATAATGTATTTTTAAAACTAACCTTGCTAAGGTTGTAATAAGTAATGACAAGTACTACTGGGATCACTAAGCAATAATGTAGAATTCGGAGTCGAATGACGTAACGAATCAAGATTGCGATGAACGGTTTCAGATGAGTCATGGATAGGGAGTTAGATTGGTTAGGTAGCATAAAATAGTCATGAATAATTAAGTAATTAAGGAGAATGAAAGATATGCGGCAAATAACAAAATGAGTAAATGATATAAGTTAAAACATGAAATGTGATTAGTTAAGTAATGAATGAAAAGAGTAACATACAAGGGAGTATAGTGAAGTAGCGATTGTTTTGTGAATGCAAATGGAGATAGATTTGTACAAAAATTTGAAGTATGGATATGATGAATACACAACTGACACTCTGAAAAGTTGGAGTTCTATTTAGTATAGAAAAGTATTTAAATGTATGTATGATAGGTTGTTTTGAAATAAGTTTAGTAGTATAGCAAGAAATTTTTTTATATATTTGAATAGAAGGTTTAAAATTGAAGTTTATTATATGAAGAAAGTAAGGTAAATATACGAGTATGGATGTTATAGGTTGGAAAATCGTTAAAATACTATGTCAAGGAAAGTTTCAAAATCAAGAATTAATTTAAGTCAACTGAAAGTTTGTATGAGACATAGTTATATACTAAAGATTCTCAAAGAAATTAAATTGGGCGAGGAATTCAATGAAGGGAAATCGAAGGTACCCCCTTTTTTTAGAATCATGATTGTAATGCCATTATTATTGTTCTTAAAGCAATTTGCACAATCACGACTAGCATGAATCAAATGAGTATTAGAATATGCAATGGGGAGGATTCAAAAGGATAATGATGGCTGTCATCAGGGGATCACATGAATCGAGAGTAAGGAATAGAATAGGATGATCAAAATGTAAATATGACTAGGAAATAACTTTGTGAATCTGCTACGATGGATTTCTATGGTCATCGACATATGAATGTACGTTAAGGAAGTTATAAAAATCAAGGGTATGATTATTGGACCGACTAAGGATTAAAAGCTCTAAGGCTAGTATTTTCTAATGAACAAGACTGGGATAGAGAATCAAAGGAAGGGTGTACTTGAGGATCAAGATTGTAAGTTTATCCATGTTGTTTCAAGATTGTAAGTTTATCCATGTTGTTTTAGAGTATTTTTGCATGAGTAAGACTTGCATGGGCCACCACTAAAACCTGTCACGCCCGCTTTCCATTATGCTTGGGAGCGAGGACGCGAGCGGGTCCGCATGTGCAAGAAAGGAAGATGTACTTTTTCTTTTTTTCCTCCTTGACTAAACACAATAAGCGTCTCTGTGAAATCTTGCAGGTTCTTGCATGCATACTCAAAAACAACGCAGATAATTATTATAATTACAATCTCAATCGTCACAGAATTGAAATACAATAATACAGAAAGGAAGAGAGGCATTATGGCTCTTACAACACAGAATACTTAAAGCTGATACAATGGATCTACAAGCAAAAGCAGCCTAAGAGCATCTTTCTGGAAAAGTCCTGCATCTACTGGATTACGCTAGATGGAATTAGGATCTGCAAAAATGTCCTCAGAACCTGACGGACATTGCATTAAAACACAAAAACAATGCCTGTCAGTAAGGGTTACTC